>JAVIAB010000091.1:40902407-41462407 GCA_032433765.1 Megaustenia siamemsis | reverse complement strand
AGAAAGAAACAATTAAAATTTTTCTGGCACATCATGAGAAGAAGAAAGTTGGAATGCTTGGTTACAACTGGCAAGATAAAAGGAAAGAGAGACCTAGGACGACAAAGAGAGAAAATACTGGATAGCTTGGTGTCATGGCATGGAGAACGGTCAACATAAGAATTATTACGATGCACTGTAGATAGCAGATTGTGGAATAACACGATCGCCTACGCCAACCGGTACGGCACATGATGATGATGATGAATGCATAACAAACAGATCAAAGATTGGCAAAATCTGAGAGTTGAGTTTCCAGAGCGGGATATTTCATGTGCAACCATAAAAGGTGTTACATTTTAGGATATAACTTCTTCTAATCAATATATACATATATATATATATATATATATATATATATATATATATATATATATATATATATATATATATATATATATATGTTATTTGGCGTCTTGACAAACTGTTTATAGCAACAAATCAATATAAGTCAATAGTTTTGTAAAAATATTAGTGTCTTATACTGGATGCTACTTTGCTGAACAGTTTCTCTCGTGGCCGCATCTGCCAATAGTGGATAGACAGGATCCATCCACAGAATGAACAAGATGTGTTCGAGGTGCCTGGACTCGTCTCCTCTCTCCTGCACCTTTTGTCTTCTGAATTTGATCTCAGCACTGCCTCGATGCTTTGCCATATTGTTTTAAAATGTTGTTCTCCATGTGCCACCATTTGTGCACACACGGCTGCCAGGGAAAACCCGATTTATAATTAGAATAGGGAATTCGCCAGAGGTGAAAGCTGGCGAACAAAAACAAAAAAATAACCACAGAAGTTTTTACATTTTGAAATAAAACGTCTCATAATCAGTACTATGTCAGTTAAATAGAAGAGTATTATATATTCATCATCATCAAGTACCATGCCTACTGGCGTAGGTGATCCATGGCTCTTCTTTCGATATCGACAGTTATTTATCATTTCTGTTGTTGACCTTCTGCCAAGCCATTATCTCAGGCTGTCTGGTATCTTCTCTCTTTAAAAAAAAAAAAGTAAAGTACCCCAGTCACGCCAAGTGGCGTATAGGAAATATGATGTTAGTGACCATATATTTTACAGACCTTCGGCGCATGATTTTTGGGGTAATGTTGTCGGTATAAACGTCCATGCCGCTTTACTTTTCCAGAAAAAAATCCGGTACCCATTAAAGGCTGCGTGAACCTGGAAGACGTCGGTTGGGATCGAACCCTCCCTCTTGTCCTTTGTAGTCCAGTTCACTAACCACTGAGCTATCGCGGCTCCCATCTTCTCTCTTTGCTTCCCTCTTCGTCCCTCAATTTTCCCAGTTGTTACAATATATTCCACCTGTTCTCTTCACGCAGCATGGTCAAAAATGATGATTGTTTCTTCCCAATATTGGAAATTAGCTCTCTTTTTGCTTTGGCCTCTTTCAGAACGTTTTCATTACTCTTCTTAGCTGTCAATGGTATTCTCAACATTCTTCTGTTAAAGCACATTCCTACAGACGTCAGTGATTGTCTTGTCTGTTGTCCTATTTTCCACGATTCATATCTATATGTTAAGACTGACTCTATATAACATTTAAGAATTCTTTTTCTTGTCTCTATTTTCAAAAATCGATTGTATAGTATCTTCCTCATTTTTTGGAAAGCTGCTTCTGCCTGAGCCATTCTGCATCTCTATTAAATATTAGCTTAATGGAAATATACAAATGAGCACATTAACTCAAGTATCAATGACAAACCTTCGTTGTACTAAAAAAACATGGATATACAACGAAATTATGTTAAATATAAAAAAGAGAGAATTACACAACAGGCTCTTTTTAGGAATCCCCAGGGGAGAAGACAAAAAGGGAGGCCAAAATATTCTTGGAGAAGACAGATAGAAGCAGAGATGAAGATGATGGGGAAGATATGGAACGATCTTAAAAGAATGGTAAGAAACAGAACGGTTTGGAAAGTGTTTGTTGAAGACCTATGCTCCACAGGGAGCTGAAAGGAAGCAGAATAAAAAGAGATCAATGAAAAACAGCTGTGCCGTATGGCCAGGTTGGCAATATGCCCGAAATATTTCACGATTTTTCGAGGTGTAATATATATCTCAAATATTCGTACCACTATCATTCATCTGCTGTGTGCAGGTTTTTACCCTGCGACCAGTGACGTCAATAGCTCGGTCATCATGACTAACCACTTCAAGATCGTAGCAGCTGCACATAATTGCTGCAGTCATTCACTTCGAACCTCTTACAACATCCAGGGTCAATCTGACATCATTGGGCTGCGATAGAGCAGGGGGTAAACTTATCTGCCGGCCGACAGCTTCTAGGTTCCCCCCAGCCTGGCACCGGATGTTAACTTTTTGAGGAAAGAAATACGGCTGTGGTGTAATGCTGACAGAAATACGACTGTGGTGTAATGCTTACAGAAACACGGCTGTGGTGTAATGCTGACAGAAATACCAAAAATAAGTTCCAATTGTTAAAAAAATGACCTGATTATTTTATTTTTTAAATTTTCCCTTTGTTAAAAAATGTCCCAAACGTTAAAAAGTGTCCCAAATTTTTAAAAATGTCCTGATTGTTTAAAACAATACAACCGATTTTTAAAAATCCCGGTTTTTTTTTTAAGTAACCCGATTGTTAAAAAAATATAACCCAAATTGTTAAAAAAAATATCCCGATTGTTAAAAAATATCCCGATTGTTTAAAAAATATCCCGATTGTTAAAAAAATATCTCAATTGTTTAAAAAAAATCCCAATTGTTATAAACATATCCCGATTGTCAAAAAAAATTTATCTCAATTGAAAATAAAAAGGTGTTTATTGTTTAAAAAAGGTATGATCAGTTACGTCATATTATCTCTACACCACTGACGTTGAGATTTCTTTCATTCTTTTCTTCTTACTGAAATGTCAGATAACCGCCTCGACGCCTCAGCCTCCATTCTCATGCTTAAGGCTGAGGCTCTATGTCTCAATAATAATTACCTCAAAAATAAACTCTCAATTTTTTTTTTAAAAAAGGTACCATAAGTTTTTTTGCGAAAGAAATAGGGCGACCTGGCGTAGTTCTGACTACTTTTATCACAAACGCGCTTTCAAAAAACGAAACAAATTATAATAAAACATCAAAGTAACATTTTTTCTTTAAAAAAAAAGCAGCTTAAAATCCTCTTCTTTTCTACTATCCTTCCTCAATACCTTTCAGCGTACATGGGAGATGTAATTTGCGTTTTTTTTTATTCTTCTGTTTGCTTCTCCTACTTTTATGTTTCCTAGTGTTTCTAATATTCAACCAATCCACCTTTTTCCGTTGTCTAGTGTTCTCACTGAGGAAGTTCTCAAAGAGGCCAACACAAAAAGGGAGCTCTTAAAAAACATCAGAAAGAAGCAATCAACATTTTCCGGGCACATCATGAGAAGAGGAAAGTTGGAATACTTGGTTACAACTGGCAAAATAAAAGGAAAGAGAGATCACGGATGACAAAGAGAGAAAATACTGGATAGCTTGGTGTCATGGCATGGAAAACAGTCAACAACAGAACTGATACGATGCACTGTGGATAGAAGATTGTGGAGGGACATGATCACCTACACCAACCGGTATGGCACATGATGATGATGATGATGAGTGTTCTCACAACGATTATTAAACGCTCCTTGATTTGTGTTTTGGTCTTTCTGTCTTCTCACGTGTCCGATCGATTTTATCTGTTCTTGCGTTTTGTACTCAATGAAGGGAATTATTCCTATCTTTTTTTTCAGTGCCAATAAAATAACAAATTAATTAGTTTACGCTAAACGATTTGATGTTAATGGAAATATTTTATTTGAAGAGACATCAAGAATACAAAGACTGCTAATTTTGTCGTGGAGAAACACGTGATGGTAAAATCAAGCATGGAAGAAATGAAAGGGGGTAATCAATGAAGAAAACAATAAAATATCATCGACAAAAAACTGGAATACAAATGAAATGCAAAATAGAATCTGGTACTTCTTAATCTTCAAAAATTGGGATAATAAGAAGATAAGAAGGTTGGGGATATCTCCATAGAGTTTTTAAAAAGAGGTTACCAATGATGGAAACAGCATCTTCTCAATTCATTGTAGATTGGGGCATATCTGCGGCAGATGTTCGCCAATCACTTTGTCTGTGCCGTGGTTATATCATCAGAGGTTCCTTTCCTTAGGGTGGCGGTTCCCAAAGTGTGCGCCGTGGCTCCCAGGGGCGCCGCCACAATTAGGCAAAGGCGGCACGCCGATAATACTGTCGTGTGTCTGTAAACGTGTAAGCAGGGAATGTGTAATATGTAATCAAGTGGGGAAAATAATTGAATTAGCAGTTTATAGTAGTAAGAGTTATCTCAACTTGAACGATAGGTCAAAGACATTCTAGATGGGCGAACTTAGTCCCACGCAGAAAAGAGTAACTGAAGAAAATCCTGCAGTAAGAATAGTAGGGAATAGCTGAGGCAGAATTAAGACGGAAAGAATATGTATTCGACGGCAGAACACAGCAGAGCGCTTGATACGACCAGACCTATCATAGAGGTGTCATCCAACAAGGAATCTACTGTATTATAGCCAATTAGCATCAGCAAGGAAGCATATGACAGCGCAAGAAAGGCTAAAAGTTAAACAACCCAGAAAAGAGAAGTCACTTCCTAGATTAGATGTAACACTAACATCAAGCCACTAGGATCACGGAGAGAAATAGACTTCCCGATGTTGAATAAATATTGTTTTCAATGTTTCGTTTTTAGTTTTGTGTGTGTGTTTTTCTTGTTTGTTCCTGCTGAAGGCCTATTGGGCCGAAACGTCGTTTAGTCTGTGTCGTCCACTTATCACGTAAAGCTTCTAACATACCATTTTTTCCCCCTCCTACTTTATGTATGGCTGGATAAAGAGGATTGTAGCATTTACACGTTCCTGACTAGGTTCTAATGTAGCATTTATAACTACTTTATGTATGGCTGGATAAAGAGGATTGTAGCATTTACATGCTCCTGAATGTGTGACACAAATAAATACACTAGCTTGTCAGTATCTATCACATGTCTGTGCTTTGTCGATGGGACTTACTGGACTGGAGGACATTTACCCAGTGCAGTCACAACGAAGTGTGCTAGTCCTAGTTTTTATTTCAATTGTACCATAAATAAAGGGGGAAAATACCATACCGGTATCAAAGGAAACGAAATACTGAAGAAAGGAAATGAGCTAGTCAAGAAAGGAAAAGAACTGCTGAAGAAGTAAAAGAACTGCTGAAGAAGTAAAAGAACTGCTGAAGAAAGGAAAAGAACTAGTGAAGAAAGTAAAAGAACTGCTGAAGAAAGGAAAAGAACTGTTGAAGAAGTAAAAGAACTGCTGAAGAAAGGAAAAGAACTAGTGAAGAAAGGAAAAGAACTGTTGAAGAAGTAAAAGAACTGCTGAAGAAAGGAAATGAACTAGTGAAGAAAGTAAAAGAACTGATGAAGAAGTAAAAGAACTACTGAAGAAAGGAAAAGAACTAGTGAAGAAAGTAAAAGAACTGCTGAAGAAAGGAAAAGAACTGCTGATGAAGTAAAAGAACTGCTGAAGAAAGGAAAAGAACTGCTGAAGAAAGTAAAAAAACTGCTGAAGAAAGGAAAAGAACTGCTGAAGAAGTAAAAGAACTACTGAAGAAAGGAAAAGAACTAGTGAAGAAAGTAAAAGAACTGCTGAAGAAAGTAAAAGAACTACTGAAGAAAGTAAAAGAACTGCTGAAGAAAGTAAAAGAACTACTGAAGAAAGTAAAAGAACTGCTGAAGAAAGGAAAAGAACTACTGAAGATAGGAACAGAACTATTATATCAGGACGGCTCCAGACTTCTCAATCTACTTAACTTTGCATAACAAATATTAGGAGCTATAACTGAAACCAGATATATGTGGTATCTGGAAGATGCAAACACAACTCGAAACCTCAAAGGATTCAGAATTCCAGCAGCATATGCCCAATGAACTTCAAATTAATGATTTGGTTTGGTTATGGAAGGCCCCGGTATCACTGCAAACGAATTAAAATCCATAATTGCTCAACCGCCCGTGCCAGCGTAAGCATCCGAATTACTATCTCATCTCCCAAACGAAGAAAGGTAACTGTAATCCCCATCGTAGCAGTCTCAGCACACGCCAAAAGACATAAGGCGAAACCGCGCAGAAAGTGAACAAAGCCAACTGTTCCCTGTTATACGATATCATCATTCATCGTAAACAATTGGAATATCGAAACATGATCAAAACGGATGAGACACACAGCAAACGGTGTGCACAGAGCACTTAACTCAGTAGCTCCTGAAACAAGCCGGACTTGGAATATGAGGAAACTGCAGCAAGGAACACTTTTCAGACATAGCCTTCAATTGTTCCCGCCGCCTATTCACAATATACCGGAAGTTCCCAAATTAATGATTTCATCCTAGAAGTGTAAGTTGATTTCGAAGAATGAAAAAAATAAAGAAAACAAACATGCAGTGTGGGTAGATTTAAATGAAAAAGAAGCGTTTGATAAGATGTGAGCAGATGGTCTAAACATGAAGGTGTAATTAAGGAAGTGTGTGGGGAAAATAAGCAAGTGGTTATGTCATTAGTTCTAAATTAGGAGCGACGATGTGCAGGTAAACTGATAGATCAGAAAAAAGTTGACGTTACAGCAAGGTGATTAAGCTGCAGGTGTTTTATCATCATTTTTGTAGACGTAAATCATGTAACAGAAAACAACAAACGGAGAGCTCATATATTCGGTTTTGCAGATAACAAAGACTTGTAAAGGTAACGGCAGTCCCATAGCAACTATCGTTAGGTAATCAAGTGTTAGTCACCTCGTTGTACTAAAAAGCCACGGCTTCATACCGGTTAAAGATGAGGTGGCTGGTTTAAGATGAGGTGGCCGGTTAAAGATGAGGTGGCCGGTTTAAGATGAGGTGGCCGGTTAAAGATGAGGTGGCTGGTTAAAGATGAGGTGGCCGGTTAAAGATGAGGTGGCTGGTTTAAGATGAGGTGGCTGGTTAAAGATGAGGTGGCCGGTTAAAGATGAGGTGGCCGGTTAAAGATGAGGTGGCCGGTTTAAGATGAGGTGGCTGGTTTAAGATGAGGTGGCCGGTTAAAGATGAGGTGGCTGGTTTAAGATGAGGTGGCCGGTTAAAGATGAGGTGGCTGGTTTAAGATGAGGTGGCCGGTTTAAGATGAGGTGGCTGGTTTAAGATGAGGTGGCCGGTTTAAGATGAGGTGGCTGGTTTAAGATGAGGTGGCCGGTTAAAGATGAGGTGGCCGATTTAAGATGAGGTGGCCGGTTTAAGATGAGGTGGCCGGTTTAAGATGAGGTGGCTGGTTTAAGATGAGGTGGCTGGTTTAAGATGAGGTGACCGGTTTAAGATGAGGTGGCTGGTTTAAGATGAGGTGGCCGGTTTAAGATGAGGTGGCTGGTTTAAGATGAGGTGGCTGGTTTAAGATGAGGTGGCCGGTTTAAGATTAGGTGGCCGGTTTAAGATGAGGTGGCCGGTTTAAGATTAGGTGGCCGGTTTAAGATGAGGTGGCTGGTTTAAGATGAGGTGGCCGGTTTAAGATTAGGTGGCCGGTTTAAGATGAGGTGGCCGGTTTAAGATTAGGTGGCCGGTTTAAGATGAGGTGGCTGGTTTAAGATGAGGTGGCTGTTTTAAGATGAGGTGGCTGTTTTAAGATGAGGTGACCGGTTTCGTCCTCGGTGTCTTTCATTCCTAGAGATTAACTAATGTACCCATTTAGACGAATGCCAAACACTGATCTGAAAAATGGCGGAAAGAAACGGTGGCCAGGATTTACGTAGCCGTTAGCAACATGATTAGTAAAAAAACAGGACAAGTGGAATTTAACTGAACCAAAAGTAGCCAAACATTACTTAGATCAATACTTGGTTTTCGTGTTTATATTTCATTGTTTATTTTAGAATAGAATTTGCATTTCATGTTGATATGTGTATATTTTCTTCTTCTTTTTTTTTACCTGATGAAGGCTTTTGCCGAAACGTCGTCGTTTGTTTCGTCTCTCAACTAGTTTAGCTGCTACATACAATTGTATGGGAGCCGCGATAGCTCAGTGGTTAGTGAACTGGACTATAAGGGACAAGAGGTAGGGTTCGATCCCCAACCGCGGCTTCCGGGTTCACCCAGCCTTTAATGGGTACCGGATTTTTTTTTCTGGGAAAGTAAGGCGGCACGGGCGTAATACCGACCACATTACCCCAAAAATCATGTGCCGAAAGTCTGTAAAATGTATGGTCCCTAACACCATATTCCCTATACGCCAGTTGGCGTGACGGGTGTACTTTACTTTTTTATACAATTGTATGTTTATTGTACATTCTCTCTGAAGCTCTACTCGCTACCCCGCATACTTTTAAATATTTGATATTGTGTGCTTATCTCCTCTCTAGATCATGTTTAATGTCAAGATTTCGTTTCTTTGAGTTGATTCATATCTTTATATCATTTGAAAATAACAAGAAAGCTTTATTAACATTTTTCTTTCAAGAACAAATCAATTTGTCCTTTGTTGCGGGGTTTCTTAAACGCGCGGGGTTCTTGCGCCCGTGCCTACTCTGGAAGTTGAGCGTGTTCCGACACTGATAACTAGATTATTTGGACTGAAGACAAAAATGAACCTTCAACCAATGGAAGACAGAAAACTCATAAGATGAAAATAAATAAATTTATTTTTCGTTCTCCAGCTTTTACCTCTGACGAAGTCCCTAGAGACTAGGAACTGAATTTTGCGTGTTAATCCATTTTTCCCTGGCAGAACAGGGGTCCCTCCCCGCACAGGCAGATAACTTCGACTTCGGAGGTACTCATATTTTTTTTCCGTCAATGAGTAATTGACGATTCAAGCCGGGCCTCGCTGCTGAGAAAAGGGGTGGTTGCCGCAGAGAGAAATCATAAATAAAAATCCTAACCGGTGTAGCCGGGATTTGAACCCACAAACTCTCGGTCTCGAAGCCGGCGTCTTGCCTCGAAACCAACCAGTCCCCATAAATAAATAAAAATTTGACTGAGCAGTCAAGTTCCTCTTCTTCTGCCTTTCAGCTCCCTGTGGAGCTGTAGGTTTTCAACAAACACTTTTCAAGTCGTTCTGTTTCTTGCCATTCTTTTAAGATCATTCCATGTCTTCCCCATCATCTTCATCTCTGCTTCTGTCTGTCTTCTCCAAGGATTTCTTGGTCTTCCTCTTTGTCTTTTCCCCTGGGGATTCCAAAAAAGGGCCTAAAGTGTAATACTCTGAGTTGGCTTCCGCAGTGTGTGTCCTATCCAACGCCATTGTCTTCGCTGTATCTCTTTATCCACTGGTGTTTGACTGGTACATTTCCATAATTCTATGTTAGCGATTTTGTCCTGCCATTCCCATCCTTTTATTCTGCGTAAGCATCCATTAATGAAAGTCTGTATCTTCATGATTGTCAATTTTGTTGTTCTCCATGTTAGCAGTCAAGTTAACATGAGAAAATTAACAGTGTTAAAACTGACAGCCTGGAAAGAAATAACTGCAGACCGCAATCTTTCGAAACACACTCAAAAGATCTAACAGAAGCAAGAAGCAGACAAGACTCTCAGAGAAAGAGAATACGCAGCGAAATAAGATAAACAAATAACATTTCCAAGGGGCGCTGCAAAATACATGGTCCACTATGACTAAAGGAGACTACTAGCAGAGCTGAGAGACTTAACAAAAAGTTAATGATTTTAGAAATGACAGACAAAACACAAAATTATTGATTTTAGAAATGACAAACAAAACACAAAATTAATGATTTTAGAAATGACAAACTTAAGCGAACATATTTGTGAAATCAATTTAAATTAAACAAAGTGCAAATTCAACCAATTATACATCAATAATGGAACTAGTTAACACACTATTCAAGTATCTAATGTTAAGTCAACAAAACAGTTTTCCACAGACATAACAGACACCGTCCATAGAGCGAAAATAAAAACAGAGACAAAACCAATAAACAAGAGAGCTTAAGGTTAAAACACAGAGAAGCACAATACAAACTGCTCAAGGACGCATGCATACACGCAAAAGGTCAACAAGCAACGGACCAGACACCGAAGAAGAATGGATCTTCATGTGTCTAGAAAAATGACATAAACACTGAGAGCTGTCGGTGGCAACAGGAAAGTTCTCGTGTAATTTAGAAGCAAAGACAGACAGACAGACGCACTGGAAACTGCGGCTGAAAATATCTTCAAGGGTGTAGAAAAAAAAAATCGCGGGCTCCATACAGACGTCGTGTCAATAGCTGCAGTACAGAGGAGCCACTTGAATGATTTAAGAACACGCTATAAGCATGTCAGCAATGTAAAATAGATGTAGCTTGGAGGAAAATAAAGAAAAGAAAGAGAATGACCAGAAGGGGAAGGAAAAGAATAAATAGATTGGGGAGACGGAGGAAAAAAGGAGGTAGAACAGAAGGAGAATGAGAAGAAAAAGGAGGGGGGGGAGAGAGAAGGTGAAGAAGGGAGATAAGAGGAAGGAGGAGGAGAGGGAAAAGGACGTGGAGGAAAAAGAAAGAAGAAGAACACGGAGAAGAAGAAAAAGAACATGGAAAAAAGATGAAAAAAAAGAAAAGTAAAAGAGGAAGAAGAAAAAAGAAGATGTGAAAGAAGATTTTGAACAAGAAAATGAACAAGAAGTAGAAAAGGAAGGTGATAATTATGCAGACAGAAAAAAAATATAATAACGATGATGAAAAAAAAAAGAAAAGAAGAAGGAGAAGAGGAGAAAAAAATAACCAGACAAGGGAAAAAAATAAATAAAAAAGAAGAAAGGAAAAAAGAGGAAGAAGAAGAAGACAACGAGTAGGAGGCTCTGTTTTAATCACTTTAATAGCAAGTTCGTCACTTCTACCTGCAGAATTGTTATCTAAAGATAAATTACGTCAACGTTGTCCGATCTCTCACAGTCAGGAGATTCCTGCACTACCAGGGTTGCCAACTTAGCGGATTGACTCCGACGGCAGTTGGCAACCCTGTGCACTACATCCACTTGTTTATGAAGCTGGTGAAGCTATCGGACAGATGCTCGACTTGCCGCCAAAGTGAAACACAAAATGACAACTCCAGTACACAATTTCAACCGACCAGCTAGATAGCGACGTAACTGAAAAGAGCTAGCTACTACAGCAACTCTAATCAAAAAGACTTTCGTTTCATTCAACTAATGTATTAGGTAAATGGATTTAAATATCTGGGAATTGTGTTAACCTCAGACGGAAGATGTACAACAGAGGTGAGATGGTAGATGTACAACAGAGGTGAGATGGTAGATGTACAACAGAGGTGAGATGGTAGAAGTACAAGAGAGGTGAGATGGTAGATGTACAACAGAGGTGAGATGGTAGATGTACAACAGAGGTGAGATGGTAGATGTACAAAAGAGGTGAGATGGTAGATTACCAACAGAGGTGAGATGGTAGATGTACAACAGAGGTGAGATGGTAGAAGTACAAGAGAGGTGAGATGGTAGATGTACAACAGAGGTGAGATGGTAGATGTACAACAGAGGTGAGATGGTAGATGTACAAAAGAGGTGAGATGGTAGATTACCAACAGAGGTGAGATGGTAGATGTACAACAGAGGTGAGATGGTAGATTAACAACGGAGGTGAGATGGTAGATGTACAATAGAGGTGAGATGGTAGATTACCAACAGAGGTGAGATGGTAGATGTACAACAGAGGTGAGATGGTAGATGTACAACAGAGGTGAGATGGTAGATGTACAAGAGAGGTGACATGGTAGATGTACAAGAGAGGTGAGATGGTAGATGTACAACAGAGGTGAGATGGTAGATGTACAACAGAGGTGAGATGGTAGATGTACAACAGAGGTGAGATGGTAGATGTACAAGAGAGGTGAGATAGTAGATGTACAACAGAGGTGAGATGGTAGATGTACAAGAGAGGTGAGATGGTAGATGTACAACAGAGGTGAGATGGTAGATGTACAACAGAGGTGAGATGGTAGATGTACAACAGAGGAGAGATGGTAGATGTACAAGAGAGGTGAGATGGTAGATGTACAACAGAGGAGAGATGGTAGATGTACAACAGAGGTGAGATGGTAGATGTACAACAGAGGAGAGATGGTAGATGTACAACAGAGGTGAGATGGTAGATGTACAACAGAGGTGAGATGGTAGATGTACAACAGAGGTGAGATGGTAGAATTACAACAGAGGTGAGATGGTAGATGTACAAAAGAGGTGAGATGCAGAATGGCTCAGGCAAAAGCAGCTTTCTGAAAAATGAGGAAGATACTATGCAATCTATTTTTGACAACAAAAACAAGAAAAGAGTTCTTAAATGTTATGTAGAGCCAGTCTTAACATATGGATGTGAATCGTGGACAATAGGACAACAGACAAGAAAATCACTGGAGGCTGTAGAAATGTGGTTTTACTAAAGAATATTGTGAATACCATGGACAGCTAAGAAGAGTATGAAAACGTTCTGAGAGAGGACAAAGCAAAAAGAGAGCTAATTTCCAATATTAGCCTATCCTCTACCTGTCCCCTACCTATCCCCTACCTGCCCTTTACCTGCTCCCTACCTATCCTCTACCTGCCCCCTACCTATCCTCTACCTGTCCCCCCTACCTATCCTCTACCTGTCCCCTACCTATCCCCTACCTGCCCTCTACCTGTCCCCTACCTATCCCCTACCTGCCCTCTACCTGCTCCCTACCTATCCTCTACCTGCCCCCTACCTATACTCTACCTGTCCCTACCTATCCCCTACCTGCCCTCTACCTGCCTCCTACCTGTCCTCTACCTATCTTCACTATATGCAATAATTCCGAAGACAAAATAAATGTCAGTTTCATATCGCTCAACACACCCTCCTCTTTCTCACAACACAACATGGTTTCAAATAAACAACCTGTCCACAACTGAGACACCTGCCCTTTACCTTGGGGCTTACACGTACAAACCCACAGCGGGCGATATTTTGAAGGAGGCCAGGAGGTGTTGAGTTGTCCCGTTACATGTATTAAAATAACATGATGCGCTCCTTGATTCCAAACATTAACCTTTAACCTGGTAATCTGTAACATAAATATAAGATGACACCACTTTGCGCTATGTTTAAATCGCTGTCTCAATAATTGCCATAGATTATCATAATTATAATTCATCATCATCATCATCATTGAGTGCCTTCTCCGCAACGAAGGTTGGCTACCATGGATCGCCATTCTACTCGGTTTCTTGCTTTGATGGTGCAGGCTGTCATAGATTGGCTTGTCCATCTTTTGTTGTTACTCGTCCATGTTAGTCTTAGTCTGCCTTTGCCTCTTTTACCTTGTATACCTCCCTCCAGGATGACTTTTAGTAGGCTGTTGTGTTTTTTAAACATTTTTTCTAAAAAAATTGCATTTGTCTTGTTCTAATTGTGTTTAGTAGTTATCTTTTCATTTTTAGTTGTTTTAAAACTTCATCGTTTGTTATCTTTTGTTTCCATCCAATTCTACCTATTCTTCTATAAATCCACAAAATTAAAGGCTTCATTTTTCTGTTCTGTTTTCTTGTCTAATGTCCATGTTTCTGCACCATACAGGAATATTGAGAAGATGTAACATTTTGCCATTCTTAGTTTCAGCCCTGTTGATATTTGTTTTGTTCTTAGTATATTTTTCATGGCATTAAAATTACTTTTTGCCATACCTATTCTTTTTTTTATAATGACATCATAACATTTTAACTCTTTCCGTGCGGAAGCTTTTTATCGACGCAACAGAAGAGATTTCAGAGACAAAATTGTTTCATGGTTTTAAGAATCAATCTACATATTTATATTTATCTAACAAATAACATTTTATATATGAATTTTTAGATGATTAAACAAGGAATAAGATTTCACTAATACCAAGATGATACAAGACATGTAAAAAGGATATGGTCTGATGATGATGGTTCACAATAATCAAATTGGGAGATTCCGCACTAAGCGCGGAAATGCACGCGGCCAAAAACAGCATCGCGCACAGTGCGCTGGAACGTACGTAAAGAGTTAATTACTTACGTTATAAGTTACAAAAAAGAAACATGGTTTTGCTGTTAATTAATATCTCTGATAGTTTTGTTCAAGATTTCTTTATAATGGTTTGTGTTCTTATATTTTTTTTAGGAAGGCTGAAACGTCAGTATTTTGTTGCGTTTCTTTTCTGTACAGCTGTCAGCATAGCATATTGAGTGTACGTTACATCCCACTACTTGCTCCTGCTATAGTCCGTTCAGAATCGTTTGCCTAGACATTAATTTATTTTTTTCAAAAACTTATTGTTCATTTGCATTGATCTTTTGAAGTTAGGTTTAGAATACTAATGTCGCTATAAAAATATTTTTTTATCAAAGAAATGTGATCCAGTTTCAAAGATGCCTTATTTAACCTATATTTAAAAAAAGTTAATCGATATTATAAACACCGGCGGGATTATGTAGATGCTTACATCTCACAGCTGATTCTTTAACATATAGGCATGACCTTCACGGCTGAATGCGCACCGTCCTAAAATAGTTATGTTTCCACTATAAATTTTTATAAAGAAATGTTACATATGAAATTTCCCGTTTAGCACAAAATGACATTTTAGCCGAAACCGGAAATTATGTGACGTCAAAATCACGGCCGTAGACTCGAGTTCGAGTCATAATTCAGAGGCAAATCTCAATATTTACAGAAAGGAGGCGGCACTATCCATATTATCTTCTGCAAGTCTATGTGAGAATGAATATAAAGGCAAAATATTTTACTGAGCATAACATTGCTATAAAGATTTATCAATACTTCTGCAGAGAGCGTAAAATGGGACATCTTTATTGTTCTTTATCAAACCCTGAGAAGAGAACAATGCATATTTTAGGTTTGTGTAAACGTTCATTTGATCGAATAGTTAAAGGAAGCGGATATTTATTGCCAACAAATGCAAGAAAGCAAGGAAGGAAAGAAACGTTAGACAGTTTTGATAAGGACCTAGTAAAAAGAGAAATCTGTCGAATGTTTGATATAAACGAAGAAGTGACACTTAGAAAGTTGAAGCTTTGGCTGAAAACTAACAACGACATTGAAATATCAAAAACTTCATTATGGAAAATATTAAGAAGTGCAGGCTTCACCTTTAGAAAGTATGCTGGTGGAAAAAAACATTATTTGTGAGAAGCCACATCTAGTAGCTCTTAGAAGCAAGTATTTACGTGAAGTGAAGGAAATGCGCGAAAATGATTATGATATTGTTTATTTAGATGAAACTTGGATCAACGCTCATCATACAAATGAAAAGGAATGTCAGTTAGCAGATGGAAGTATTAAAAGATCAGTACCAAGCAGTAAAGGGCAACGTTTGATAGTTGCACATGCAGGTAGCAGACATAATGGGTTGTTGCAGAATGCTCATCTCGTTTTCATTTCAAAATCCATAGACAATAGAGACTACCACTCCGAAATGAATTGGCACATATTTAAAGACTGGATCGAGAAAAGTATCCTTCCAATATTAGATCGACCTTCTTGTCTGATAATGGACAATGCTTCATACCATAACGTAGTTAACGTAGAAGATAGAATCCCAACATCATCAAGTACAAAAGATGTAATCAAAACGTGGCTCATAAAAGAACACATACAAGTTAACGACTGCTACTTGAAACCCGAATTGCTTAGCCTTGTAAAACAGACACAACGTACAAAGATATTTAAAATAGACAAGTTAATTCAAGAACATGGCCATAGATGTTTGAGACTACCTCCATATCATGCACACTTAAATCCTATAGAACTAGTTTGGGCAAAAGTTAAAGGACACGTAGCATATACAAATAAAACTTTCAAATTATGCGATGTTGAGACACTTACAAATCAGGCTCTATCAAATATAAATAAAGACTACTGGGTAAAATGTGAGGATCATGTGTTACGACAAGAAGAGGAATATTGGAAAAAGGACGGTTTGTTGTTTGTTCAGCCGAAAGCAGTAATCGACCTATTTGACTCGTCTGATTCTGAATGATCATTACTCTGATTAAGTCTACAGATAAATAGTTTGATTTGCAAAATTTCCTAGTTGATTTGTTAAACAGTTTATTGTTCAAGACCACTCAAGCAATCAAAAATATGTTATAAGCAAACCAACAACCATTACTTTGAATGGAAGCCTGCTTGAGTCAGTACAGAAGTTCAGCTATCTTGGATCCACTATTACAGCCACACTTTCCTTAGATGAGGAACTAAATGTACGTATTTGAAAGGCAGCGACAACATTTGGGAAACTCACACCAAGAGCATGGAACTATATCAAATTGACTCTACGAACAAAAGTTCTATATATAATTTAAAATTTGTATACTTGCCACCAAGTAAAATTTTATGGACACGCCTATGGGTCATCGTTGCACTAGATTACTGTAAAACATTTTGATTAGGGTCAAAATAATAGTTACATGGGCAAAGATCAAAGGAATTCGCCGCTTTAAGAAAACCGTTATAGCTAGACATCGAGTAACACATATGTTCTCGTGACATGGACATTTTAACACCGTATGCCAAAAATCATGTGAAATCATCAAGAACTTTTTGAATTATAAATCATAACATCTCGGCAAACGAATCTGAACGGACTATACCAGCTTTACCGCAGCACTGTATTCATTTGCCTGCTCCTTACTTATTTTATACCGCTGTTTCTTTATGTTTGTCTAATGTCATCAAATGTTACATCTTCTTAATATTCCAGTATGGTGCAGAAACATGGACATTAGACCAGAAAACAGAACAGAAAATTGAAGCCTTTTAATGTGGATTTATAGAAGAATAGTTAGAATTGGATGGAAAGAAAAGAAAACAAACGATGAAGTTTTAAAACAACTAAAAATGAAAAGAGAACTACTAAACACAATTACAACAAGACAAATGAAATTTTTAGAACATGTTAAAAGACACAACAGCCTAATAAAAGTAATATTGGAAGGGAAAATGCACGGTAAAAGAGGCAGAGGCAGACCAAGACTAACATGGACAAGTAACATCAAAAGATGGACAAGTCAGCCTATGGCAATCTGCACCATCAAAGCAAGAGACAAAGTGGAATGGCGCTCCATGGTAGCCAACCTTCGATGCGGAGATGGCACTCGATGATGATGATGAATGGCATCCATGTTTGTGTGTTCTAGTTAGTTAGACTCGTCACCATCTTTATGTCGTTCTTCGTCTGTGTTCTAGTTAGTTAGACTCGTCACCATCTTTATGTCGTTCTTCGTCTGTGTTCTAGTTAGTTAGACTCGTCACCATCTTTATGTCGTTCTTCGTCTGTGTTCTAGTTAGTTAGACTCGTCACCATCTTTATGTCGTTCTTCGTCTGTGTTCTAGTTAGTTAGACTCGTCACCATCTTTATGTCGTTCTTCGTCTGTGTTCTAGTTAGTTAGACTCGTCACCATCTTTATGTCGTTCTTCGTCTGTGTTCTAGTTAGTTAGACTCGTCACCATCTTTATGTCGTTCTTCGTCTGTGTTCTAGTTAGTTAGACTCGTCACCATCTTTATGTCGTTCTTCGTCTGTGTTCTAGTTAGTTAGACTCGTCACCATCTTTATGTCGTTCTTCGTCTGTGTTCTTCTCGTTGTTTTAGCAAGACCGCATGTAGGCCAGAACGTCGGTATTTTGTTGTGTTTCTTCTTTGTAAAACAGTCACCCTACCTTGATGGAGTGTACGTTACACCCTACTACTTGCTCCTTTCTATATAAGACGCAGCGTAGTAATAAGAATGAGGTTTCGCATACGTCTAGTCTCCTTTCTATGTATATACTGATACGTCAGGATACAGAGAAAGCTGTTTTATTGGTTGAACCACTGTTGTCATAAAAACTAGGTATATAATTCAGGAAACTGCCTATCCAGCTTTCATTAACATTGCAAGGTCGATATATGTCGCTGCACGGTTGTAGTTGGAGCCGCGATAGCTCAGTGGTTAGTGAACTGGACTACAAAGGACAAGAGGTAGGGTACGATCCCAACCGACGGCTTCCAGGTTCACACAACCTTTAATGGATACCGGATTTTTTGGGGGAAAGTAAAGCGGCACGGGCGTAATACCGACCACATTACCCCAAAAATCATGTGCCGAAGGTCTGTAAAATTTATGGTCACTAACATCATATTCCCTATACGCCACTTGGCGTGACGGGGGTACTTTACCTACTTATCTTTTACGGTTGTAGTTGTGTAGTAGGTTTTGTCTCCATAGAATTTGAATCCTATCTATTAGTGACGGCTCGAATTACTCGAGCTAAATCAATGCATGTTTCCTCATGTGGGAAACAACAGGTAAGAGGAAAAGAGGAAGACCCAGAGAGACACTGAGAAGAACATTGATGAGAGAGTCAAGAGCAGCAGGAATCGGCTCCCTCAATGAGATAGAGCTGCTTGCACAGAACAGAGATAGATGGCGAGATTTGATAAAATATCTTTAAAATAATTGAAAACTGCTAGAGTAAAAATTTATATAAGAGAAGGAGTATCTTGGTCTGCGCCCTATGGGCCGGCTATGGCTCGAAAGGTCAATAGATAGATATCAATGCAGACTTTGAGAAACTCGATTGCTGTTTGCGGTAGTACACTGACATTTAACTCATTGAGCTGAAACATAATTGTGCTAGTATTCTCATTAAAGACCAGAGAAGCCATGACCTCTGTTGCCTCCTACGAATATCCGCCACTGGTAGAAACATGTTCTTTTCGACTGCACCCACCAGAAATATACAGTCAACGTTGCACTGCTCCAGTGACAGACAATATACTACACTTACATAAAATATTCGGGAAGATTGTCAATTCAGTTGTCAACTTCTACAAAACATGTGACATTTTTTATTTGATAATACAAAGGGACACAACTTTTCCTTCGTCTGCGTTTGCCCGGGGCGTTCCACATCCTGCGCCCAAGAAGAGTGTTAAATGGTAATACTTTTTTTTCTTTTTTTTTTTTTTTGCATTCACCAGCTTTCACCTCTGGCAAAGTCTCTAGAGATTAGGAACTTTATTTTGCGTGTTAATCTGTTTTTCCCTGTCAGCCTTGTGCACAGGGGTCCCTCGCCGCACAGGTAGATAACTCCGTCTTCAGAGGTACTCATATCTTTTCTCGTCCATGAGTGATTGACGTTTCAAGCCGGACCTCGCTGCTGAGACCAGGGGTGGTTGCCGCTGAGATAAATCATAAATAATAATACCCTCTGGTACAGCCGGGATTAGAACCCACAACCTCTCTGTCTGGAGACAAATAGTTCCCCCCCCCCCCAATTTTTTAAATTTGAAAACACAGGGGCATAACTTTCCTTCGTCTGCGTGTACCCAGAGCGCTCCACTTCATCTGTGCCCATATAAGTTGGTCTTCCGAGCCAACATCCATTTGTCCAGGGCTGCCACAAGGCTCACCATTGTCACCAGTTCTATTTAACATGTACACAATAACGATCACGAAAAAATAGCTGGATGGGAGGGGAAGAACTATGACTTTTGCTGATGATATTCTGGTATATCGACAGAGAAGAGACAGACGGGAATCGCCTCCACAATGCAAGACGAACTCGATCGCATTTCTTCCTGGTGTGGGGTTTCAGGTGCCTTGGTTAATCCTAATAAAGCATCAGTTTCATGGTTCTCCCTTAACAATCATATCGTTAATACGACCACACCGGTAGTACGAATGGGAGCTGATGAGGTGACCAGTGACAAGTTGATTACATACCTCGGAGTTAAGTTTGATCGCAGCCTGTGTTTTCGGGTCCACGTCGACCATGTGATAACAAAATCCCGCAAAGGATTAGCCGATTTGAAGGTCATGGCAGCTTCCAACATCGAACAGAGTCTACTTACTCTTCTGTTCCAGGGATTAGTCCTCGCACCAATCGAGTATGCCCTGGCAATTCTTACTGTCAGTACGACTCAAATTGATAGGCTGGAGAAAATACAAAATGAGGCCATGCGCATTATCTTGGGATGTACAAGGGGCACTCCCTGTGTAGCAATGAGGTATCTTCTTGACTTTCCAACCATAGATGACAGAATCAAGATCTGGAGAGCACGAGCATACCTGAAGATTAGTACAGATAAAGAGCATCCACTGCACCACGTGCTCAACACAGAGAAAGGTGCCAGGCTAAAAAGAGGCAAATCATGGGTGGACCGAGCAGAAGATGTCATCAAACAGGTCTGTGGGCGTACCAATATCAGCGTTGGTGAGGAGTGGATACCGGTGCCTACGTCATTCAAGGGGACTTTCTCGTGTATTGTCACACTCTACAGGAAAAGTAGAGAACAGAACCCGGTCGTGGTTAATGCGGAGGTCAACGGTCTCATCTGCGATAACACCGATGAGAAAGATGCAGTCATCTATACAGACGGATCTGTAAGACGACACCAAAGAAGTGCATGGGCATGTACAGCACGCTCGGCAGGCAGAATAGTCAAGGAAGACAGTGGTGCATACGTCATGACCACAAGTAGCATGACAATGGAGGTGATGGCAGTGACCAAGGCATTCAAATGGTTAGAGTCACTAGACTACACCCACGCATGTATACTGAGTGATTCGATGAGCATGATAAAAAAGTGGAGGCGGGCTTGTACGCATGCAATGGGTAGAGTCGTTGCAGAAATCCAAAATACGTAAGGTCACCTTTGTCTTTGTCCCTGGACATGCGGGAGTACGGGGAAATGAAAGAGCGGATAGGTTGGCTAGCTGCGCTGTCGTTGAGGACGGGCAACCGATGGATCGGGCGGACATCATCAATGCCCTCCGAGATGTGGGAAGAGCACAGGACTTCGACAAACACAGATCAACGTCACTTCTTCGGATGATGGAAATGGGAGTTAAGCTGGGCACAGCCAGAAATGAGAAACTTAGTGGCCGTGTAAGAAGACTTATCAACCAACATAGAACTGGAGTCGTCAGTCGCTGGAAACTGAGGGAATTGCTGAGGAGGGGATCTGAGCACCTATGGACATGTTCGGAGTGCAATGATGATGACCCGCAAATAACTCATTAACTCAATAAATGTGCGGTGTTTTTGTTTACAATCAGCATGGGATTTTTTTTTGCTTTTCGCCCCAGCACATCCGACTTCACCATGTTACTTGTGGGTACCAGTTTGCCGTCTCTCTCGATCCCTTCGGGTCATACTAATTCGTCTAATTCGTCTGTGACCCCAGCCATCGCGGGGAGGTGGAAAATGAATGTGGCTTCTGCTGCCGATGATTCTGGCACAAGCAGTTGGTCTTCACAGTCTCGGACCATATGCAACTACAGCAGCTACCGGGTCGTCTTGGCTACACGGTACAGCCAGTAGAATTAAATAAAGCATTATAGAAAGAAAGAATTCTAGAACGAGATAATTCTAGAAAGAATTATTTAAAGAAAGAAAGAAAGAAGAGAGAATTCTAGAAAGAATTTTAGAAAGAAAGAATTAGAGAATTTAGAAAGAATTAGAGAAAGAATTATAGAAAGAGAGAAATCCAGAAAGTATTATAGAAAGAAAGAATTACAGAAAAGTAAGAATTCCATAACGAGATAATTCTAGACAGAAAGAAAGAAAAAAAGAATTCTAGAAAGGGAATTCTAGAAAGAATTTTTAGAAAGAATTAGAGAAAGAAATAATTATAGAAAGAGAGAATTCTAAAAAGAATGAATTACAGAGAGAAATAATTCTAGAAAGAAAGTAAGTGCATGCCCCTTTGACGCCCTATAAAACTGTGCCAAAAGAACAATGTCAAGGGCTTTGATTGAAAAAGTTAAAAATTTTAAAAACTGGCACGAGAAGTACAGTGCTACAAATCAGAGTGTACCGGACGAGAATGAGGTGCACAAGTATGTCAGAGTGTACCCGGACGAGAATGAGGTGCACAAGTATGTCAGAGTGTACCGGGACGAGAATGAGGTGCACAAGTATGTCAGAGTGTACCCGGACGAGAATGAGGTGCACAAGTATGTCAGAGTGTACCCGGACGAGAATGAGGTGCACAAGTATGTCAGAGTGTACCCGGACGAGAATGAGGTGCACAAGTATGTCAGAGTGTACCGACAAGACAAGAAAACTCACAGACTATGCAGAAGGAATTCAATAATTACAAACCATACAAAGCCTTCAAAGTAAAAACGACACAATGACATCATCAGCGTGCAAGGACATCAGAGCTAGTCAAATTAGGTCATTCTTCACTTTCAAAATCTCTTTCTTTTCCCGTTCGTACAAGCCCCGCCCATTTTCAATTGAGAAGAGACAGTAGCAAGACTAATTTATCTGGATTGCGCATGCCCGACCATGTTTGTTTTAAAGAGTAGTTATCCGGCCCTCGAGCTCGCCTCGGACAATGGAAGCATCTTTATTAAGCGCAGGGGAAAAAAATGAGTGCTTCAAATACCGTGACAGTCACGTGCAGTAGCATGAGGGGTTATGAAGTGAAAACTAGGTCATCCACACTCCCGTCCTCTGTCATCTAACGCCGCTAACATTGTCGCTATTTTCTCCGCTTTTTTAATAATCTAATTACGGAATGATTGCCGGACGCATGTAGACTACAATTATTTCATTTTTATCAACTGGCGCTCAGACTATTTTCTTCTTTAGTTTCTCATTTGCCTTTCAGCAGCAAGGAGAGATATAATATGCGGTATTTTGTTCTTATATTGACCTCTCTTGCTGTTAATTTTTCTACGTTTGTAACACTCCATCAATCCATCTTATCTCTTGATTCAGACTATGCTGATCTTTGTTATGGGAGAACAAAGAGGCAAAAGTGGCGTTAAATAATTTAATTTGATCCTAGAGACAGTTCAGAACTACAACTACATTGGACATACTATAACCAGTGATGGAAAATGTAAAACTGAAATAAACAAAAGAATAGGTATGGCAAAAAGTAATTTTAATGCCATGAAAAATATACTAACATCAATGCGGATAACACCAGGGTTAAAACTAAGAATAGTAAAATGGTATATCTTCTCAACATTCCTGTACGGTGCAGAAACATGGACATTAGACAAGAAAACATAACAGAAAATTGAAGCATTTTAAATGCGGATTTATAGAAAAATATGAAGAATTGGATTGACGAAAGAAAATAAATAAACGATGAAGTAACTTCAAGAACAATAGCTTAATTAAAAAAGTAAATGCTTACCTTCAAGAACAATAGCTTAATTTAAAAAGTAAATGCTTAACTTCAAGAACAATAGCTTAATTTAAAAAGTAATTGCTTAACTTCAAGAACAATAGCTTAATTTTAAAGTAATGCTTAACTTCAAGAACAATAGCTTAATTTAAAAAGTAAATGCTTAACTTCAAGAACAATAGCTTAATTAAAAAGTAATTGCTTAACTTCAAGAACAATAGCTTAATTTAAAAAGTAATTGCTTAACTTCAAGAACAATAGCTTACTTAAAAAAGTAATTGCTTAACTTCAAGAACAATAGCTTACTTAAAAAAGTAATTGCTTAACTTCAAGAACAATAGCTTACTTAAAAAAGTAATTGCTTAACTTCAAGAACAATAGCTTAATTAAAAAGTAATTGCTTAACTTCAAGAACAATAGCTTAATTTAAAAAGTAAATGCTTAACTTCAAGAACAATGCTTAATTAAAAAATAATTGCTTAACTTCAAGAACAATAGCTTAATTAAAAAAGTAATTGCTTAACTTCAAGAACAATAGCTTAATTTAAAAAGTAAATGCTTAACTTCAAGAACAATAGCTTAATTAAAAAAGTAATTGCTTAACTTCAAGAACAATAGCTTAATTTAAAAAGTAAATGCTTAACTTCAAGAACAATAGCTTAATTTAAAAAGTAAATACTTAACTTCAAGAACAATAGCTTAATTTAAAAAGTAAATGCTTAACTTCAAGAACAATAGCTTAATTTAAAAAGTAATTGCTTAACTTCAAGAACAATAGCTTAACTTAAAAAATAATTGCTTAACTTCAAGAACAATAGCTTAATTAAAAAAATAATTGCTTAACTTCAAGAACAATAGCTTAATTTTAAAAATAAATGCTTAACTTCAAGAACAATAGCTTAATTTTAAAAATAAATTCTTAACTTCAAGAACAATAGCTTAATTTTAAAAATAAATGCTTAACTTCAAGAACAATAATGGAAGGCTTTTGGAGACGCACCATGGAGCTGACCATGAACAAGATCGTTTCAATACAAGGAGACTTTGAACAGGACAAATGAAGTGGGAGTTCTGACTAGTGACAGAGATTCTTTCAGGCGGGCTGTGGTGAATGTAACGTTATGTGGGAGATCTGGCTAGAGACAGAGATTCTTTCAGACGGGCTGTGGTGAATGTAACGTTATGTGGGAGATCTGGCTAGAGACAAAGATTCTTTCAGACGGGCTGTCGTGAATGTAACGTTCTGTGGGAGATCTGGCAAGAGACAGAGATTCTTTCAGACGGGCTGTCGTGAATGTAACATTCTGTGGGAGATCTGGCTAGAGACAGAGATTCTTTCAGACGGGCTGTGGTGAACACAACGTTATGTGGGAGATCTGGCTAGAGACAGAGATTCTTTCAGACGGGCTGTGGTGAATATAACGTTATGTGGGAGATCTAGCTAGAGACAAAGATTCTTTTAGGCGGGCTGTGGTGAACACAACGTTATGTGGAGATCTGGCTAGAGACAGAGATTCTTTCAGACGGGCTGTGGTGAATGCAGCGTTCTGCAAAGGACACGCAACGTTATAATGGTGTTAGCATCGTATATCAGTAGCTCTGCCAAGGCGTCTGACAGCGACCGAGGTGGAATCTGCTAGCAACTCATCGCTGATGGCTTGCGCCAGGATCTGTGCAAAAGAATCATTCAGATCCTACTCCATCTCTTCGCGGTGCCTCTGGAAACAGACTAGACGATCTAGCATGTCCAAGCAAGTATGGATCAAAAAGGGAAGGCAATTCGATGCTTAAAAATACATTGCTGAAGTCGGATGTGCTGGGTCGAATGGTGCAAATAAATAGTCCTGTTACAAAGCATCCAAGCCGACGGTAGACACGTGACCTCATTATTCGGATCACTTCATAAGGCAACACACTTTAACTCACTTGAGACCACTTAACAAACGTTTTAACTCCAGCCGTTATAAATCTCGTTTCTGTATTACAGTAATAACGTTCTTAGAGCTACACAGTTGTTGGTTTCAGTCATAACTAGTGTGTAACAACACCTTCATTATGGTCATTGTCGAACAATAATAATATGACAATATGATATTGCATATACAACACACACAAATGTAATGGGCAGATGTATCTATTAGTAATACCATACAGGAACAGTCAGCCAGCATACGCTTCGAGAAATGCGGAGACAAGCGGTGGAGCGGATATGGGGGATGCCCCGACTGCGATGAAAACTGATTCCATGAACAGAATAGTACAGAATACAATAGTTTAGAATAGAATATTATAGAATAGTGCAGAATACAATAGTTTAGAATAGTGCAGAATAGAAAAGTATGGAATAAAACAGTATAAAATAGAATAGTATAGTATAGAATAGTATGGAATAGAATAGTATGGAATAAAAAAGTATGGAATAGAATAGAACAGTTTAGAATAGAATAGTATAGAATAAAATACTACAGACTACTATAGTATAGAATACTACAAAATAGAATAGTATAGATATTAGTATAAAAATAGTATAGAATAGAACAAAATAGTATAGAATAGAATAGTATAACATAGAATAGTATAGTATATAATAGAATAGACTTTAGCTAAAAATATTATATTTTGTGTGCGATGTTCAAATGAAAGCATATAACTTACATACACACAATTTCTATTTTGTTAATGTGACTGTTCTCATCAAAAGCATTAACACAAACTACTTAGACAGAAGGTCATAGTGACGCTGTGACCTTCCAGGCATGTCGTAAGAGGCGACTAAGGAGGTTGATTGATGGCTTGACAAGCTGCCATTGTGAAAAGTATTGTTATGGAAACAGCGCCATAGATTTTAGAGCAGCGATCCAAGCAATATGTGTTATTTTGGCATGCAAGGTTTCTGTTTTTGAGATTGTGGTTCTGCCCTATGTGGCGTCTTCGGCTCGAAAGGACAATAGATAGATAGATAGACAGTACAAATAAGGCGTAGACCAGATACACTTCCCATGACAACATGCTTGTGTCGCGTCATCAATCTTAACCAATCAAAAGCGTTCATGAGTCACGTGTTGACTGTCCAAACTATACAAATAGTTACCAGGATACTGTAACGAAGAGAAACACAAATTATTTTTACTTTCACTTTTGAATGGCATTACGGTCTAATATGTTTTTTTTTTTTTTGTTTACTTGTTTTCGTTCGCCAGTTTTATATCTCTAGCAAAATTGAGAGCGATTGAATTTTGCATGAATATTACGTTTTACTACTTTTTCGCCCACAGACAGCGCAGGTGTCCCCCGCCATACAGGCAGATATTCTCGGGCTATAGAGGTACTCTCACATTTTTTTATATCGTCGAGAGTATTAACGGTTTGGGTATGTTTTTTTCCTATTAATTTTGCCTGGACTGCGGCCATTAGTTGCCTACTTTCGATTTTCAACAGGCAAGGGTTCTTTAAAGTGTGCATTCGAATGCACACGGGGCTTCCTGTTTTTTCACCGTTTTCCGAGAGGGCTAGACATCGAATCTCACTACCCATAGACCAGGGGGAGGGGAAAGCACGGATTCGATTAAAAATAATAATGATAATAAAAATAATAATTTACCTCTACGTTCACCAAGCCTTAATGGGTACCGGATTTTTTTTCTGGGAAAGTAAACGGCACGGGCGTATTACGACCACATTACCCCAAAAATCATGTGCTGAAGGTCTGTAAAATTTATGGTCACTAACACCATATTCCTTATACGCCACTTGGCATGACGGGTGTGAAAAAAAAAAAAGTAAAGTACCCCCGTCACGCCAAGTGGCGTATAGGAAATATGATGTTAGTGACCCTATATTTTACAGACCTTCAGCACATGATTTTTGGGGTAATGTGGTCAGTATTACGCCCATGCTGCTTTACTTTCGCAGAAAAAAATCCGGTACCCATTTAAGGCTGGGATCGAACCCTACCCCTTGTCCGTGGTAGTGCATGACGGGTGTACTTTACTTTTTTTTTTTTTTGTTTTTGTTTTGTAACTGCATATGGTTTGAATCGAACCGGACCTTCTTGTCTAGAGGCCGACGTCTAACCACTGGACCACCCAGCCCCCTTTCTTTATGACGTTACCCCTCCCCTTGATCTCTTGGGTAGTGAAATCCGATGTCTTGCCCTCTCGGATAACGGCAATAAACAGGAGGTCCCGTGTGCACTCGCGCACGTTAGAACTTTAAATCTAAAAGACAATGTCACAAATATGTGCCGCTGCCCGGGCAATATTGTCAGCAAAAATATAACCACACCGTTTATCCCAGGTCGAGCAACGGAGTTCGTGCACACGGACTAGGATTTCCTCGTTTTTTTTCGATGGGGATATCTGAACACCTATGGGCTCGTCGGATGTGCAGTGGTGATTAACCTAACAACAAACAAACCCAGTAATAAACAAATGAGTTACAGTCGGATGGTTTAGGCCGGGGGGTTTCAGTATTGAAACTACATGTATTATAAACTACGACACATCGCAATCAACGCCAATTTTACGTCATTTTCAGTTCAGGCAAGGGAAAGCTGCATTCTCTTAACAATTGAGGACAGCAACAAAAATGCGCCATTTAATAACAATCTAATAATGGAGTGTTCTCTAACTTTGAGTCAATGCGTCATAATTTACTGACTTTTAAGTGTGGTGATTAGTCCAGCACACATGCGCGTCTGCACGTGACTAACGACTCACTGTTCTCCGCTCCCCATTGCTATACCCCGTCCATATTCCAATAATAATGCACAGTGACAAATAATTGCAGGCGCTAGAGCTAGCTTCATCCCTTTCAGATGTGATCCACTTTTCTTTTCAGCTTTGTCTCTTAATTGAGCAAAGAGTGCTTGTCTGTTTTTTGTTTTTTTTATTGTTTCTTCAGAAGAGATTAGAGTGTGATGACAAAAGATTTCTTTTATTCTTTCTTTTTCTTTCTTTCTTTCTTACTTTCGTTCTTCTTTCTTTCTTTCTTTCTTTCTTTCTTTTTTTCTTCTTTCTTTCTTTCTTTCTTTCTTAACTTCTTTCTTTCGTTCTATCTTTCTTGCTTTCTTTCTTCACTTCTTTCTTTCTTTCTTCTTTCGTTCGTTCTTTCTTTCTTTCTTACATTCTTTCTTTCTTTCTTTCTTCACTTCTTTCTTTCGTTCTATCTATCTTTCTTTCTTTCTTTCTTTCCTTCTTTCTTTCTTCACTTCTTTCTTTCGTTTCTATCTTTCTTTCTTTCTTTCTTTCTTACATTCTTTCTTTCTTCTTTCTTCGCTTCTTTCTTTCGTTCTATCTATCTTTCTTTCTTTCTTTCTTTCGTTTTTTCGTTCTTTCTTACATTCTTTCTTTCTTTCTTTCTTCACTTCTTTCTTTCGTTCTATCTTTCTTTCTCCTTTCTTTCGTTCTTTCTTTCTTACATTCTTTCTTTCTGTCTTTCTCACTTCTTTCTTTCCTTCTATCTTTCTTTTTCTTTCTTTCGTTCGTTCTTTCTTTCTTTCTTTCTTTCTTTCTTCACTTCTTTCTTTCGTTCTATTCTTTCTTTCTTTCTTTCTTTCTTTCTTTCTTCTTTTTCTTTCTTTCTTTCTTTTTTCGTTCTTTCTTTCTTTCCTTCTTCCTTTCTTTCTTTCGTTCTTTCTTTCTTTTTCTTTATGTCTATCTCTTTTTTTTCTTTTTTTCTTTCTTTAGTTCACCCACTACTAAAGAAAGAGCTTAAAAGAGCGCTAAATGAGCGGAGCTAATCAATTCAGAGGAAGAGCTATGTTTGCAGCACTCGGGAAAATGGCCAATAATCAACAACAGAAAGGAAAAAAAACAAAGAGCAATATATGGTCCGAAGCAGGATCGAACCGTACTTAAATGAGCGTAGGTGTGGCCGAGGGGTCAGATCACAGGCCTTCTGGATGTACAACAGCAACTAGCGTAAGAGTGTTGTAGTTTTATTTGCGTCTTTCGACCCTACACATCCGACTTCAGAACGGCATCCCTGAGTATCGAGTTGGCTTCACTCTTCGACATCTATTCACTTGGCCAGACTGGACTGACTATTCTGTTAGAGGCACTGCGAAGAGGTGGAGTAGAGTGGATGTTCTGGTCACCGATCAGGGTGCAAGCCATCAGCTTGGAGTCGCCAGCAGCTTCCGCTTCTTTTGCTGGTAGACAAGTTGGCACCCATGGATGTGTTTCTGGCATCACGGAGGGAGGGAGTGGGGTTTGGGGGGGGGGGGGAGATGTAGCGTAAAAGTAGCTCCACAACAACTGTCGCTATGTACGGTTATTTTAGATTTCAGGGTTTGAGTTTAGGGTTGGTTTAGGACTTCAGTCTCGTGTAGTTTCTCTTTTATTTACAATAAGGGGCCCGAATGTAGGGCAAAATTACTCAAGGGGACGTTACTCTCATGAAATGTAGTGTACACAGTTAACATGAAGGCATATTGAGCCGAAACGTCGTTCAAATTTTGTCGTCTATAAATCACGTAAAGCTTTACCAAACCATCTTTTCCATTTTTTTTTAATTTTCCCTCATATTTAGCTTTACTGCAGCTTCGCATTTTTATGCATTCATTTGCGTTTCTTTGTCTTAACTCCCTAGTGTACACATTACATGGCTAAACATTATCAGAGACACGATTTGCAGTCGTGATTAACAATGACGTCTGTTTGTGTGGGAAATTCATTCAAATTATGAGTGTTATTGATGGCTGGTACTCTAGTCATCTTGAAGAGAATGCGTGGCACTGAGGTAACGACAGGCCCAACCGTCCTGGGCGGCATTCATCCTAGGAGAAGGAAAACAAAAACAAGCCAAGATCCAGTCTGCTGAAGACGGAGTGTGTCAGCCACGGCGCAGGTTTGCGGGGGAAAAAAACATGAGGATACACAAACATATAAAAGTACTGACCATGCGACTAGTTCATCGAGTGTCATGAAAAGGTAAAGTACGAGACTTGAACCGGCGTCTTAGCACACGAGCTTTCACCCATATGTGCTCAGCCGACTATCCAGAAGTGTGCGGAGACTTCTGGACAGTGTTGTTTCAAGCATCGAAACTCACAATGTGAGGCGGTATTCCTCACCTTCCCAGAGTACTGCACTGGTACCAATTTCTGCCAGCGACTGGGTCGACCGCGGGGGGATTTTTGTTTCCAACCACGAGTACAATTCACACTGCTTCCACCGGAAATCGAACACGGGTTGTACAATGTCGGTCGCCCAGTCGGGGTGGTTGTCCGAACTAGGCTACCGAGGCCCCCAGAGAGTCATGATGTTGTTATTATCCCTTCATCATAAACAAAAACAGGACAAATAGTCAAGTTCGCATGATCATAAGTCTTGACACTGAAGAAATATAAGTGACCTCTAGGTTCAAGGACAGAACAAGTGATGTACCCTAGCGATGTGTTTGGAATACTTGTTATAGTCCGTTCAGAAATTCATAATCACACCTGAATTAGTTTTGCGTGATAACCGCTTGTTATTTTGGTTTCAAAATTTGCATGCAATCTTAGAATATTGATGACGCAAAGATTTTGGTATTTTTTATTCCACAAACACAACAGATTTTGCACATCAGCGAATTCCTTTGATCTTTTATGACGATATCACACAAGTTGATTCAAATTTTAGAGTTTACAGTAATCGTGTTAAATGTTCAGTTTACTGCAATTCTTGTCAGAGGCGTATCTACATAGTGCTTAATTGTGGGTGTTGTTCGTTATGTGTATTTGCAAACATGAATTCAATTGGTTACAATTGTGATATAGTAAAAAAGTAACCTTTTGCATAGTTATAAATTTGCATTTCAAACTCATTGTAATTTAGATATAAATGTTGGTATTTAAAGTCAACAAATTGTCTACTGAGTCTTCACAAAATTAATAAAGATACGCCTTCCTTCGGTAATTGATGCCCAGGTCGTGGTGCGTCATGTCGTTCAATAACAATTCAGTTTTGCGCACGGGATTTTCCTGAAGTTAGTGTTTCTGCAATAGCCAAACTATTTTACGTGAACGACCGCACCAAATTAATGTAATATCCTAAAAATGGTGTCAAATTCGAACAGGGTGAATTTAATATAGCCTAAAGAAGAAAACTTTTACACTAGATCAAATTTCTCAGAGCAAAAAATATTTCTATAACGTCATCAATATTCTAAGATTGCATGCAAATTTGAAACCAAAATAACAAGCGGTATCACGCAATACTAATTCAGGTGTGATTATGAATTTCTGAAGGATTATACCACATGCTCGCTAAAGTAGTCACACAATCGCAGTTTATATCTTCTACTGTCGTTTACTGGCAAAGTCCCAGTTTAGTCATATAAATAATGCTCGGAAAAGTAACGTTCCCTCGAGTAACATTGCATTTTATTCTGACCCCTAATTGTAGAGAAAAGAGAACCAACGCGAGGTTAAAGTCATAAAGCTAACCCTAAATCCCAAAAATTATTATTTAGTAATTGATAATTACTGTAATTTTTTTGCCACGCCAACTAAAGGGAGATCACTCGTTTCGCTTAAATAATTTATATGACTAAACCAGCACTTTACCCTTTTACTATTTACCTTCATGTATTTAAATATCCCATAGATTTTAGAAGCAGTGATCTCTGCAATATGTGCCATTTTGGCACGCAAGGTTTCTATTTTTGAGATTGTGGTTCTGCCCTATGTGCCGTCTTCGGCTCGAAAGGACAATAGATAGAGATAGGTTTAAATATCTCTTATTTCCTTTGTTCATTCATTAACAATTGTTGGGTGGGCGTCACGTGCCAGGGTGAAGACATTGGTAACACAGATAAAAGAAGACATTGGTAACACAGATAAAAAGAAGACATTGGTAACACAGATAAAAAGAAGACATTGGTAACACAGATAAAAAGAAGACATTGGTAACACAGATAAAAGAAGACATTGGTAACACAGATAAAAAGAAGACATTGTAACACAGATAAAAAGAACACATTGGTAACACGGATAAAAAGAAGAATTATCAGACAAGTACAAATCATCGCCCTATCATTCGCTATTCATGAACTGTATTGCACTGTACTTTGCACCTTGCGATCCAGGATATACGTCTTCAGAAGGAATTTATTCAGTTTCGGGAAGCTCATTATTGTCAAATGTGTCTATTCTAAGACATCAGCTTAACCAGAGTTATGGGTCGTTGCTTTTAGAATATACAACACACCAGGGTTTTTATGTCAATAAAGAACATCGTGTTAGATATACTAGATCTATATCACACAGAAGTTATCATTTGATAATTTAAAAAAAACAAGGTAATATATATATATATGAGTGAGAGAGAGTGAGAGGCGCGCATTAATTTAAGATAAATGGCCATAACGATTCACAAAGAAAAAATAGCAATTATAATGGGAGATTTAAACAACAATCGAGAACAAAAAATAATTATAGTGGGATATGGAAATAGCAATCGAGAACAAAAATAATAATTATAGTGGGATATGGAAATAACAATCGAGAACACAAATAATAATTATAGCGGGATATGGAAATAACAATCGAGAACACAAATAATAATTATAGCGGGATATGGAAATAACAATCGAGAACACAAATAATAATTATAGTGGGATATGGAAATAACAATCGAGAACACAAATAATAATTATAGCGGGATATGGAAATAACAATCGCAGGGGAAATGGGTGAGAGGGGGGGGGGGGCTACAATTACAACGGAATAAAACCTGTGGAACAAACCACACCATGTTCTTTAAGTACAAATAATGGTTTACTCATCATCAGGTCGCATGTCAATTGCAGAACATTACATTCACCACAGGCCGTCTGAAAGAATCTCTGTCTCTAGCCAGATCTTCCACAGAACATTACACTCACCACACAACTCGTCTGAAAGAATCTCTGTCTCTAGCCAGATCTTCCACAAAACATTACATTCACCACTCGTCTGAAAGAATCTCTGTCTCTAGCCAGATCTTCCACAAAACATTACATTCACCACAACTCGTCTGAAAGAATCTCTGTCTCTAGCCAGATCTTCCACAAAACATTACATTCACCACAACTCGTCTGAAAGAATCTCTGTCTCTAACCAGATCTTCCACAAAACATTACATTCACCACAACTCGTCTGAAAGAATCTCTGTCTCTAACCAGATCTTCCACAAAACATTACATTCACCACAACTCGTCTGAAAGAATCTCTGTCTCTAACCAGATCTTCCACAAAACATTACATTCACCACAACTCGTCTGAAAGAATCTCTGTCTCTAACCAGATCTTCACAAAACATTACATTCACCACAACTCGTCTGAAAGAATCTCTGTCTCTAACCAGATCTTCCACAAAACATTACATTCACCACAACTCGTCTGAAAGAATCTCTGTCTCTAACCAGATCTTCCACAAAACATTACATTCACCACAACTCGTCTGAAAGAATCTCTGTCTCTAACCAGATCTTCCACAAAACATTACATTCACACAACTCGTCTGAAAGAATCTGTCTTAAACCAGCTTAAAAGAATGGCTTCGCAGAAGGTCAACAACGGAAATTATAAATAAATGCCAAGATCGAAAGTTGTGGAGAGACACTATCACCTATTCCAGCAGGCACGGTACCTTAAGATGATGATGATGATCACTGATAAAATTTCAATCATTATACTACATGATGTGAAACGAAGCATGGCACAAGTAGAAGGGGATAAGAAAGAATGTTGAATGAAAATGTAAAACAGAAAGTTGCAGCAACTTTAATATGCAAACTTTTCATATTCTAAGAATTACTTCTAATTCTTTATCCTAAGAATTACTGTTCACCTACTGGGCTGCCTGGAGTGCTGCGGTGACTAGTGCTAAAAATATGGACATAATATGTGTGTATATATGGTTTAAATAATAGTGACTTTAAACTGAAGTAGAAAATGACACAACATAATGACAGACAAAGAGTGACAATATTTGGTACACAACATAATGACAGACAAAGAGTGACAATATTTGGTACACAACATAATGACAGACAAAGAGTGACAATATTTAGAACACAACATAATGGACAGACAAAGAGTGACAATATTTGGTACACAACATAATGACAGACAAAGAATGACAATATTTAGAACACAACATAATGACAGACAAAGAGTGACAATATTTGGTACACAACATAATGACAGGCAAAGAGTGACAATATTTGGTACACAACATAATGACAGGCAAAGAGTGACAATATTTGGTACAATACATAATGACAGGCAAAGAGTGACAATATTTGGTACACAACATAATGACAGGCAAAGAGTGACAATATTTGGTACACAACATAATGACAGACAAAGACTGATAATATTTGGTACACAACATAATGACAGACAAAGAGTGACAATATTTGGTACACAACATAATGACAGATAAAGAGTGATAATATTTGGTACACAACATAATGATAAACAAAAGAGTGACAATATTTATAACACAACATAATGATAAACAAAGAGTGACAATATTAGAATATAACATAATGACAGATAAAGAGTGACAATATTTAGAACACAACATAATGACAGACAAAGAGTGACAATATTTAGAACACAACATAATGACAGACAAAGAGTGACAATATTTAGAACACAACATAATGACAGATAAAGAGTGACAATATTTAGATATAACATAATGAATTTAAAAAATGGCAATATTTAAAGAAACAATATAATGAGTAAGAAAAAGTGAAAATGCTTCAAGACACAACATAATGAATATAAAAAAATGGCAATACTCATCAGACACAAACATAAAGAGTGACAAAAATTGAAACTATATAAAGATACAACACAATAACTAGCAATATTTGACAAATTAATAACAAAGCATAATAAATTACACACAAAAATACATTCCTTAAAAAACACAGGATAAGGAATATCAAAAAGTGAGAATGTTTAACAAAAACAAACAATAGATAACAAAACATTATCATATCAAGTACCGGGCGTGCTGGAGTAGGTGATCATGTCTCTCCACAACTTTGATCTCGACAGTTATTTATCATTTCTGTTGTGGCCTTCTGCCAAGCCATTCTCTTCGCTGTCTGGCATCTTTTCTCTTTGCTTCCCTCTATCTCTTCATCCCTCAATTTTCCCAGTTGTCATAATAAATTCCAGCTGTTCCCTTCTCATTACATGGCCAAAATAACAAACAGTGAGAGCATTGAATCCTTTATGTTGATCAACAAACAGTAACAATGATATAGAATAGAAGATTGTATAACACTCATGTACAGGAGCCAGCCTACAGCTGTAAGAGATTCAGTCAAGTATTCTAGTTTGTTTTCACAAGAACTAACTAAATGTAATTGATATCATGTAACAAATAAGAAGTTTAACAGACAGAAATAAATTTGTTAAAAAAAAAAAAACACTTCTGGATATAATATAAATTTATTAGATAGGAATAAATATAAAATATAAATTTATTGGTCATGTTAAAAGACACACAGTCTAATAAAAGTAACATTAGAAGGGAAAATACAAGGTAAAAAAGGCAGAGGCAGATCAAGATCAAGACTAACATGGACGAGTAACATCAAAAGATGGATAAGTCAGCCTATGGCAATCTGCACCATCAAAGCAAGAGACAGAGTGGAATGGTGCTCCATGGTAGCCAACCTTCGATGCGGAGACGGCACTCAATGATGATGATAGATATAATAAATTTTAAAATATGAATCACCAACATAGAAAATTATTCTCAATTTTCTATTCTTCTTCATGTGCATGCCACCATGTTGTAGTGAGATTTGTGTACTGCATATATTATTAGTCTGTCACTCTTTGACTGAATTAAATGAATGAATAAATAAAATGAATAATACAGAGATCAAATGAACAAGACAAATAAAAACAAATACATAAATGTCATCAAGAGCATTCTAACAACATCACACAGAAAGGCCAAGAAAAAGATAGATAAAGATAGAATAAAAGATAGAATAAAAGAGATGTGAAACCGAAACATTTCATTTTTAACATCAACCAGATATGCCTAAGAGATGTTCAATTTATGAAATGAAAGAATCAAATATTAATGAAAGAATCAAATATCAATGAAAGAATCAAATATTAATGAAAGAATCAAATATCAATGAAAGAATCAAATATCAATGAAAGAATCAAATATTAATGAAAGAATCAAATACCAATGAAAGAATCAAATATTAATGTAAGAATCAAATATCAATGAAAGAATCAAATATCAATGAAAGAATCAAATATCAATGAAAGAATCAAATATCAATGAAAGAATCAAATATCAATGAAAGAATCAAATATTAATGAAAGAATCAAATACCAATGAAAGAATCAAATATTAATGAAAGAATCAAATATCAATGAAAGAATCAAATATTAATGAAAGAATCAAATATCAATGAAAGAATCAAATACCAATGAAAGAATCAAATACCAATGAAAGAACCAAATACCAATGAAAGAATCAAATATTAATGAAAGAATCAAATACCAATGAAAGAATCAAATACCAATGAAGAATCAAATATTAATGAAAGAATCAAATATCAATGAAAGAATCAAATACCAATGAAAGAATCAAATATTAATGAAAGAATCAAATACCAATGAAAGAATCAAATACCAATGAAAGAATCAAATACCAATGAAAGAACCAAATACCAATGAAACAGTCAAATACCAATGAAAACAATCAATACCAATGAAACAATCAAATACCAATGAAACAATCAAATACCAATGAAAGAATCAAATATTAATGAAAGAATCAAATACCAATGAAAGAATCAAATACCAATGGAAGAATCAAATATCAATGAAAGAATCAAATATTAATGAAAGAATCAAATACCAATGAAAGAATCAAATATTAATGAAAGAATCAAATATCAATGAAAGAATCAAATATCAATGAAAGAATCAAATATCAATGAAAGAATCAAATATCAATGAAAGAATCAAATATCAATGAAAGAATCAAATATCAATGAAAGAATCAAATATTAATGAAAGAATCAAATACCAATGAAAGAATCAAATATTAATGAAAGAATCAAATATCAATGAAAGAATCAAATATTAATAAAAGAATCAAATATCAATGAAAGAATCAAATACCAATGAAAGAATCAAATACCAATGAAAGAACCAAATACCAATGAAAGAATCAAATATTAATGAAAGAATCAAATACCAATGAAAGAATCAAATACCAATGAAAGAATCAAATATTAATGAAAGAATCAAATATCAATGAAAGAATCAAATACCAATGAAAGAATCAAATATTAATGAAAGAATCAAATACCAATGAAAGAATCAAATACCAATGAAAGAATCAAATACCAATGAAAGAACCAAATACCAATAAAACAGTCAAATACCAATGAAACAATCAAATACCAATGAAACAATCAAATACCAATGAAACAATCAAATACCAATGAAAGAATCAAATATTAATGAAAGAATCAAATACCAATGAAAGAATCAAATACCAATGAAAGAATCAAATACCAATGAAACAATCAAATACCAATGAAAGAATCAAATATTAATGAAAGAATCAAATACCAATGAAAGAATCAAATACCAATGAAAGAATCAATTTTTCCTCTGTGATGTATTAAAGCCATCATATTGATATATGTATAGATAAAATAATATAAATAAGATATGATAAGTAAGATAAGATAAGATAAGTAAGATAATATAAGACAAGACAGATAAGATAAGAAAAGATAAGACAAGACAAACAAGATAAGATAAGATAAGACAAGACATACAAGATAAGATAAGACAAGACATACAAGATAAGATAAGACAAGACAAGACATACAAGATAAGATAAGATAAGATAAGATAAGATAAGATAAGATAAGATAAGATAAGATAAGATAAGATAAGATAAAGATAAGACAAGACAAGACAAGACAAGAAAGATAAGATAAGATAAGATGAGATAAGGAGTGAATTAAAATACTTGTTAGTTACTCAGATATTTTATGTGGTTTTAGTTATTACCAACATATGTTGAACTAGGTTGTGTATCTATAAGGTTGGGTATCTATAAGGTTGGGTATCTATAAGGTTAGTTATAGGTGTCTATAAATCTCTGACTCTCCGGTCAGATTCGCTGACGCAACGCCCAAATCACCAACCTGGTGGGACCAGTCTCCCTTTGTCTGTCTCCTCCCGCTTGACTAGTCCGCTTGGTTGATCCTGCTGGTGGCTGTTCTAATGCTGGCATAGTTCTGGGGATCATTGAAAACACTTAAGCCCCAAACCCGATAAGATAGAGACACCTGGGGTGGGGGTATAGTCCATACAAAACCGAGAAAAATTTGGGAGTGACCTAAAAAAAAAAAAAATGCCAAGAATGAAGACAAAGACTTCTTAGAGGCAAAGAACACACTACGGCTACGATGCAGACGGCACCGTCAGACAAAGAAAAACATCCAGATTTTGGCAGCTAATCGATCGGCAAGTTACCTAATGGTAGTGGATAATAATGACTAACTAATATTAACGTAATAAACTACCTCCAACCTTTACTTTGTTGGTGATTGAAAGCTTTATCTGTACGCACAGGGCACAAGGCAGCAACAACAAAGCAGAGCATTAGCTAAAAACCGTGGGGATCCCGGATACATTTTCTAAAACGTTGAGAAGACACTTCGTGCGTTTAAGAAGCGACAAAAGCTAGAAGGAAGGAAAATATATTTACATAATGATAGACATTATAAGGAGAAAGCGGTTAATATAGAGGTTAGGTTATCGTTACTTCCTCAACACTACAAACCATGTGTTCTATATGTTTTTTAATATATTACATTCACGCTGAATGCAGCGAATATAGCAGTAGTAGTAGTAGTGGCAGTAGTATTAGTAGCATTATTATTATTATTATTATTATTTATTAGTAGTAGTAGTAGTAGTAGTAATAATAACAATAGTACTATCAGTAGTAGTTGTGGTAGTATTAGTTGCAATAGTAGAAGTAGTGGTAAAAATAGTAGTAGCAGTAGTAGCAGTAGTAGAAGTAGTAGAAGTAGTAGCAGCTATAGTAGTAGTAGCAGAAATAGTGTTAGTAGTAGTAGCAGTAATAGTAGATGTAGCAGAAGTAGTAGTAACAATAGTAGTAGCAGTAGTCGCAGAAGTAGTAGTAACAATAGTAGTAGCAGTAGTAATAGTGGTAGTAACAGTAGTAGAAATAGTAGTAACAAAAGTAGTGGCTGTAGTAGTGGTAGCATTATTAGTAGTAGTAACATGAGCATTAATAGTGGTCGTAGAAGCAGTAAAAGTGATAATAGTAGTAGTAGTAGCAGCAGTAATAGTGGTAGTAGTAGCAGTAATGGTGGTAGTAGTAGTAGTATCAGTATCAGTATTAGTGGTAGTAGTAGTAGTATCAGTATTAGTGGTAGTAGTAGTAGCAGTAATAGTGGTAGTAGTAGTAGTAGCAGTAATAGTGGTAGTAGTAGTAGTAGTAGCAGTAATAGTGGTAGCAGTAGTAGCAGTAATAGTGGTAGTAGTAGTAGTAGCAGTAATAGTGGTAGCAGTAGTAGTGGTAGTAGTAGTATTAGCAGTAATAGTGGTAGCAGTAGTAGCAGTAATAGTGGTAGTAGTAGTAGCAGTAATAGTGGTAGTAGTAGTATCAGTAATAGTGGTAGTAGTAGTAGTAGTGGTAGTAGTAGTAGTAGTAGCAGTAATAGTGGTAGTAGTAGCAGTAATAGTGGTAGTAGTAGCAGTAATAGTGGTAGTAGTAGTAGTAGCAGTAATAGTGGTAGTAGTAGTAGTAGTGGTAGTAGTAGTAGTAGTAGTATCAGTAATAGTGGTAGTACTAGTAGCAGTAATAATGGTAGTAGTAGTAATACTGGTAGTAGTTGTAGTAGTAGCAGTAATATTGGTAGTAGTTTTAGTAGCACTAATAGTGGTGGTAATAGTAGTAGTAGCAGTAATAGTGGTAGTAGCAGTAATAGTAATAGTGGTAGTAATAGCAGTAGTAGTAGTAGTAGCAGTAGTAATAGTAGCAGTATTAGTAGTAGTATTAGCAGCAGTAGTAGCAGTAGTAGCTGTAGTAGCACCATTATTAGTAGCACTAAATTGAGCAGTAATAGTGGAAGTAGTAGCAGTAGTAGTTGTAGTTGTAGTAACATGAACAGTAATAATGGTAGTTGTAATAATGGTAGTTGTAGCAGTAGTAGCAGTAGCAGTAGTGGTAGTAGCAGCAGTAGTATCAGCAGTAGTAGTAGTAGCAGTAGTAGTTGCAGTAGTAGTAGCAACAGTAGTAGCAGCAGTAGTAGTAGTAGTAGTAGCAGTAATAGTAGTAGTAGTAGTAGTAGTAGTTGTAGTAACATGAACAGTAATAATGGTAGTTGTAATAATGGTAGTTGTAGCAGTAGTAGCAGTAGCAGTAGTGGTAGTAGCAGCAGTAGTATCAGCAGTAGTAGTAGTAGCAGTAGTAGTTGCAGTAGTAGTAGCAACAGTAGTAGCAGCAGTAGTAGTAGTAGTAGTAGCAGTAATAGTAGTAGCAGTAGTAGTAGTAGCAACAGTAGTAGTAGCAGCAGTAGTAGCAGTAGTAGTAGTAGTAGTAGTAGCAGTAATAGTAGTAGCAGTAGTAGTAGCAGCAGTAGTAGTAGTAGTAGTAGCAGTAATAGTAGTAGCAGCAGTAGTAGTAGTAGTAGTAGCAGTAATAGTAGTAGCAGCAGTAGTAGCAGCAGTAGTAGTAGTAGTAGTAGCAGTAATAGTAGTAGCAGCAGTAGTAGCAGCAGTAGTAGTAGTAGTAGTAGCAGTAGTAGTAGTAGCAACAGTAGTAGTAGCAACAGTAGTAGCAGCAGTAGTAGTAGTAGCAGTAATAGTAGTAGCAGCAGTAGTAGCAGCAGTAGTAGTAATAGTAGTAGCAACAGTAGTAGTATCAGCAGTAGTAGTAGTAGTAGTAGCAGTAATAGTAGTAGCAGCAGTAGTAGCAGCAGTAGTAGTAATAGTAGTAGCAACAGTAGTAGCAGCAGTAGTAGTAGTAGCAGTAATAGTAGTAGCAGCAGTAGTAGCAGCAGTAGTAGTAGTAGCAGTAATAGTAGTAGCAGCAGTAGTAGCAGTAGCAGTAGCAGTAATAGTAGTAGCAGCAGTAGTAGTAATAGTAGTAGCAACAGTAGTAGCAGCAGTAGTAGTAGTAGCAGTAATAGTAGTAGCAGCAGTAGTAGCAGTAGCAGTAGCAGTAATAGTAGTAGCAGCAGTAGTAGCAGTAGCAGTAGCAGTAGTAGTATCAGCAGTAGCAGTAGCAGTAGAAGTAGTAGTAGTAATATTAATAGTAGAAGAGTATCAGTATATATAAGAAATAAAATCATAATCAACAACAAAAGCAAAAGAATGAAAAGTTAAATTAAATAAACAAGTTCAGTCGACCGTCATAAATAATACAACAATTATCATAATTTCCGACCACAGCGATTCACTCCAGCCACGAACAAATCAATATGAGTGACTGGCATTATTAAGAGCAGCTTAATAAAATACGAAGCAGAAACGGTGGTGAGTCAAAACACACTGACACGGGACAACACACTCACTGAAGTTGAAGCAAACTAGACAACAACAAGGAACATGCATCTTACCTCTCAAATGATTCTCCAGCTCATTAACAATTTCTTTTTCTTTCTTGCTCCTTCGCTCCGACATCCTAAAGTCCGTATTGTTATCAAGTTATCCGAGATAAAGTGAAGGAAAACAGTTTCTGTCCTCAGTTTCCCCGTGTTCTGGTTCACGCTCCGATGATCCCAGGTCGGTGTTTGGGGCCAGCGCGAGGAATTGTGGTTCTTTGCCAACTCACCAGCATTGTCGCTAGATCAAGTCATTATTTGACCTACTTAGCGACTTTCGTTTCCGTAAACTGTTTCGTAAACACCGGCTTGCTTTCTCTTGTGTGATCTGAAGGGAGAAGATAGTATAATTGTGTACACACAAATCTGTGGCAAAATAGTATATTAGTACATTAATTTTAAGGTTAGCTAGGAATAGCCCCCGCTGTAGAATATATAAGGAAACAACAGATAAAATGGTTTGGCCACGTGACAAGGCAGAAAGAACAAAACACAACACAACGAGCTTTCAACAAACGTTGTGAGAACACCAGACCCAAGGGTCGACCACGAAAAAGATGGGTCGATGGAATATTAGAAGCACTAGGAAACATAACAGCAGCAGATGCGAACAGAAGAGCAAAAGACCGCAAATTATATCTCCCCTCGACGCTGAAAGGCAATGAGGAAGGGAAGAAGAAGAAGAAGAAGAAGATTTTAGGGAGCCGTGATAGTTCAGTGGTTAGTGAACTGAACTACAAAGGACAAGAGGTAGTGTTCGATCCCAACCGACGCCTTTCGGGTTCACCTAGCCTTAAATGGATACGGATTTTTTCTGGGAAAGTAAAGCGGCACGGGCGTAATACCGATCACATTACCCCCAAAATCATGTGCTGAAGGTCTGTAAAATTTATGATCACTAACACCATATTCCTTTAATGCCACATGGCGTGACGGGGTTCTTTATTTTAGTACAGCAATTTTAGCCTCATTAGTTCAGTGGTAACATAGATAAATTGCGAGAAATAACACCTGCCTTTTCGTCTCCGGATTCGAGACTTAAATTCGTGCATTATAAAATATCATTACGGTACATCGTGTCACTTTACAAAACATCATTGAAAGCTATGTATGCAAGTTCCTAAAACTAACCGAAACCCTAACATTAAACCTCACCCTCACCCTAACCCAAAAAAACCCTAACCCTAAAATTAAAAATAACCCTAACCCAAACCTAAACATTAATCCTAATCCTAACCCTTACTCTTACCCTTACCAAACCCTAACTCTAACCATAACCTAAACCGTAACCCCAACCGTAAGTTTAACTCTAACCCTAACCCAAACCATAAACCAAACCCTTACCCTAACCCTAACACTAACTCAAACCCTAACCCAACCACTAACCCTAACACTATCCCAAACTCTAACCATAACCCTAAAACTAACTCAAACCTAAACCTAACCCTAACCGAAACCTTAACCCTAACCGGAACCCTAACGCTACCCCTAACCTTAAAACTAACCCTATCGCTAACACTAACCCAAAACCTAAACCCAAACCCGAACCCTAACCCTAACGCTAACGCTAATTCTACCCTTACACTTACCCAAACCATATTCTTAACATAAACCTAAACCTAACCCTAACCCAAACCCACACCCTAACCCAAATCCTAACCCTTACCCTAACCTTTACCATAACCCTTACCCAAACCCTAACCCAAAACTTAACCATAACCCACACTCTATCCCTAACTCCAACCCTAACCCAAACTCTAACAATATCTCAAACCCTAAACCTAACCCTTATTCAAACCCAAACCATAACCGTAATCCCAACCCTACGTCTCACCCTAAAACTAAGTCTAACCCTAACCCTAACCCAAACACTAACCCAAACCCTAACCCTAACCCTAACCCTAACCTAAATCTAACATTAACCCTAACACTAACCCACACCCTTACCCTAACACTATCTCAAACCCTAACCATAAAACCAATACAAACTATAACCCTAACCTAAACCATAAGCCTAACCGAAACCTTAACCCTAACCAAAATCCAAACGCTAAACCTAACCCTCAAACCAACCCTAACACTAACCCTAAGCGTAAACCTAAACCTAACCCTAAACCTAACAATTATCCTAACCCTAATCCTAACGCAAACTCTAATTCTAACCCTTACACTAACCCAAACCATAACCCTAAACCTAAACCTACCCAAACCCAAACCCTAACCCTAACCCAAACCCAACCCAAACCCAAACCCAAACCCTAACCCAAATCCTAACCTAATCCTAAACCAAATACTAACGCTAACCTAAACCTTACCCTAACCCCAACCCTAACACAAACCAAACCCTAATCCCAACCCTTACCTCACCTAACCCTAACCTTAAACATAACCCTAAACCTAACCCAAACCTTAACCCTTATCCTTACACTACCCCAAACCCAAACATAAACATAATCAAACCATAACCCTATCCCTAACGCCGCACCCTAACCCGCACCCTGACCCTATCCCTAACACTAACCCAAACCCTAACCTAACACTGACCCTAACACTATCCCAAACGATAACCCTAAACTTAACACAAACCCTAACCATAACCCTAAAAAACCCTAACCGCAACCTTAACCCTAACAAAAACCCAAACCCTAATGCCAACCCTAATCCTAACCCTAAACCTAAACCTAACGCTAACCCTAACCCAAAACTCTAACCGAAACCCTAACCCTAACCAAACTCTAACCAAAACCGAAACCTAAAACTAACACTTACCATAACCCTAACTCTAACTCTAAAGCTAACCCTATTTATAACCCATACATTAACCCAAACTATAACCCTAACCCTAAACCTAACGCTAACCCAAAACCTAACCCTGACTCAAACCCAAATCCAAATCCTAAACCTAACCCTAACACTTACCCTAACCGTAACCCTTGCCCAAACCCTAACCCAAACCTAAACCCTAACATAACTCACATTATATCCCTAACCCAAACTCTAACCCAAACCCTAAACCTAACCTTAAACCGAACCCAAACCCTAAACCTTAAACCTTAACCGTAACCTAACCCTAACCCTAACCCTAAACCTAAACCTCAACATAACCTTAACCCTAACCCTAACCCAAACCCTAAACCTAACCCTAACATAAATCTAACCCTAACCCTAACCCTAACCCACACCCTAAACCAAATCCTTACCCTCACCCTAAAATTAACCAAAAGACTAACCCAACATTAACCGAAGCCTTAATTTTAACCCTAACCCAAACCCTAACCCGAACGCTAACCCTAACCCTAATACTAACCTAACCCACAACCTTAACTATAATACAAACCCGTAACCTAAACCCTTACCCTAATCCTAACCATAACTCTAACATTAAAATTTACCTTACACTTAACAACACCATAACCATAACCCTAACTCTAAAAGTAAACCTAATTCTACCCAAACCCTAACCCAAATCCTAACCCTAACCCTAAAACACACTCTAAGCCTAACCCTAACCATTACACAAACCTTAAACCTAAACCTCAAACCTCAACTAACCCGCACCCTATCACTAAATAAAACCTAACCCAAACCCTAACTCAAAATGAAACCCTCACCCTTACCCAAACCCAAACCCCACCATAACCTTAACCTAAATCTAACCCTAACTCTAAACCTAACGCAAACACAAACACAAACCCTAACCCTAACCTAAATCTAACCCTAACACACACCCTAACCCAAACCCTAACACTAACCCACACCCTAACCCTAATATTAACCCTAACACTATCTGAAAACGTAACCCTAAATCTAACCCAAACGCTAACCCAAAACCTAACGCTAATCCTAAACCTCAAACTAACCCTAACGCTAACCATAACTCTAACAAAATCCTAACCTAAACCCTAAACTAAACCCTATCCCAAACCCTATCCTAACCCAAACCCAAATACTAACTCTAACCCTTTCTCAAACCCTAACCCTAAACCTAACCCAAATTTGAACCATAACTCTAAAACAAATCATAACCCGCACCCTAAACCAAAACTTTTATCATAACCTTAACACTAACCCAAAAACTAACCCTAACATAATCACAAACCCTAAATCTAGCCTTAAAACTAACCCAAACCCTAAACCAAACCATAACCGAAACCGAATCATTAACCGTAACCCTAAACCAAACCCTAACGCTAACCCTAATTCTAACACTTGCATTTACCCTAACCCTAACCCTTACCCAAACCACAACCCAAGCCTTAACCCCCCACATCCCTAACTCACACCATAACCCAAACCCTAACCATAACTCAAACCATAAACCTAACCTTACCCAAACCAAAAACCTAACCGTAACGCCAAGCCTATGTCTAATCCTAATCCTAACCCTAAACATAAACCTAATCCTAACTCTAACGCAAACCCTAACCCAAACCCTAACCCTAACCCTAACCCTAACCCTAACCCTAAACCTAAATCTAACATTAACCCTAACACTAACCCACACCCTTACCCTAACACTATCTCAAACCCTAACCATAAAACCAATACAAACTATAACCCTAACCTAAACCATAAGCCTAACCGAAACCTTAACCCTAACCAAAATCCAAACGCTAAACCTAACCCTCAAACCAACCCTAACACTAACCCTAAGCGTAAACCCTAAACCTAACCCTAAACCTAACAATTATCCTAACCCTAATCCTAACGCAAACTCTAATTCTAACCCTTACACTAACCCAAACCATAACCCTAAACCTAAACCTAACCCAAACCCAAACCCTAACCCTAACCCAAACCCAACCCAAACCCAAACCCAAACCCTAACCCAAATCCTAACCCTAATCCTAAACCAAATACTAACGCTAACCTAAACTTAACCCTAACCCCAACCCTAACACAAACCCAAACCCTAATCCCAACCCTTACCTCACCTAACCCTAACCTTAAACATAACCCTAAACCTAACCCAAACCTTAACCTTATCCTTACACTACCCCAAACCCAAACATAAACATAAATCAAACCATAACCCTATCCCTAACGCCGCACCCTAACCCGCACCCTGACCCTATCCCTAACACTAACCCAACCCTAACCCTAACACTGACCCTAACACTATCCCAAACGATAACCCTAAACTTAACACAAACCCTAACCATAACCCTAAAAAACCCTAACCGCAACCTTAACCCTAACAAAAACCCAAACCCTAATGCCAACCCTAATCCTAACCCTAACCTAAACCTAACGCTAACCCTAACCCAAAAACTCTAACCGAAACCCTAACCCTAACCAAAACTCTAACCAAAACCGAAACCTAAAACTAACACTTACCATAACCCTAACTCTAACTCTAAAGCTAACCCTATTTATAACCCATACATTAACCCAAACTATAACCCTAACCCTAAACCTAACGCTAACCCAAAACCTAACCCTGACTCAAACCCAAATCCAAATCCTAAACCTAACCCTAACACTTACCCTAACCGTAACCCTTGCCCAAACCCTAACCCAAACCTAAACCCTAACCATAACTCACATTATATCCCTAACCCAAACTCTAACCCAAACCCTAAACCTAACCTTAAACCGAACCCAAACCCTAAACCTTAAACCTTAACCGTAACCTAACCCTAACCCTAACCCTAAACCTAAACCTCAACATAACCTTAACCCTAACCCTAACCCAAACCCTAAACCTAACCCTAAACATAAATCTAACCCTAACCCTAACCCTAACCCACACCCTAAACCAAATCCTTACCCTCACCCTAAAATTAACCAAAAGACTAACCCAAACATTAACCGAAGCCTTAATTTTAACCCTAACCCAACCCTAACCCGAACGCTAACCCTAACCCTAATACTAACCCTAACCCACAACCTTAACTATAATACAAACCCGTAACCTAAACCCTTACCCTAATCCTAACCATAACTCTAACATTAAAATTTACCCTTACACTTAACAACACCATAACCATAACCCTAACTCTAAAAGTAAACCTAATTCTAACCCAAACCCTAACCCAAATCCTAACCCTAACCCTAAAACACACTCTAAGCCTAACCCTAACCATTACACAAACCTTAACCTAAACCTCAAACCTCAACTAACCCGCACCCTATCACTAAATAAAAACCTAACCCAAACCCTAACTCAAAATGAAACCCTCACCCTTACCCAAACCCAACCCCAACCATAACCTTAACCTAAATCTAACCCTAACTCTAAACCTAACGCAAACACAAACACAAACCCTAACCCTAAACCTAAATCTAACCCTAACACACACCCTAACCCAAACCCTAACACTAACCCACACCCTAACCCTAATATTAACCCTAACACTATCTGAAAACGTAACCCTAAATCTAACCCAAACGCTAACCCAAAACCTAACGCTAATCCTAAACCTCAAACTAACCTAACGCTAACCATAACTCTAACAAAATCCTAACCTAAACCCTAAACTAAACCCTATCCCAAACCCTATCCTAACCCAAACCAAATACTAACTCTAACCCTTTCTCAAACCCTAACCCTAAACCTAACCCAAATTTGAACCATAACTCTAAAACAAATCATAACCCGCACCCTAAACCAAAACTTTTATCATAACCTTAACACTAACCCAAAAACTAACCCTAACATGATCACAAACCCTAAATCTAGCCTTAAAACTAACCCAAACCCTAAACCAAACCATAACCGAAACCGAATCATTAACCGTAACCCTAACCCAAACCCTAACGCTAACCCTAATTCTAACACTTGCATTTACCCTAACCCTAACCCTTACCCAAACCACAACCCAAGCCTTAACCCTAACCCACACCCTATCCCTAACTCACACCATAACCCAAACCCTAACCATAACTCAAACCATAAACCTAACCTTACCCAAACCAAAAACCTAACCGTAACGCCAAGCCTATGTCTAATCCTAATCCTAACCCTAAACATAAACCTAATCCTAACTCTAACGCAAACCCTAACCCAAACCCTAACCCTAACCCTAAACTTACCCTTACCATAACCCAAACCCTAACCCTAACCCAAACCCAAACCATAAACCAAATTTTAACCCTAACCCTAGCCAAACACTAACCCAAACCCTATCGCAAACGCTAGACCTAACCCGAAACCTAACCCTAACCCTACGCTATCCCAAACCTAAAAACCCTAACTGAAACGATAACCATAACCCTAACCCAAATCCAAAACCTAAACTTAAACCAAAACCTAAACCTAAACCTAAACCTAACACTAAACCTAACCCAACCCAAATCCTAACCCTAAATCAAAACCCAAACCCTAACCCAAATACTAACTGTTACCCAAACCTTAACCATAACCATAACCTCCACCCTACCCTAAACCACACCCTAACCCAAACCCCTAAACTAATCTTAAACCTTAACCTAACCCAAACCCAAACACTAATCAACACCCTAACACTAACCTAAACACTATCTCAAATGCTAACCCTAACCCTAAACTTAACCCAAACCCTAACTCTAATTTTAAAACTAACACAAACCCAAACTATAACCGAAATCTTAACTATAACCCTAACCCAAACCCTAACGCTATCCCTAACCCTCAAACTAACCATAACACTAACCCTAATCCAAAACCATAACCTTAACCCTAACCGAAATCCTAACCCAAACACTAACCCTAATCCAAACGCTAACCCTAACACTTACCCAAACCCTAACCCTAACGGTAACCCTAATTCCAACCATTACACTAACCCAAACCCAAACCCTAAACTTAAATCTCACCATAACCCTAACCCGCACATTAACCGTAACCTTAACACTAACCAAAACCCAATCCCTTAAACTAACCCTAGCGCTAACCCTAACCAAACCATAAACCAAACCCTAAACCAAACCTAATACTAACACAAACCCTAACCCAAATCCCAAACCCTAATCCTAACCCTTACCAAAACCCGAACTCTAACCATAACCCTAACCGTAACCCCAACCCTAAGTCTAACACCACCCTAAACCTTACCCTAACCCTAACGCAAACCCAAACCCAAACACTAACCCTAACCATAACCCTAACCCTACACATAAATCTAACCCTAACCCGCACCCTAACCCAAACCTTATCCCTAACACTAACCCAAACCTTATCCCTAACACTAACCCACATCTTAACCCTAACACTGAACCCTAACCCTAACCCAAACCCTAACCCTAACCCAAACACTAACCCTTATCCCTACCTAACACTAACCATAAACATAACCTAACCCTGACCCTTAACCTTACCATAACACAAACTCTAACCCTAACCCTATCACTAACGCTAACATAACCCTAAACCTAATCCTAACCCTACCACTATCCCTACCCCAAAACCCTAACCATTACCGAAACACTAACCCTTACCCAAACCCTAACCCAAAATTTAACACTAACCCACACCCTATCCCTAACTCAAACCCTAACATAAACTCTAATCATCATTCAAAGCCTAAAGCAAACCTTACACAAGCCAAAAACCTATCCCTAACCCAGACCCAAATCCTAACCCTTACCCTAACCCTAACCCCAAAACGCTAACCCTAATTGTATCTCTAACCATAACACTAAACCTCAAACAAACCCTAACGCTAACGCTAACCCTAACCCTAACGCTAACCTTAATTCTAACCATTACCCTTACCCAAACCGTATCATTAAACCTAAACCTAAATCTAATCCTAATCCAAACCCAACCGTAACCCAAATCTTAACCCTAACCCTAACCACAAACTTACCCTAAGCCTAACCCTTACCCAAACCCTAACCCAAACCTTAACCCTAACCTTGACCCAAACCCTAACCAAACCTTAACCGTAACCCAGACCCATACCCTTTCCCTAACTCAAACCCCAACCCAAACCCTAGCCGTAAGCCAATTCCAAAGTTTAACACTAACCCTAAACCTAACTCTAACCATAACCCGAACCCTAAACCTTACCCTAACCCAAACACTAACCCTAACCCTTACCTTTACTCAAAACCAAACACTACCATAACCCTAATGTAACCCAAACCCTAAGTCTAACCCTAACCTAAACCTTACACTAACCCTAACCCTAACCCTAACCTAAATCTAAACCTAACCTTAATCCGCCCCCTACCCCTTATATCTAACCTAAACTCTAACCCTAACAATATCTCAAAACCAAACCCTTAAAACTAAACCCAAACCCTAACCCTAACCGAAACCTTAACCCTAACCCTGATGCTAACCCTAACCCAAAACCCTAACCCTAACCGAAACCCAAACGCTAATTCTAACCCAAAAGCATACACTAACCCTAACCTAAAAACCCTAACCCTTACCCGTACTCTAACCCTAACCCTTACGATAACCCTAATTCTAACACTTACACTAACCCAAAACATAACCCTAACCCTAAGCCTAATCCTAACCCAAACCCGTAACCAAATCCTAACCCTAACCCTAGACCAATCACTAACTATAACCTAAACACTAACCCTAAATTACCCAAAAAAACCTAACCCAAACCCTAATCCTAACCCAAACGTTAAATCTAACCAAAACCCTTACCCTTGCCTAACCCTAAACATAACCTTAAACATAGCCTTAACTCAAACCCAAAACCATAACCCGTACCTTTACCGTAACCTAAACCCTAACCCAAACCCTAACTCGCAACCTAACCCGCACCATAATCCGCACCCTAACCCTAACACTAAACCAAACCCCTACACTAACACTAACACTATCCTAAACCCAAACCCTAACCCTAAACCTAACCTAAAATCTAACCATAACCGTAAAAAAACCTAACCCTAACTGAAACCTTAACCATAACACAAATCCTAACGCTAACGTTAAACCTAACCATAACCCTAAAGCTAACCCTAACCCAAACCCTAAACCTAACCGAAACACTAAAACTAACCCAAACTCAAACCCAAACCCTAACCCTAACCCAAACCTAAACCTAACCTAACCCTAACCCTTACCCTAACCCTAATTCAAACCCATATCCTAACCCTAACACTAATCCTAACGCAAACCCAAACATTAACCCTAACCCAAACGCTAACTTTAACATTAACCAACACCCTAACCCTGACATTAACACTAGCACTATCTCAAAACCTAACCCTAACCCTAAAATTAAATCTAACCATAACCCTAACCCGCCACTTAACCCTAACCATAACACAAACCACACCCTATCCCTTAAACTAACCCTAGCGCTAACCCTAACCCAAACCCTAACCGAAACCATAAACCAATCCCAAACCCTAATCCTAACCTTTACCCTAACCATAACTCTAATGCTAACCGTAAACCTAACCCATACACTAACCCAAACTATAACCCTAACCCTAAACCTAATCCTAACCCAAACTCAAACCCAACCCTAATTCAAACCCAAACCCTAACACAAATCCTAACCCTAACCCTAATCCTAACGCAAACCCAAACCCTAACCCTAACCCTAAACCTAGATATAATATCAAACCCTAACCCACACCCTAACCCAAACGCTAACATTAACATTAACATTAACCCACACCCTAACCCTCAAACTAACCCTAATTCCAACCCTAACCAAAAAACCTAACCCTAACCAAAACCCAAACCCTAACCCTTACCGTAACCCTAACTCTAACTCTAACCCTACTTCTAACCATTAAACCAACCCACACCATAAACCTAACCCTAACCCAACCCTAACTCTAAACAAACCCCAACCCAAATCCCAACCCTGACCCTAACCCTAACCCTGACCCTAACCCAAACCCTAACCGAAACCTTAACTCTAACCTAAACCGTAATCCTAACTGAAACCATAACCCAAACCCCACCCTAACCAAACCCTAATCACTATCCTTACCTAATCCTAACCATAAACATAACCCTAACCCAAACCCAAACCTAACCCTTACCCTTACCAAAACCCAAACCCTAAATCTTAAACCTGACCCAAAAACAAACCCTAACCCTAACTCAAGCCCATACACTAACCCAAATCCTAACCCTTATCCTAACACTTACCATAAACCAAACCCTTACCCAAAGCCTAACCCAAAGCCTAACCCAAACCTTAACTCTAACAATAACCCACACCCACCCTTAACCCAACCCTAACCAAAACCCAAACCCTAACCTATCCCAAACCCTAACCATAACACTTACGTAAACCCTAACCCTAATCATAATCCAACCATAATCCAAACCCTAAGTTTAACCCTAAACCTTATCCTAACCCTAGCCCTAAACCAAACTCTAACCCTAACCCAAACCCAAACTCTAACCGAAACCTTAACCCCATCTCTAACCCAAACCCTAACACTAAACCTAACACTCAATATAAACCTATAGCTAACCAAACCCAAAACATTAACCATAACCCTAACCCAAACCCTAACCCTAACCCAAATCCTACACCGAATACTAAACTTAACCTAACCCTAACACTGTCTCAAACCTTAACCCTAACTATAAACCTAAACCAAACCATAACTTAATCCCAAACTCTAACCGAAACCTTACCACTAACCCTAACCTAAACCCTAATGCTAACCTTAACCCTTAATCTAACCCTAACACTAACCCAAAACCAAAACTCTAACTAACCATAACCGAAACCCTAACCAAAACAAACCATAACCAAAAACTTAACCCAAACCTTAACCCAAACCCTTACCATAAGTCTAACCCTAACGCTAATCCTAATTCTAACCTTAACACTAACCCAAACCATAACCCTAAACCTAAAACTAAACATAACCCTAACCCTAATGCAAACCATAACCTTAACTCTACCCTAACCCTAACCCTAACACTATTCCAAACCCTAACCTAACTCTAACCCTTAACTATAACGCAAGCCCTAATTCTAACCCTTACATTAATCCAAACTATAACCCTAACCCTAACCTAAACCTAACCCAACCAAACCCTAACTCAAATTCAATCCCTAACCCAAAAACAAACCCTACCCTAACAATTACCCTAACTCATACCCAAACCCTAACCCAAACCTTAATACTAACCTAACCCACACCCTATCCCTAACCCACATCCTAACCCAAACCCCTAAGCTGGCCATAAACCTTAACCTAACCCTAACCCAAACCAAAACCCTAAACCTAACCTAAAATCTAAATCTAACCTAACCCTAACCTGCACCCTATCCCAAACTCAAACCCTAACACTAACCCACGCCCTAAATCTAACACTAAACCTAACACTATCTCAAACGCTAACCCTTACCCTAAATCTACCCAAACCGTAACCGTAACCCTAACCAAAACCAAACCAATCTCTAACCGAAACCTTAACTATAACCCTAACCCAAACCCTAACGCTAACCTTATCCCTCAAACAATCCATAACGCTAATCCTAACCCAAAACCATAACCCTAACCGAAACCATAACCCAAACCCTAACCCAAACGCTAACCAAAACCCTAACCCTAAACCAAGCCTTAACCCTAACGCTAACCCTAATTCTAACCCTTACACTAACGCAAACCCAAAGCCTAAACCTAAATCTACCCATAACAGTAACCCTAAACCGCACATAAACCCTAACCATAACACTAACCAAACCCTATCCCTTAAACTAAACCTAGCGCTAAACTTAACCAAAACTTAAACCCTAAAACAAACACTAACCAAACACCTAACCCTAAACGTAACCCAAACTCTAAGTTTAACTCTAACCCTAAACCTAACTCTAACTCTGACTCTAACCCTAACCCTAACCCTAAACCTTACTCTAACCCTAACGCAAACCCAAACCCAAACCAAAACACTAACCCTAACCTTACCCTACACCTAAATCTATCCCTAACCCTAACCCGCACCCTAACCCAAACCCTATCCCTAACACCAAACCATACCCTAACCCTAACACTAACACTAATTCTAACACTATCTCAAACCTAAACCTTCACCTAACCCTAACCCAAACCATAACCCTAACTGAAACCTTAACCCTAACCTAAACCCAAACGCTAAACCTAACCCTCAAACTAACACTAACGCTAACCCTGACCCAAAACCCTAACCGAAACCCTAACCCAAACCAAAACCTAAACCGTAATCCTAACTCAAACCCAAACCCAAACCCTAGCCCTAACCGAAACCCTAACCCTAAACAAAAACGTAATCCTAACCCAAACACTATCCCTAAATGTAACCCAAACTCTAACCCTAACCCTTACCCTAACCCTGACCATAACGCTAACCCTAATTCAAACCCTTATACTAACCCAAATCATAACCCTAACCCTAACAAAACCTAACCTTAACCCAAACCCTAACCCTAACCCAAACCTTAACCCAAATCCTAACCCTAACCTTAACCCTAAAACTAAACCCAAACCCAAAACCTAAGTCTAACCATAACCATAAATCAAACCCGCACCCTAACCCTCACCCAAATCCGCACCCGGACCCTAACCATAACTCTAACCATAACCCTAACCCTAAACCTAAACCTAATTCAAACCATAACACTAACTCTAAACTAAAACCTAAACCTAACCCCAAACCTATCCCTAACAAAACCCTAACCTTTACCCTTACTTAACCTTAACATAACCCTAACCCGCACCCTAACGCTAACCCTAACACTAACCCTAACCCTAACCCTAACCCTAACACTAACCTAAACAATATCCCAAACCCTAACCCAAACACTAAACCTAACCCAAATTATAGCCATAACCCCCAAACAAACCCTAACCATAAACGAAAATTAACCTAAACCTAACCCTAACGCAAACACTAACCCAAAACCCTAACCGAAACCTAAACCTAACCATAACTCTTACCCTAACCATAACTCTAACGTTTACCATAATTATCACCCTTACACTGACCCAAACTATAACACTAACCCTAAAACCTTACCCAAACATTAACCCTAACCAACACCGTATTCCTAACCAACACCTTAATCCAAAACCCTAAACAGACCATAAACATTAACCTAAACCTAACTCTAAACTAAACCCAAACACTAAACCTAAACGTAAATCTAACCTTAACCCTAACCCGTACAATATCCCAGACACACACCTAAACCTTAACCCTAATACTATCTCATACCCTATCAGTAAACCTAACCCAAAACCTAACCCAAATACTATCCTAAACCCAAACCCTAACCCTAAACCTAACCTAAAATCTAACCATAACACAAATCCTAACGCTTACGCTAAACTCAACCCTAACCATAAAGCTAACCCTAAACCTAACCGAAAAACTAAAATTAACCCAAACCCTAACTCAAACCCTAACCCTAACCCAAAACCTAAACCTTACCCTTACCCTAACCATAACTCTAACGCTAACCGTAAATCTAACCCATACAATAACCCAAACTATAACCCTAACCCTAAACTAACCCAAACTCAAACATAACCCTAATTCAAACCCATATGCTAACCCTAACCATAATCCTAACGCAAACCCAAACCCTAACCATAAATCTAAATCTTATCCTAACCCTAACCCAACATTAACCCACACCCTAACCTTGACATTAACAATAACACTATCTCAAAACCTAACCCTAACCCTAAAGTAAATCTAACCATAACCCTAACCATAACCCTAACCCGCACCTTAACCCTAACCATAACACTAATCCACACCATTTCCTTAAACTAACCCTAGCGCTAACCCTAACCCTAACCCTATCCCAAACCCTAACCCTAATGCTAACCCTAATTCTAACCCTTACATTAACCCAAACCCAAACCCTAAACCTAAATCTAACCATAACCATAACCCTAACCATAAACCTCACCCTAACACAAACCCTAAACCTAACCAAAACCTTACCCTAACCCTAACTATAACTCTAACTCTAATCCTAATTGTAACCCGTACACAACCCAAACTATAATCCTTACCCTAAACCTAAACCTGACCCAAACGGAAACCCTAACCCTAACTCAAGCCCAAACCTAACTCTAACACTAACAGTTGCCCTAAACCGAACCCTTACCCTTTCCCTAGCCCAAACCTTAACTCTAACCCTAACCCAAACCCTAACCCTCACCATAACCCAAACCGTAATCCCAATCCTAAGTCTAACCCTAACCCTAACCCAACCCTAACCCTAACCCTAACCATAACCCTAACCATAACCATAACCCAAACCCAAACTCTAACTGAAACTTCAACCCTAACCCTAACGCTAAACCTAAACCTCAAAATAACCCTAACACTAACCCTAACCCAAAACCCTAACCACAACCCTAACTGAAACCCTAGCCCTAAACAAAACTCTAACAATAACCCTACTGTAACCCTAACCCAAACGCTAACCCTAATTCTAACCCTTACATTAACCCAAACCATAACCATAAACCTACATCTAAACCTAACCCTAACCCGACACTAACGATAACCCTATCCCTAAACCTAACCCTAACACTAACGATAATTCTAACTATAATGCTTACATTAGCACAAACTATAACACTTACCCTAAATCTAAACCTGACCCAAACCCAAACTATAACCCTAACTCAAGCTCAAACCCTAACCAAAATCCTAACCCTAATCCTAACACTTACCCTAACCCTAACACTCACCATAACCCAAACCGTAATCCCAACCCTAGGTCTAACCCTAATCCTACACCCAACCCTATCCCTAACCCAAGCCCTAACCCTAACCCAAACAATAACCCCAACCCAAACCCAATTTCTAACTGAATCCTTAACCCTAACCCTAAACCAAACCATAACGTTAACCCCAAACCTAAAAATAACCCTAACGCTAACCCTAAACCAAACCCTAACCAAAACCCTAACCCAAACCCTAACCCTAAGACTAACCATAATTCTAACCCTTACACTAACCCAAACCATATCCCTAATATTAAACCTAAACCTAACCCTAACCCTAACCCAAATCCAAACCCTAACCTTAACACTACCCCAAACCTTAACTCAAAACCTAACCCTAACCGAAACCGTACCCAAAACATTACACTTACCCTAACTCAAACCCTAACCTAAACCCAAACCCTAACGCTAACCCTAACCCTCAAACTAACGGTAACGCTAAATACAAAAGCCTAACCCTAGCAAAACCTTACACCTAACCCTAAACCTTAAACTAACCCAAACCCTAACTAAACCCTAACCCTAGTCCAAACCTTACACCTAACCCTAAACCTTAAACTAACTCTAACCCTAACACTATCTCAAACCTTAACTCTAACTATAAACCTAACCCAAACCCAAAAGTTAACCGAAACATTATCGCTAACTCTAACCCAACATAAAACCCTAACGCTAACCTTAACCCGCAAACTAACCCTAACGGTAACCCAAACCAAAACCCTCACCATCACCCTAACACTAACCGAAACCCTAACTCATCCCTAACCCTAACAAAAACCTTAACCCTAACCCTTACTGTAACCCTAACACCAACGCTAACCCTAACTCTGACCCTTAACTAATCCAAAATATAACCCTAACACTAAACATAAACCTAACCCAACCCAAACCCTAACCTTAACTCAAATCCAAACCCTAACACAAATACTAACCCTAACTCTATACCTAAAACTTACCCTAACCCTTACCCAAACCATAACCCACAACTTAACCCTAACCCTAATCCACACAAAATCCCTAACCCACAACCTAACCCAAACCGTGAAACTGACTCTAAACCTTAACCTAACCCTAACCCTACCCCTAAACCTAACCCAAACCCTAAAACTAACCCTAAACCTAAACCTAAAACTAACCCTAACCCGCACCCTATCCCAAACCCAAACTCTAACCCTAAAACTAACCCACACCCTAACCCTAACACTAACCCAAAAACTATCTCAAACGCTCACCCTAACCCTAAACCTAACTCAAACCCTAACCCAAACACAAACTCTAATCGAAACATTAACTATAACCCTAACTCAAACCCTAACTCTAACCCTAACCCTCAAACTAACCATAAGCCTAAACCTAACCTAAAACCCTAACCATAAAAAAACCCTTTCACTAACCCTAACCTAAAGGCTAACCCTAACCCAAACCGTATCCCTAACCCTAACGCTAACCCTAATTCTAGCCCTTACACTAACCCAAACCCAAACTCTAAATCTAACCATAACCCTAACCCGCACCTTAACTCTAACCAAAACATTAACCTAAACACTATCTCTTAAACTAACCTGAGCGCTAACCCTAACCCAAACCATAACCCTAACCGAAACCCAAACCCTATCCCTAACCCAAACCCTAATCCTAACCCAAACCTTTAGCATAACCCTTAACCAAACCCAAATTCTAACCATAGCCCCAACCATAACACCAACTCCAAGTCTAACACTAACTCTAAACCTTACCCTACACTAACCATAACCCTAATGCAAACCCAAACACTAACCCTAACCCTTCACCTAAATCTAACTCTAACCCTAATCCGCACCCTAACCCAAACCCTATCCCTAAAACTAACCCACACCCTAACACTATCCCTAAACGAAACCTTAACCCCAACCTAAACCCTAACGCTAAGCCTATCCCTCAAACTAACCTTAACGCTAAACACAAAAGCCTAACCCAAACCATAACCCTAGCCCAAACCTTACACCTAACCCTAAATCTTAAACTACCCCTAACCCTAACACTATTTCAAACTTTAACCCTAACTATAATCCTAACCCAAAACCAAAAGCTAACCGAAACATTATCGCTAACTCTAACCCAAACCCTTACCCAAACACTAACCCACACCTTAACCCTAACCCACACAAAATCCCTAACCCCACCCTAACCCAAACCGCGAAACTGACTCTAAACCTTAACCTAACCCTAACCCTACCCCTAACCCTACCCCTAACCCTAACCCAAACCCAAACCATAAAACTAACCTAAACCTAAATTTAAAGCTAACCCTAACCCGCACCCTATCCCAAACCCAAACTCTAACCCTAACGCTAACCCTAAACCTAAACCAAACCCAAACTCTAATCGAAACATTAACTATAACCCTAACCAAACCCTAACTCTAAGCCTAACTCTCAAACTAACCATAACGCTAAACCTAACCCAAAACCTTAACCATAACCCTTTCACTAACCCTAACCCTAACCCAAACGTTAACCCTAACCCAAACCGTAACCCTAACCAACGCTAACCCTAATTCTAGCCCTTACACTAACCCAAACCCTAAATCTAACCATAACCCTAACCTGCACCTAAACCATAACATTAACCCAAACACTATCCCTTAAACCAACCTGAGCGCTAACCCTAACCCAAACCATAATTCTAACCGAAACCCAAACCCTATCCCTAACCCAAACCCAAACCCTAACCCTACCCAAAACCCAAACCTTTAGCATAACCCTTAACCAAACCCTAAACATAGCCCTAACCATAACACCAACTCTAAGTCTAACACTAACCCTAAACCTTACCCTACCGTACCCTAACCCTTATCCTAACCCTAACCCTAACTCAAACCCAAACCCAAATCCAAACACTGACCATAACCCTACACCTAAATCTAACCCTAACCCACACCCTAACCCAAACCCTATCCCTAAAACTAACCCACACCCTAACCCTAACACTAATCTTAACACTATCTCAAAATCAAACCCTTCACCTAACCCAAACCCTGACCCTAACCTACACCCTAACACTATCCCTAAACGAAACCTTAACCCCAACCTAAACCCTAACGCTAACCCTATCCCTCAAACTAACCATAACACTAACCCTAACCCAAAACTGTAACCTAACCGACAGCCTAACCCTAACACAAACCCAAATCTAAAACTTAACCCTAACCCTAAACCTAAATCCAACCCAACCCAAACCCTAACCTTAACCCTTAACGTAACCTAAACCATAACCTTACGTCAAATCCCAACCTTATGACTACCCTAAACCCTAACCAAAATCATAACCCTTAACATCAACCAAACACTAATTCTAACACTAAACTTAAACCTAACCGAAACCCTTACACTTACCCTAACCCAAACCCTAACCTAAACCCAAATCCTAACGCTGACCCTAACACTCAAAATAAACCTAACGCTAACCCTAACCCAAAACAATAACCCTAACACTAACACAATCCCTAACCCTAACCCAAACCATACACCGAACTCTAATGTTTAACCTAACCCTGACCCTAATACTATCTCAAACCCTAACCCTAACTATAAACCTAACCCAAACCCAAACTCTAACCGAAACCTTATCCCTCATCTTAACCCTAACGCTAACCTTAAACCTCAAACTTACCCTAATGATAACATTAAACCAAAATCCTAACCCTAACCATAACCGAAACTCAAACCCAAACCCTAAAAAAAAAACTTAACCCTAACCCTAAAGCTAAACTTAACCCTAACACAAATCCTAACCTTAACTCTAACCCTAACCCAAACCCTCACCCAAATCATAACCCTAAACCTCAACCAAAACTAACTCCAACCAGAACCTTCACCCTAACCCTAACCCTAAACATATCCCTAACACAAAACCCTATCCCTTAACTCTAACGCTAACCCTAATTCTAACCCATACTCTAATCCAAACTATAACCCTAACCCTAAGCTTAAACCTAACCCAACCCAAACCCTAACCCTATCTAAAACCCAAACCCTAACACAAATACTAACCCTAACTCTATCCCTAAAACTTACCCTAACCCTTACCCAAACCATAACCCACAACTTAACCCTAACCCTAATCCACACAAAATCCCTAACCCACAACCTAACCCAAACCGTAAAACTGACTCTAAACCTTAACCTAACCCTACCCCTAAACCTAACCCAAACCCTAAAACTAACCCTAAACCTAAATCTAAAGCTAACCCTAACCCGCACCCTATCCCAATCCCAAACCCTAACCCTAACACTAACCTAAAAGCTATCTCAAAAGCTCACCCTAACCCTAAACCTAACTCAAACCCTATCCCAAACCTAAACTCTAATCTAAACATTAAGTATAACCCTAACACATATCCTAACTCTAACCCTAACCCTCAAACTAACCATAACTCTAAACCTAACCCAAAATCCTAAACATAAATAACCCTTTCACTAACCCTAACCCAAACGCTAACCCTAATTTTAGTCCTTACACTAACCCAAACCCAAACCCTAAATCTAACCATAACCCTAACCCGCACCTTAACTCTAACTATAACATTAACTCAAACACTATCCCTTAAACTAACCTGAGCGCTAACCCTAACCCAAACCATAACCCTAACCGAAACCCAAACACTATTCCTAAATCAAACCCAAACCTTAATCCTAACCCAAAACCCAAACCTTTAGCATAACCCTTAACCAAACCCACAGTCTAACCATAGCTCCAACCATAACACCAACTCCAAGTCTAACACTAACTCTAAACCTTACCCTACACTAACCCTAACCCTAACGCAAACCCAAACACTGACCCTAACCCTACACCTAAATCTAACTCTAACCCTAATCCGCAACCTAACCCAAACCCTATCCCTAAAACTAACCCACACCCTAACACTATCCCTAAACGAAACCTTAACCCCAACCTAAACCCTAACGCTAAGCCTATCCCTCAAACTAACCGTAACGCTAAAATAAAAAGCCTAACCCAAACCCTAACCCTAGCCCAAACCTTACACCTAACCCTAAATCTTAAACTAACCCTAACCCTTACACTATCTCAAACTTTAACCCTAACTATAAACCTAACCCAAAACCAAACGCTAACCGAAATATTATCGCTAACTCTAACCAAACATAAAACCCTAACGCTAACCTTAACCCGCAAACTAACCCTAGTGGTAACCCAAAAATAAACCCTCACACTCACCATAACCGAAACCCTAACCCAAACCTTAAACCTAACACAAACCCTTACCCTAACCCTTACTGTAACCCTAACACTAACGCTAACCTTAATTCTAACCCTTAAACTAATCCAAAATATAACCCTAACACTAAACATAAACCTAACCCAACCCTAACCTTCACTCAAACCCAAACCCTAACACAAATACTAACCCTAACTCTATCGCTAACACTTACCCTAACCCTTACCCAAACACTAACCCACACCTTAACCCTAACCCACACAAAATCCCTAACCCACACCCTAACCTAAACCGCGAAACTGACTCTAAACCTTAAACTAACCCTATTCCTACCCCTAACCTTAACCCAAACCATAAAACTAACCTAAACCTAAATCTAAAGCTAACCATAACCCGCACCCTATCCCAAACCCAAACTCTAATCCTAACACTAACCCACACCCTAACCCTAACACTAACCCAAATCTATCTCAAACGCTAACCCTAACCCTAAACCTAACCCAAACCCAAACTCTAATCGAAACATTAAATATAACCCTAACTCAAACCCTAACTCTAACCCTAACCTTCAAACTAACCATAACGCTAAACCTAACCCAAAACCCTAACCATAACCCTTTCATTAACGCTAACCCAAACGCTAACCCTTATCCAAACCGTAACCCTAACCAACGCTAACCCTAATTCTAGCCCTTACACTAACCCAAACCCTAAATCTAACCATAACCCTAACCTGCACCTTAACCCTAACCATAACATTAACCCTAACCATAACATTAACCCAAACACTATCCATTAAACTAACCTGAGCGCTAACCCTAACCCAAACCATAATCCTAACCGAAACCCAAACCCTATCCCTAAAACTAACCCACACCCTAACCCTAACACTAATCTTAACACTATCTCAAAATCAAACCCTTCACCTAACCCAAACCCTGACCTTAACCTACACCCTAACACTATCCCTAAACGAAACCTTAACCCCAACCTAAACCCTAACGCTAACCCTATCCCTCAAACTAACCCTAACACTAACCCTAACCCAAAACTGTAGCCCTAACCGACAGCCTAACCCTAACACAAACCCAAATCTAAAACTTAACCCTAACCTTAAAGCTAAACCTAACCCAACCCAAACCCTAACTTTAACACTTACCGTAACCTAAACCATAACCTTGCGTCAAATCCCAACCTTAAGACTACCCCAAACCCTAACCCAAATCATAACCCTAAACCTCAACCAAACACTAATTCTAACACTAAACTTAAACCTAACCGAAACCCTTACACTTACCCTAACCCAAACCCTAACCTAAAACCAAATCCTAACGCTGAACCTAACGCTCAAAATAAACCTAACGTTAGTAGTAGGTCGTGGACACAATGCTCCTGGTTTTTTAGTTGACCAAAGAGTAGGAGGAAGGAGGAAAGATTTCCTCCTTCAAGTACAAGAGTTATATAGTAGGATACCACCACTTTCCCATGGTGGAAGGTGGTGGTGGTGGTGGAGCTTCTGTCATGATATATATGTATATATGAATAGGGCTTGTATAGTGCATGAAGGGTGGGTTGTTGATTACTGACTCATGTATTGGACATCAGTTTTTCCCGCCAAAGTGACTTCCAATAGGAGCTAGTGTGTGTGTGTGTGTTGTCCGGCTATAGACCACGCCCACTCCGGAAGTGAAACTACCATATTAGGGAGTAGTGATACGTTAGTTATTTCATAGTTATGGTGAGTATATATACATATAATAGTAATAAGTTAATAGTTATTATATCTACGTTGACGTAAATGGGCCCCGTATTGAAGATATGGACCATAAGTAGGTATATATACATACATATATATTGGCAAAGCTTGCTGGCGGTATTAACGAACAGTCATTTTCTCCTACCGTGGCAGCTCAATATCTCCCACCGTTGCCGCTCTCGCGTGAGTTTATTGATTATTGTCTCCAGCGAGCGCGAAACGCCAACAGGTTATGTAAAAAAAGGCGCGTACACGATTTAATATATTCATTCGACTAGCATCGTCGGTCACTCAGTCAACCACAGTGATAACACTGCTAGATACGTGTCCATATCTGTAAATTATTAACAGATTCCGTGAACACTCTCAACGTTTCTATTTAGCGAGCTGAACATGGAGAATACTCGCACACATCTAGGACAAGTGTATCAATTACCAGCCAGCGTGTTCCTTTAGGCTACCTCTCCAAAAGAGAGAGAGAGAAATATATATATATATAAACTAATTTGCTAGAATAATTCAAACCAATACGCTAATTGGGAAGAGCGCTATGGATGTTAGTGAGCAGAGTATTTTACAAAAATCCAACCGCAAGGTTAGCATGTCTTATCATATTCTCTCTCCAGCGCTTATTTTTTTTTTTTTAGGATATTAAGATAGTCTAACGTTTGAAAATTTCAAATTACTTTAGGTGACGTTTGCCGACGAGTTGGTGACAGTCCATCATTTGGATGATCTTACAGAGGATAGACGCTCAACGTGGATGCAGGTTGCCTGTGACAGGCACAGATTTGCGAGAAGAATAGCAATAACGGCATTAGTTATAGAGCCTATTCTTCAACAAAACTTCAAAACCAGGATAAATAGCGTCGCTTCCAAAAATCGAGAAGGAAACAAGCGCCATAATTAGAGATGTAATAAGTAAAACGAACAAAAAACCGTAACTTCTAAAACTATCAAACGTGCGATAAACCTAATACCCAACAAGTCCATGCTGCAATTGACAAACTACCAGTCATACACAACGCGTTTTTAAAATAATTTTTTCACCTAGCGAAAAACCTACGATCCTCCCTTTACGATTCTGTCGTGAACGCTAGACTCGCGATATAACAGTTTGCAACCGATGCCTCCAACTACACATCGTAGAAAAACTACAACATGGATATTCTCACAGGGCGGATTTCTATTAAAATGTTTGCAAAACATATATATTAAAATATAAATTTAAAATGTTGGTTTTTCTAAAGAAAAGAACGTCTGTTTTTTTTGTGTGTGTTATACATTATTCTTATCAGGTTAATAAACTGTGGGAATCCATAGTGACTCACCAACTGCCAAACCATTCCTCTGTCTAAACTAGCAAATACCGTTTCGTAATCTTTGTTCAATTGTTATACGTAGAGTAGTTATGTGATCAGCACATGAGCTGTTCTTCCTAAAAAATACGTGTGCGTCTCTCAAATGTTTCTCTGTGACCTTTTTTTAGTCTCTCCAGAATAAATCTACTTAATTTTTTGTATTCATCCTGGCACTGATAGCAGCATAATGCCCATATAATATGTACACCCCTGTAAACTTCCTTTCTAATGGTAGTTGATCATATAACCTTCTTCCGTCTCCCAATGTTATCTAATAGAGTATGTAACATCATGGTAGAGGTGTTAATACTCCGAAGGAATTTCATCTGGCCCTATGGCTTTACCATTTTTTAAATAACTTCTACTGGTAGTATATCTTGAGGATTATTTGAGCCGGGTCTGTTCCAAAAGTTCTTCAAAGTGCTATTTCCATCTCTCTAGGTGTTCCCTTATAGTACTAGGCAGATTTCCTGTCTTATCTCTAATAAAGACAGCAATCTGTTTGCATTTTCCACACAATTTTCTGTGTACGGTTGTACAGTGCTTTATAATTCCTTTTATTTGCTGCTTCCTCTGCCTCTTTAGCTAGATCATCTATATATTTCCGCTGGCCACTTTTACTCTCTCCAGAACGATTCTGCGTAATATATTTCTTGGCACTGATAACGGCTACCATGGAGCGTCATTCCGCTCTGTCTCTTGCTTTAATGGTGCACGCTGTCATAGGCTGACGTGTTTATCTTTTGATGTTACTCGTCCATGTTAGTCGTGGTCTGCCTCTCCCGCTTTTACTTAGTATTTTCCCCTCCAGGATTACTTTTAGTAGACTGTTGTATCTTTTAACATGGCCCAAAAACCGCATTTGTCTTGTTTGAATTGTGCTTAGTAGTTCTCTTTTCGTTGTTAGTTGTTTTAAGACTTCATCGGTGTTTTCTTTTCCTTCCATCCAATTCTACCTATTCTTCTATATACCACATATCAAAGGCTTCAGTTGTCTGTTCAGTTTTCTTGTCTAACGTCCCTGTTTATGCACCATTTAGGAATGTTGAGAAGACAACATTTTGCTATTCTTAGTTTTAGCCCTGATCTTATTTGCTTTGATGTTAGTATATTTTTCATGGCATTAACGTTATTTTTCACCATTCATATTCTTTTGCTTATTTCAATTTTACATTTTCATTTACTGGTTATAGTATGTACAAGGTAGTTGTAGCTCTGAACTATCTCCAAGTCTTTTCCGTCAATTTTGATATCCACTTGCTGGTTTTGAATATTTTCTTTGTTAATTGTCATAGTTTTACTTTCTTTTGATATTCATATTTAATCCATATTTATTTATTTTTTTTTTTGCTTGTCATGTTTAATTCATTAAGTAATGTTGTAGATCTTTATGATTTTCTGGTACTAATACAGTATCATCAGCATATTTTAGGTTAATGATCATCTCTCCATTAATGTTTAGGTATGGCATTTATGTGATGTTTTAAAGATTTTCTCGGTGTATATACTGCACAAGCATGGTGATAGGATGCATCCATGTTTTACTCCTCTTTTTATAAAATAGGTATCGAGTTCTCTTTGTTATATTTTATTATCGCTGTTTGCCCGCAGTATAAATTATTTATCTCAGTCATCCTTTAAAACTGGGAACTATTAATATGGTGATACGAGGGATCAACAACAATATATTTTTCTGACACCGTAATCTCTGATAAACTCACAGACAGCGTTACGAGTGACGTCGATAATTTTTTTTGTTTGGAAAAGTTGAGATAGTTTAACAGCTGTTGAACGGGCTCTGTTCAATATTGGATATTCAGATGAGACCAAAAGCAAAGCAGAATCCATAATTACCGAGCTAGGCGAAACACTGGGATGTGCTGTTGGTGACAAATGTGAAAAAGATGATGGTGTTATTGTCGAAACACCATGATGGTTGAGTGAACATGTTGTTGACATGTCAGATACGGTTGTCGTTAATGTTGCTGACAACAACCATTTTTTTATTTGGTGATGAGTATGTGAAAATCGTGATGTCATTTGTATCTTACATGTGTTGAAGCGAAGAGATTTCCATCTTGCAGATACACCTGCAAATGATCGCCTTTCCAGCAAAGTTCCCACACAAGGGAGAAGGCTGATGGGTCTGTAATTCTTGGAGATCAATTTTATTTGTGACTTTTCAGAGTCAAGGTATGGTATGTAGAGATCTCCTCCCACACAGATGATGCTTGTCCTAAGTGTCAAATATTGTTAACGATCCTGAAAAACCAGTCATCGAGGTGGCATTGTCGGCAGGTTTGAAGAAATTAATGTCGAACTCTGATATTGACAAATACATATCTCTCCCCAATTATCAGTATAGATCTGTCTGACATCATATGGAAGAATATCTAAAGCAGCATCGTCAACTGTTAGTTTCCTTCTTTTCGCAGAACACCCAGTTTCCACTCGATGTGATAGCTCGTTTGTGTGACACTGATGAAGAAGTAGAAGGAGACTGTATGGGGAACGATGAATACTGCTGTAGTTCGTATGTAAATTGTCGCTACTATTAAACGACGAACTGTAAAGAGGCCGTATGGGTGAGTGGTAGCGATACAGGTAGTGATATTGCATTTTTGGTTTTCTAGATGTTTTTTTCCTTCAGATTGGTGAGGTGCATTTGCACACGAAATATCACCAACAGTTTTGTTTTCACTAGCAGAAAATCACCATAGACTTTTTTCTCCCACAGATCCTCATTTCTTATCTTATATCCGAACTTATCTTGGAACTAATTTCCCGACGTATTTGTGACACAGGTGACTTCCTACCGCTGAGAGTTATTTTCACGATGCATCGTTTAAGAGCTGTTGAACGGGGCTCTTTTCAATATTGGATATTCAGATGAGTCCAGAATCAAGGCTGAATCCATAATGACTGAGCTACTCGAAACACTGAGATGTGCTGTTGGTGACACATGTGAAAAAAGATGATGGCGTTGTTGTCGAAACATCATGATGGCTGAGTGAACATGTTGTTGACATGACAGATACTGTTGTCGTTATTGATGCTGACAAAACAGTTTGTTTTCGGTGATGAGCATGTGAAAGGTTGTATCTCCCTATCAACCGACAACATGGTAAAAACTTGTAGTCGGTGGCTCTGGTGTACGACTCGTTACGACAGAGGTTGACACACTCACAGAGTTTGTAGTGTCAACATAAGAACATGCCCAGATTTGTCGACGCATCAGAGATTGTAGGATCAGCACAGTTGACATGTTCATGTGCCTCAACTCACACTCGATTGTAATGTCTCTGCTCTACATGTATTATCGGTGTTCTTGTAGTCGACACTGTCGTGGTGTGATCGTTCAAGATGTCATAGATGTCGACACACTAGGCTGTAATGTCGGTGATATATGTGATGGTATTGGTGTCGGGAGAACACAATTTGTAATGTCAACACCCCACATTCTCTCTTATTAACAACTAGTCGAGTCACCTTTCATGATAAGCGTGGTCGGTGACGCACACATTTTATGTTGTTTTAATGGTGTCGAGCAAAATTTAATATCAAAATATATAAAAAAATGTTCAATTTTTTTTAAATGTTGATGTAGTTGTAGTCTTGCGCGCATCAGAATAACGAGATCCCCATCACTGAGACCGGTGTCGACACGCTCTCTGTTTTGTGTGAGATATATCAACTGAACGTATGTTTTGTTTCTACCCTAGCTGTGTTCGAGTAAGTTGGTTTTTGTGTACCAGATCAACCTTTTATTCATCATCTTCCACAACAACATTCCTACATAAGGGAGCAGGCAGATGGGTCTGTAATTCTCGGAGATCATTTTTCTTGTGTGTGACTTTTCTGAGTCAAGGTATGGTATGCAGAGATCTCCTCCCAAGCAGATGATACGTGTCCTAAGTGTCAAATATTGTTAACGATCATGAAAAACCAGTCATCGAGGTGGCATTTTCGACAGGCTTGAAGAAATCAATGTCGAACTTTGACATTGACAAATACCTGAACATTGTCCTTCACCCTCATTGTAATGTTTAAGTAAGATTTCCTGGAATGAAATTCGACATCTAGGTGATCAGCGCGTCAAACATATCATAGGCTGTGATTGAGCTCGATGTTTTACATCCCCTTTGACTGGAGGATGATGAGCCTGTAAATCACGGAAGCCGTGTTGTCATCGAACGGTCTAGGTATGGTATGTAGAGATCTCCTTCCAGGTAGATAATTCATGTCTTGAGTGTCAAATTCGGTTAACGAGCCTGAAAAAAGACATGATGACGGAATCCTCGAGGTGTGAGGAATATTGTTATAAGACCATGATTAGCATGTACCACATCAACGGACGTAGACAATCATCATACCCGACCACATTTGTCTGTCCACACTGCAACTTATCAGTTCAGTTGTTGAGTGTTTTCCATCTTCTCTCTTTATCGAACACGATCTTTCATTCTTTTTTATTTTACCACTTGTAACCAAGTATTCGAACTTTCCTTTTTTTCATGATGTGCCTGTAAAACATCGATTGTTACTTTCGACTGTTGATTAAGAGCTCTCTTTTTGTGTTGGACTGTTTTCAAACATTCAGGGAACGCTCAAATCCTTCTGAGAAAGGCCACATATGCGACCTCTAAGCGATTTTTCATTTGGTTGTCTGCTGACCAGCGATGTCACCACCACCTCATGTATACTTGACTCTGACAGGCGATTTTGTGAAAAATAAGAGGGAAGCAAGTAGGTATGAACGCCGTATACAAACAAGACATGAGAATCTGTGGTAAAATCGATCTAGTCAGTGGTCTGAGGGTGACATATGTCGAATGATTTGACATGAACCCGCTACTTTTCAACATCTTCACTTTTAAAAATAACACGTGAATCAACTAAGGTATAGATAGCATACTACCCAAAACTGGCGCTTTTTATTCTGCTACGAAGATAGAGATAGTGGACACGATGTATGTACACGATCAGTAGACTGAACTTACCCAATTGTTCAAAAGACTTGAGCAATTGAGTGAGAATCGAGCACTGGTGAACCAGACAAAGACCTTTTCAAATTTGTGTCTCTCCGATCAAAGATATTGTGAACACACTTTCAAAACTTCCACAAGTTAATTCAGAAACTATCGCGATGACCCGCGAAACACGGGTGAGTCGAAAAAAAAAAAAACACGAGCCATATTACGACCACCAACCAATTGGCAACATGTCAACCGACATTCCAACAAAACTAGCATCTGTCATTTTTCCCGTTACAACCGAATGTCTGGTGACGTATCGCAAACATATATTTACAACACCGCTAGTCCAGCGTCATTACCGAACAACAAGTGTCCTTCAACCAAGAAAAATTTCTCATTTGACCATGTTGATGTCACATGAAACCACCACACGACGACTGCGACATCAACATGATCGACTCACCCGTGTTTCGCGGGTCATCGCGATAGTTTCTGAATTAACTTGTGGAAGTTTTGAAAGTGTGTTCACAATATCTTTGATCGGAGAGACACAAATTTGAAAAGGTCTTTGTCTGGTTCACCAGTGCTCGATTCTCACTCAATTGCTCAAGTCTTTTGAACAATTGGGTAAGTTCAGTCTACTGATCGTGTACATACATCGTGTCCACTATCTCTATCTTCGTAGCAGAATAAAAAGCGCCAGTTTTGGGTAGTATGCTATCTATACCTTAGTTGATTCACGTGTTATTTTTAAAAGTGAAGATGTTGAAAAGTAGCGGGTTCATGTCAAATCATTCGACATATGTCACCCTCAGACCACTGACTAGATCGATTTTACCACAGATTCTCATGTCTTGTTTGTATACGGCGTTCATACCTACTTGCTTCCCTCTTATTTTTCACAAAATCGCCTGTCAGAGTCAAGTATACATGAGGTGGTGGTGACATCGCTGGTCAGCAGACAACCAAATGAAAAATCGCTTAGAGGTCGCATATGTGGCCTTTCTCAGAAGGATTTGAGCGTTCCCTGAATGTTTGAAAACAGTCCAACACAAAAAGAGAGCTCTTAATCAACAGTCGAAAGTAACAATCGATGTTTTACAGGCACATCATGAAAAAAAGGAAAGTTCGAATACTTGGTTACAAGTGGTAAAATAAAAAAGAATGAAAGATCGTGTTCGATAAAGAGAGAAGATGGAAAACACTCAACAACTGAACTGATAAGTTGCAGTGTGGACAGACAAATGTGGTCGGGTATGATGATTGTCTACGTCCGTTGATGTGGTACATGCTAATCATGGTCTTATAACAATATTCCTCACACCTCGAGGATTCCGTCATCATGTCTTTTTTCAGGCTCGTTAACCGAATTTGACACTCAAGACATGAATTATCTACCTGGAAGGAGATCTCTACATACCATACCTAGACCGTTCGATGACAACACGGCTTCCGTGATTTACAGGCTCATCATCCTCCAGTCAAAGGGGATGTAAAACATCGAGCTCAATCACAGCCTATGATATGTTTGACGCGCTGATCACCTAGATGTCGAATTTCATTCCAGGAAATCTTACTTAAACATTACAATGAGGGTGAAGGACAATGTTCAGGTATTTGTCAATGTCAAAGTTCGACATTGATTTCTTCAAGCCTGTCGAAAATGCCACCTCGATGACTGGTTTTTCATGATCGTTAACAATATTTGACACTTAGGACACGTATCATCTGCTTGGGAGGAGATCTCTGCATACCATACCTTGACTCAGAAAAGTCACACACAAGAAAAATGATCTCCGAGAATTACAGACCCATCTGCCTGCTCCCTTATGTAGGAATGTTGTTGTGGAAGATGATGAATAAAAGGTTGATCTGGTACACAAAAACCAACTTACTCGAACACAGCTAGGGTAGAAACAAAACATACGTTCAGTTGATATATCTCACACAAAACAGAGAGCGTGTCGACACCGGTCTCAGTGATGGGGATCTCGTTATTCTGATGCGCGCAAGACTACAACTACATCAACATTTAAAAAAAAAATTGAACATTTTTTATATATTTTGATATTAAATTTTGCTCGACACCATTAAAACAACATAAAATGTGTGCGTCACCGACCACGCTTATCATGAAAGGTGACTCGACTAGTTGTTAATAAGAGAGAATGTGGGGTGTTGACATTACAAATTGTGTTCTCCCGACACCAATACCATCACATATATCACCGACATTACAGCCTAGTGTGTCGACATCTATGACATCTTGAACGATCACACCACGATAGTGTCGACTACAAGAACACCGATAATACATGTAGAGCAGAGACATTACAATCGAGTGTGAGTTGAGGCACATGAACATGTCAACTGTGCTGATCCTACAATCTCTGATGCGTCGACAAATCTGGGCATGTTCTTATGTTGACACTACAAACTCTGTGAGTGTGTCAACCTCTGTCGTAACGAGTCGTACACCAGAGCCACCATCTACAAGTTTTTACCATGTTGTCGGTTGATAGGGAGATACAACCTTTCACATGCTCATCACCGAAAACAAACTGTTTTGTCAGCATCAATAACGACAACAGTATCTGTCATGTCAACAACATGTTCACTCAGCCATCATGATGTTTCGACAACAACGCCATCATCTTTTTTCACATGTGTCACCAACAGCACATCTCAGTGTTTCGAGTAGCTCAGTCATTATGGATTCAGCCTTGATTCTGGACTCATCTGAATATCCAATATTGAAAAGAGCCCCGTTCAACAGCTCTTAAACGATGCATCGTGAAAATAACTCTCAGCGGTAGGAAGTCACCTGTGTCACAAATACGTCGGGAAATTAGTTCCAAGATAAGTTCGGATATAAGATAAGAAATGAGGATCTGTGGGAGAAAAAAGTCTATGGTGATTTTCTGCTAGTGAAAACAAAACTGTTGGTGATATTTCGTGTGCAAATGCACCTCACCAATCTGAAGGAAAAAAAACATCTAGAAAACCAAAAATGCAATATCACTACCTATATCGCTACCACTCACCCATACGGCCTCTTTACAGTTCGTCGTTTAATAGTAGCGACAATTTACATACGAACTACAGCAGTATTCATCGTTCCCCATACAGTCTCCTTCTACTTCTTCATCAGTGTCACACAAACGAGCTATCACATCGAGTGGAAACTGGGTGTTCTGCGAAAAGAAGGAAACTAACAGTTGACGATGCTGCTTTAGATATTCTTCCATATGATGTCAGACAGATCTATACTGATAATTGGGGAGAGATATGTATTTGTCAATATCAGAGTTCGACATTAATTTCTTCAAACCTGCCGACAATGCCACCTCGATGACTGGTTTTTCAGGATCGTTAACAATATTTGACACTTAGGACAAGCATCATCTGTGTGGGAGGAGATCTCTACATACCATACCTTGACTCTGAAAAGTCACAAATAAAATTGATCTCCAAGAATTACAGACCCATCAGCCTTCTCCCTTGTGTGGGAACTTTGCTGGAAAGGCGATCATTTGCAGGTGTATCTGCAAGATGGAAATCTCTTCGCTTCAACACATGTAAGATACAAATGACATCACGATTTTCACATACTCATCACCAAATAAAAAAATGGTTGTTGTCAGCAACATTAACGACAACCGTATCTGACATGTCAACAACATGTTCACTCAACCATCATGGTGTTTCGACAATAACACCATCATCTTTTTCACATTTGTCACCAACAGCACATCCCAGTGTTTCGCCTAGCTCGGTAATTATGGATTCTGCTTTGCTTTTGGTCTCATCTGAATATCCAATATTGAACAGAGCCCGTTCAACAGCTGTTAAACTATCTCAACTTTTCCAAACAAAAAAAATTATCGACGTCACTCGTAACGCTGTCTGTGAGTTTATCAGAGATTACGGTGTCAGAAAAATATATTGTTGTTGATCCCTCGTATCACCATATTAATAGTTCCCAGTTTTAAAGGATGACTGAGATAAATAATTTATACTGCGGGCAAACAGCGATAATAAAATATAACAAAGAGAACTCGATACCTATTTTATAAAAAGAGGAGTAAAACATGGATGCATCCTATCACCATGCTTGTGCAGTATATACACCGAGAAAATCTTTAAAACATCACATAAATGCCATACCTAAACATTAATGGAGAGATGATCATTAACCTAAAATATGCTGATGATACTGTATTAGTACCAGAAAATCATAAAGATCTACAACATTACTTAATGAATTAAACATGACAAGCAAAAAAAAAAATAAATAAATATGGATTAAATATGAATATCAAAAGAAAGTAAAACTATGACAATTAACAAAGAAAATATTCAAAACCAGCAAGTGGATATCAAAATTGACGGAAAAGACTTGGAGATAGTTCAGAGCTACAACTACCTTGTACATACTATAACCAGTAAATGAAAATGTAAAATTGAAATAAGCAAAAGAATATGAATGGTGAAAAATAACGTTAATGCCATGAAAAATATACTAACATCAAAGCAAATAAGATCAGGGCTAAAACTAAGAATAGCAAAATGTTGTCTTCTCAACATTCCTAAATGGTGCATAAACAGGGACGTTAGACAAGAAAACTGAACAGACAACTGAAGCCTTTGATATGTGGTATATAGAAGAATAGGTAGAATTGGATGGAAGGAAAAGAAAACACCGATGAAGTCTTAAAACAACTAACAACGAAAAGAGAACTACTAAGCACAATTCAAACAAGACAAATGCGGTTTTTGGGCCATGTTAAAAGATACAACAGTCTACTAAAAGTAATCCTGGAGGGGAAAATACTAAGTAAAAGCGGGAGAGGCAGACCACGACTAACATGGACGAGTAACATCAAAAGATAAACACGTCAGCCTATGACAGCGTGCACCATTAAAGCAAGAGACAGAGCGGAATGACGCTCCATGGTAGCCGTTATCAGTGCCAAGAAATATATTACGCAGAATCGTTCTGGAGAGAGTAAAAGTGGCCAGCGGAAATATATAGATGATCTAGCTAAAGAGGCAGAGGAAGCAGCAAATAAAAGGAATTATAAAGCACTGTACAACCGTACACAGAAAATTGTGTGGAAAATGCAAACAGATTGCTGTCTTTATTAGAGATAAGACAGGAAATCTGCCTAGTACTATAAGGGAACACCTAGAGAGATGGAAATAGCACTTTGAAGAACTTTTGGAACAGACCCGGCTCAAATAATCCTCAAGATATACTACCAGTAGAAGTTATTTAAAAAATGGTAAAGCCATAGGGCCAGATGAAATTCCTTCGGAGTATTAACACCTCTACCATGATGTTACATACTCTATTAGATAACATTGGGAGACGGAAGAAGGTTATATGATCAACTACCATTAGAAAGGAAGTTTACAGGGGTGTACATATTATATGGGCATTATGCTGCTATCAGTGCCAGGATGAATACAAAAAATTAAGTAGATTTATTCTGGAGAGACTAAAAAAAGGTCACAGAGAAACATTTGAGAGACGCACACGTATTTTTTAGGAAGAACAGCTCATGTGCTGATCACATAACTACTCTACGTATAACAATTGAACAAAGATTACGAAACGGTATTTGCTAGTTTAGACAGAGGAATGGTTTGGCAGTTGGTGAGTCACTATGGATTCCCACAGTTTATTAACCTGATAAGAATAATGTATAACACACACAAAAAAAACAGACGTTCTTTTCTTTAGAAAAACCAACATTTTAAATTTATATTTTAATATATATGTTTTGCAAACATTTTAATAGAAATCCGCCCTGTGAGAATATCCATGTTGTAGTTTTTCTACGATGTGTAGTTGGAGGCATCGGTTGCAAACTGTTATATCGCGAGTCTAGCGTTCACGACAGAATCGTAAAGGGAGGATCGTAGGTTTTTCGCTAGGTGAAAAAATTATTTAAAAAACGCGTTGTGTATGACTGGTAGTTTGTCAATTGCAGCATGGACTTGTTGGGTATTAGGTTTATCGCACGTTTGATAGTTTTAGAAGTTACGGTTTTTTGTTCGTTTTACTTATTACATCTCTAATTATGGCGCTTGTTTCCTTCTCGATTTTTGGAAGCGACGCTATTTATCCTGGTTTTGAAGTTTTGTTGAAGAATAGGCTCTATAACTAATGCCGTTATTGCTATTCTTCTCGCAAATCTGTGCCTGTCACAGGCAACCTGCATCCACGTTGAGCGTCTATCCTCTGTAAGATCATCCAAATGATGGACTGTCACCAACTCGTCGGCAAACGTCACCTAAAGTAATTTGAAATTTTCAAACGTTAGACTATCTTAATATCCTAAAAAAAAAAAAAATAAGCGCTGGAGAGAGAATATGATAAGACATGCTAACCTTGCGGTTGGATTTTTGTAAAATACTCTGCTCACTAACATCCATAGCGCTCTTCCCAATTAGCGTATTGGTTTGAATTATTCTAGCAAATTAGTTTATATATATATATATTTCTCTCTCTCTCTTTTGGAGAGGTAGCCTAAAGGAACACGCTGGCTGGTAATTGATACACTTGTCCTAGATGTGTGCGAGTATTCTCCATGTTCAGCTCGCTAAATAGAAACGTTGAGAGTGTTCACGGAATCTGTTAATAATTTACAGATATGGACACGTATCTAGCAGTGTTATCACTGTGGTTGACTGAGTGACCGACCGATGCTAGTCGAATGAATATATTAAATCGTGTACGCGCCTTTTTTTACATAACCTGTTGGCGTTTCGCGCTCGCTGGAGACAATAATCAATAAACTCACGCGAGAGCGGCAACGGTGGGAGATATTGAGCTGCCACGGTAGGAGAAAATGACTGTTCGTTAATACCGCCAGCAAGCTTTGCCAATATATATGTATGTATATATACCTACTTATGGTCCATATCTTCAATACGGGGCCCATTTACGTCAACGTAGATATAATAACTATTAACTTATTACTATTATATGTATATATACTCACCATAACTATGAAATAACTAACGTATCACTACTCCCTAATATGGTAGTTTCACTTCCGGAGTGGGCGTGGTCTATAGCCGGACAACACACACACACACACTAGCTCCTATTGGAAGTCACTTTGGCGGGAAAAACTGATGTCCAATACATGAGTCAGTAATCAACAACCCACCCCTTCATGCACTATACAAGCCCTATTCATATATACATATATATCATGACAGAAGCTCCACCACCACCACCACCTTCCACCATGGGAAAGTGGTGGTATCCTACTATATAACTCTTGTACTTGAAGGAGGAAATCTTTCCTCCTTCCTCCTACTCTTTGGTCAACTAAAAAACCAGGAGCATTGTGTCCACGACCTACTACTAACGTTAACCCTAACCCAAAACAATAACCCTAACACTAACATAATCCCTAACCCTAACCCAAACCATACACCGAACTCTAATGTTTAACCTAACCCTGACCCTAATACTATCTCAAACCCTAACCTTAACTATAAACCTAACCCAAACCCAAACTCTAACCGAAACCTTATACCTCACCTTAACCCTAACTCTAACCTTAAACCTCAAACTATCCCTAATGATAACCCTAAACCAAAATCCTAACCCTAACCATAACCGAAACTCAAACCCAAACCCTAAAAAAAAACTTAACCCTAACCCTAAAGCTAAACTTAACCCTAACACAAATCATAGCCCTAACCTTAACTCTAACACTAACCCAAACCCTAACCCAAATCATAACCCTAAACCTCAATCAAAAACTAACTCTAACCCAAACCTTCACCCTAAGCATAAACATATCCCTAACACAAAACCCTAACCCTAACCCTTAACTCTAACGCTAACCCTAATTTTAACCCTTACACTAATCCAAACTATAACCCTAACCCTAAGCCTAAGCCTAACCCAAACCAAACCCTAACCCTATCTAAAACCCAAACCCTCACCCAAATACTAACCCTAATCCTAACCCTAATCCTAACCATTACCCAAAACCTAACCCAAACCTTAATCCTAACCATAACCCACACACTATCCATTACCCACACCCGAACCCAAACCCCTAAACTGACCATAAACCATAACCTAAACTTAACCCTAAACTAAACCCAAACACTAAACCTAAATCTAACCCTAACCCTAACCCTAACCCGCACCCTATCCCAAACCCAAAGCCTAACGCTAATGCTTTCCCACACCCTAACCATAACACTAACCCTAAAACTATCTCAAACGCTAACCCTAACCCTGACCCTAACCCTAACCCAAACCCAAAACCTAACTGAAACCCCAACCTTAAACCAAACCCAAAACCAAACCCAAACCCCAAACCTAACCAAAAACCTGAATTTAACCATAACCCTAACCCTAACAATAAATCTAACGCTAACCCTAATTCCAAATTTACACTAACCCAAACCATAACGATAAACCTAACCCTAACCCAAACCCTAAACCTAACCCTAACCCTAACCCAAACCCTAACCATTACCCTTACCCTAACACTAACCCTAATTCTAACCCTTACACTAAACCAAACTATAACTCTTACCCTAAACCTAAACCTGACCCAAACCCTAATCCTAACTTAAGCCCAAACCATAAACAAATTCTAACTCTAGCACATACCCAAACCCTAACCGAAACCCTAAGTCTAACTGTAACCCTGAACCTTACACTAACCCTAACCCTAAGCCTAAACCTAAATCTAAAACTTTTCCAAACAATATCGAAACCCTTGGGCCCATCTGATATGTCTCTTCATGGAAAACATAAAATACCAGAACTTCAGGAAAATATAACAGGAATCATGAAAAAAGGCACCCAATCAGAAACAGAAAGAAAACACGTAGCAGAAGAACACATACACGATACCTACCCACATGACTCTTGGTCCCACATATACACAAATGCTACAAATGCCACCAGAAATAGAGGGAGAGGTGAGTTCTTGACGCTGAATAATCAGGACGAGATCACCAAGTCAATAGCTACTGGAAAATTCTCAAACAACTTTAAAGCAGAAACTGAGGCCCTCAGAGATGCTGCAACACTGGCTACTCAACACAAAAATAACATGCACAATAAATTGGTGATTTTGACTGATGCACTGTCAGTATTATCAGCTCTAAAAAGCCCCAAGAACAATGAACTACTTGAGAACTACCCTGGTCCAGCTATGCAATAACTTCCAGAGAGTAGTCATTCAGTGGATACCTACACACTGTAACATACACGGGAACGAACGCGCAGACAAATTAGCTAAGGAGGGAGGGAGATTACCACAAGAGAACCATCCGCTCAGTTATGATGAAGCCAAATCCATACTCAAGGGTCAGTTCCATGAAAAATGGAAACGAGAACACCCAAAGCATAACGAGAGTGACGGATATTAACTATCAAGGAGGTATCAAGTCATCATACTTCGCCTACGCACTGGCCACAATAGAATGAGTAATCACATGTTCACCAAATTCAAAATAGGTACAACCAGCTTATGCACTGTACACTGGACAATATGACTACAAAACATGTTCTACAGGATTCCCCCCCCCCCCCCCCCCCCCCCCCAAGTACGCAGACCTGAGAAGAGCAATGTGGTCCACGCCCACCTCCCTGGAGGAGATACTATATGGGGCAATCGATTCGCTTAAACAGACAGCTGACTTCATGAGAGAGTCTGGAATCCTACTCTGATAGAGTCTTGATCGCACAGAGAGAGAGAGAGAAAAAAAACTAACCCTAACCCGCCCCTAACCCAAACCCTAAAGCTAACATTAACCCAAACCCTAACCCAAACCCTCACCATAACCCAAAAGCAAACCCTAACCCTGACTTAAAAACACTAACAATAACGCTAACCCTAATTCTAACACTAACTATAACCTAAAACATAACCCAAACCATAACTCTAACCCAAAACCTAAACCTTACCCAAACCCTAACCCGTATCCTTACACTTACCTAACCCTAACCATAACCTTAAACATAACCCTAAATCTAACCCAAACCCTAACCCTTACCCTTACCGTAACCCAAAAATAAACCCTAAACCTAAATCTATACATAACCCTTACCCTAATCCTAACCCGCACTCTAGCCCTAACACTAACCCAAACCCCTAACCCTCACACTAACCCTAACACTATCCCATACCTAAACCCTAGCCCTAAACCTAATCTAAAATGTAACCATAACCCTAAAAAAACCTAACCCTAACCGAAACTTTACCATAAACCAAACCCTAACGCTAACGCTAACCCTAACCTTAAACCTAACCCTAAAACTAACCTAACCCTAAACTAACCCTAACCTTAAACTAACCCTAACCTTAAACCAAACACAAACCTAAACCCTAACACTAACTCTAAACATAAATATATCCCTAACCTTTACACTAACCCAAACTATAACACTAACCCTAACCCTAAACCTAAACCTAACCCAAACTCTAATCCTAACCCTAATTCGAACCCAAATCCTAACCAAGATCATAACCTTATCCATATCCCTAACACGTAACCTAACCCTAACCCTTACCCAAACCCTAACCCTAACCCTAACACAAACCCAAACCCTTACCCTAAATCTAAATCTAATCCTAAACCGCACCTTAACCCAAACACTAACATTAACATTAACCCACACCCTAACACTATCTCTAACCCTAACCCTAAACCTAACCCAAACCATAACACTAACCCAAACCCGAACCCTAACCCTTACCGAAATCTTAACCCTAACCCTAACCCAAACCCTAACGATAAACCTAACTCTCAAACTAACCTTAATGCTAAATCTGACTCTAACCCTAACGCTAAATCTGATTCTAACCCTTACACTAACCCAAACCATAAACCTATCCCTAAACCCATACATAAACCTAACCCTAACCCAAACCCTAACCTTAAACATAGCCCTAACCCAAACCCTAACCATTTCCTTACCCTAACCCAAACTCAAAACCAAATCCAAAACCTAAATCAAATCACAACCCTAACCCTAACCCACAACCTAACCCGCACCCAAACCCTAACACTAACCCTAACCCTAAAACTAACCCTAACAATATAACAAAACCCTAACCGTAAACAAAACCCAAACTCTAACCATAACCCTAACAAACCCTAACAATAAGCGAAACCTTAACCCTAACCGAAACCCTAGCGCTAACCCTATCCCCAACCCTAACCATAACGCTAACATTAACCCACAACCCTAACCCGAACCCTAACCTTAACCCTAACCGTAACCATAACCCTAACCTTAACCCTAACACTAAACCTTAACCTAACACTAACCCTAACACTAACAATATCTCAAACCCTAACCCTAACTATAAACCTAACCCAAACCCTAACCCAAACCCAAACTCTAACCTAAACCTTATCCCTAACCCTAACCCTAACCCTAACCCAAACTCTAACGCTAACCTTAAACCTCAAACTAACCCTAACGCTAAACCAAAACCACAACCTAACCCTAACCAAAACCCTAACCCACACCCAAACGCTAACCCAAACCCCAACCCTGAACCTAACCCTTACCGTAACCCTAACCCTAACGCTAATACTAAATCTAACCCTTACACTAACCCAAACAATAATCCTAACCCTAAACCTAACCCTAACCATAACTCTAACCCTAACACAAATCCTAACCATAAGCCTCAACCAAATACAAACCCTAAGCCAAACCCTAACCCTAACCCGAACCCTAACCATGACACTAAACCAAGCTCTAACCCTAACCGAAACCCTAACCCAAACCCAAATCCTAACCCTAACCGAAACCCTAACCAAAAACCCTAACCCAAATTCTAATCCTAACCCTTACCCTAACGCTAACCCTAATTCTAAACCTTACACTTACCCAAACAATAACCCTAAACTTAAACCTAGCGCAAACCCAAATCCTAACCCTAACCCTTACCCAAACCTTATCCTTAACTCAAACCCTAATCCAAAACCCTAACCATAACCCTGATCCAATTACAAACCCTAACCCTAAAATTACCCTTACCCAAACCCAAACCTGAACCATAACCCTAAAAGTAACTACAAACGTACGTCTAACTCTTACAATAAACCACATCCATTTCCATAACTGAAACCCTAATCCAAACCCTAACCATAATCCTAATCCAAACACTAAACCAAACACTAACCCTTACCCAAACCATAACCATAACCCTTTCCGTAACCCAAACCCTAAAGCTAACCCTAACCTTAAACGAAACCCAAACCCAAACGCTATCCCAAACCCTAACCCAAAACCCTAACCCTATCCCAAACCCTAACGCTAACCCAAATTCTAACCCTTATACTTACCCAAACCGTAAACCTAACCCTAAACCTGAACCTAACCCTAAACAAAAAGAACCGTAACCCAAATCCTAACCCTAACACTAACACTTACACTAAACCCTAACCCTTACCTAAACCCTAACTCTAACCAAACCTTAACCCTAACCCAAACCCATACCCTTTCCCTAACTCAAACCCTAACACAAACACTAACCCTAACCCTTACCCTAAACCTTAACCCTAACTATAATCTTAAACGTAACCCAAACCCTAAGTCTAATACAAACTCTAAACTTAACTCTAACCATAAAACTAACCCTAAACCTTACCCTAACCATAACCCTTACCCAAATAAAAACCCTAACCATAACCCTAAGCGTAAACCAAACCCTAAGTCTATCATTAACCCTAAACCTTACACTAACCCTAACCCTAAACCTAAATCTAAACCTAACCCTAACCCTCTTCCTAACACAAACCCAAACCCTAAATCTAACACAAACCCAAACCATTACCCTAACACTATCTCAAAACCTAACCCTAAACCTAACCCAAACCTTAACACTAACCCTAACCCTAAAACAAATAATAACGCTAACCCTAACCCAAAACCGTAAACTAAACCAAACCCTAACCATAACCCTAATCCAAAAGCAAACCCTAACAACAACCGTAAAAACCATAACCTTAGCCCTAACCTTAACCCTAATTCTAACACTTACTCGGGACCAAAACATAACCATAACCCTAAATCAATCACTATCTCTAACCAATGCCCTAACCCTAATCCAAATTCAAACCCTAACCCAAACCTAAATAAAACCCTAGCCATAACCCGTACACTTACTCTTACCTAACCCTAACCATAACCTTAAACATAACCCTAACTCGAACCCAAACCCTAACCCTTACCCTTACCGTAACCAATACCATAACCCAAACCCAAACACTAAACCTAAATCTATACATAACCGTAACCCTAACACTAACCCGCCCCTAACCCTAACATTAACCCAAACCCTAACCCTAACACTAACCCGCCCCTAACCCTAACATTAACCCAAAACCTAACTCTATCACTAACCCTAACACTAACCCAAAACCAAACCCTATCCCTAACCCTAAACCTAACTTAAATCTGTCCATAACCCTAGAAAACCCTAAACCTAACCGAAACCTTAACCATACCACAAACCCTAACGCTAACGCTAACCCTAACTCTAAACCTAATCCTAACCCTAAAGCTAACCCTAACCTAAAACCCTAACCGTAACACAAAACCTAACCCTAACCCTAACGCTAACCCTAACCCTAACCAAACCCTAACTCTCAAACTAACCTTAACGCTAATCCTAACCCTAACTGAAACACAAACCCTAACTCTAACCCAAACCCAAACCCAAATCCTAAACCTAACACTTTCCCTACCTCTATTCATAACGCTAAACCCCGATTCTAACCCTTCCACTAACCCAAACCATAACCCTAACACTAAAGCGAAACTTAACCCTAACCCAAACCTAGCCCAAACCCTAACCCCTACCTAACCTTAAACATAATCATAACCCTAACTCTAACCCGCACACTAACCCGCACACAAACCCTAACATTAACCCTAACACTAACTCTAACGATATCCCAAAACCTAACCGTAAACCTAACCCAAACTCTAACCATAACCCTAAAACAAACGCTCACCAAATCCGAAACCTTAACCCTAACCCAAACCCTAACGCTAACCCTATCTCTAAATCTAACCCTAACCCTAACGCTAACACTAACCCAAAGGCTTAACCCTAACCTTAACCTAAACCCTAACTTTAACCTTAGCCCAAACCCAATCTGAAAGCCTAACCCCAACCCTAACCAAAAACCTAATCCTAACCATAACCCTTACCTAACCATAACTCTAACTCTAACCCTAATTCTAACCCATACACTATCACAAACTATAGCTTGACCCTAAACCTAACAATATCACAAACCCTAACTTTGTCCCAAACTCAAACCCTAACCCTAACCATAACGTAAACACTAATCCTAACCCTTAGACTAACGCAAACTATAACCATAAACCTAAACCTGACCCAAACCATAACCCTAACTCAAGCCCAAATCCTAACCCTAACCCTAACACTTACTTTAACCCTAAACCTTACCCAAACCATAACCCAAACCTTAACTCTAACCCTAACTCACACCCGATCCCTAACCCAAACCCTAACCAAAACCCTAAAACTTACCCAAACTCTAACCCTCACCATAACCCAAACTCTAACCGAAACCTTAACCCTAACTCTAAACCAAACTAACGCTAACCCTAACCCTCAAAATAATCCTATCGCTAACACTATCTCAAAAACCCTAACCATAACCCTAATCGAAACCTTAAACCAAACCGAAACCCAAACCCTAACCCTAAGACAAACCCTAACACTAACCCAAACCCTAACCTTAAACTTTCACTTACTCTAACCCTAACGATAACCCTGATTCTAACCCTTACACTAACACAAACCATAAACCTATCCCTAAACCGAAACCTAAACCTAACCCTAACCCTTACCCTTACCCTTACCTAACCTTATACATTATCCTAACCCAAACCCAAACCCAAACCCTAAACCTAATCTAACCCTAACCCTAAATCTAGACCTTACCCTAACCATAACGCAAACCCAAACCTAAACCCTAACCCAAAACCTAAATCTAACCCAGACCCTAACCCTAACACTAACCCTAACACTGTCTCAAACCCTAACCTTAAACCTAACCCAAATCCTGACCCTAACCCAAGCCCTCAAACTAACCATAACGCTAAAAGTTACCAAAACCCTAACCCTAACCCAAACCCTAACCCAAATCCAATCCCTAAACCTAACCCTTTCCCAAACCCTAACCATAACCCTAATCGTAACCCAAACCCTTAGTCTAACACTAACCACTAAACCTAACTCTAACTCTAAACCTAACCCAAACAGTAACCATAACCCTAACCCAAACCCAAACCCTAACGCTAACCCTAACCCTATGCCTAACCCTAACGCTAACCCTAACCCAAAACCCTAACCAAAAGACTAACCATAACCCAAACCCAAAACCAAGCCCTAAACCTAACCCAAATCCTAAACCTAAGCCTAACGCTAAGCCTAATTCTAAACTTTGCACTAACCCAAACAATAAACCTAACCCTAACCCAAACCCTAACCCAAATCCTAACCCAAACCCTAACCCTTACACATACCCTAACCGTAAACCATACCCAAACCCTAACACAAAACTTAACCCTAACACTAATCCGCACCATGTCCCTAACCCAAACCCTAACGCTACAATTACCCAAAACCCTAACCTTTACCAAAACCCTAACCCTAACCATAACCCAAACCGTAACCATATCCCTAAGCCTAAACCTAACCCTAAGCCTAACCCTAAGCCTAAAGCTAAACCAAACCCTAACCCTAACCCAAACCCAAACCTAAGTCCAAACCCTAACCATCACCCAAACCGTAACCCCAAACCGAAGTATAACCTTAACCCTAAACCTAACTCTAACCTTAACCCACACCCAAACACTAACCCTAACATTAACCCACACCCTATCCCTAACACTAACACTATCTCAAACCCTAACCTTATATCTAACCGAAATTGTAACACTAACTCTAACACAAACCCTAACCCTAAACCTAACCATAACCTTAACCCTAACCCAAAACAAACGCTAACCCTAACCCTAAACCTAACCCTAAAGCTAACCCTAACTCAAAACCCTAACCCTACACTTGACCCTAACCGTAACGTTAACCCTAATTCTAACAATTACACTTAGCCCAACAATAAATAAAACGCTAAACCTAACCTTAATTCAAACGCAAACCCAAATCCAAACCCTAACCTTAACAATGACTCTAACCCTAACCCTTACACAAAACCTAACCCAAACCTTAACCCGAAACCTAACCCACACAATATCAATAACCCAAACCCTAACCATAACCCAAACCGTAACCCCAACCCTATTTCTAACCCTAACCCTAAACCAAACCTCAAAACTAAACCTTACCCTAACCGAAATCCAAACCCTAACCCTAACTCTAAACCAAATTCTAACCCTAAAGCTAAACCGCACCCTAACCCGCTCTATAACCCTAACACTAACCCTAACATTATCTAAAACCCAAGCCTTAAACCTAACCCTAACCCACTCCCTAACCCAAACATAAACTCAAATCCTACACCTAACCCAAACCCTAACCTTAACGCTTACCCTAATCCTAACACTAACGCTAACCCTAATTCTAACCCGTACTCAAACCCAAACCATAACCCTAACCCTAAACTTTAACCTAACCCTAACCCTAACGCTAACCCTCACACAAAACCTAACCCTAACCCTAATCCTAAACCTAACTCTAAACCAAACACTAACTCTAACCTAAATCCTAACCCTAACCATAACTATAACCCTACCCCTGACATTAAACATAACCCTAACCCTAACCCAAACCCCAACCCTTACCCTACCCTAATTCAAACCCTAACCCAAACCCAAACACTAAACCTAAATCTAACCCTAACCCAAGCCCTAACACTAACCCATACCCTAACTATACCCTAACCCTAACTCTGACATTAAACATAACCCTAAACCAACCCAAACCCTAACTCTAGCCCAATACATAAACCTAACCCTAACCCAACCCAAACCCTAACTCTAGCCCAAACTCTAACCCTAACCCAAATCCAAACTCTAACCCTAACACTAAACATAACACTAACTCTAACCCTATCCCAACCCTAACCCAAACTCTAACCCAAACACTATCCCTAACCCTTAACCTTACCCTAACCCTAACCCTATCCCTAAATATCACCCTAACCCTAACACAAACTTTTACCATTACCCTAACCTTAACCCTAACCCAAACATTAACACTATCCCAAACCCTAACCTTAACACTAAAACAAACCCAAACTCTAACCCTAATGCTAAACGAAACCTTTACCCTAACATTAATCTTAAACCTAACCCAAACCATAACGATAACCCTAACACAAAACCCAAAGCCTAAAGCAAACCACAAACCTAACTCTTACATTAAACCTAACCCTAACGCTTACCTTAAACCTAACGCTAACCCTAATTCTAACTCTTGCACTTACCCAAACCATAACCCTCACTCTAAACCTAAACCTAATCATAACCCTAACCCAAACCCAAATGCTAACCCTGACCCTCAAACCAACCATAAAGCTAACCATAACACAAATACCCTACCCCTAACCGAAAGCCCTAACCCTATCCCAAACATTAACCCTTAACCCTAAACCTAACCCAAACAATAACCCTTACCCTTATTCTAACCCTAACGCAAAACCTATTTCTAACCCTTACTATAACCCCAACCCTGACGCTAACACTAACCCTAAACCTAACCCTAACTCTAACGCTAACCCTAACCCTAACACAAAACCCTAACCCTAACCAAAACCCTAACCCTAACCCAAACCCTAACCCTAACCAAAACCCTAACCCTAACCAAAACCCTAACCCTAACACAAAACCCTAACCCTAACCAAAACCCTAACCCTAACCCAAACCCTAACCCTAACCCAAACCCTAACCCTAATTCTAACCTTTACATTAACAATAACCCTAAACCTAAACCTAACCTTAAACCAAACCCTAACTCTAACCCCAACACTTACACTAACCCTTACCCAAACCCTCACACAAACCACAACCCTAACCCTAAAATGTAACCTAACCCAAACCCTAACTCTAAAACTAACGCTAAAACTAACCTAAACCCTACCCAAACACTAACCCTAACCGAACCCTTAACGCTAAACAATAACTCTAACCCAAACCCTAACGCTAAAACTATACCTAAACCTAACCCTAACGCTAACTCTAAACCAAAACACTAACCTAAAACCTAACGCTAACATAAATTCTATCCCTTACACTAAACCATAACCCTAACCTAAAATTAAACCTAAACCTAACCCAAACCAAAAACCCTAACCCAAATCCTCACCCTTACCCTAACACTTACCATAACCCTTACCCAAACCCTAATCCAAAACTTAACCCTAACCCACACACTATCCCTAACTCAAACCCTAATCCAATCCCTAACCCAAACCTAACCCAAACCTAACCCTTACCTAACCCTTACCTAACCTTAACCTTAACCTTAAACATATACTTGACCCTAGCCCAAACCTTAAACCTCATTCTTACCTCAACCCAAAACCTAACCCAAACCAAACCCTAAATCTAAATCTAAATATAACCCTAACCATAACTGGCACCCTAAACCAGACCCTTACCATATCCCGAACCCTAACACTAACCCAAACCCTAACCATAACTGAAAACTTAACCCCAACTCTAACCCAAACCCTAGCGCTAAACCTATTGAGATTTGAACCCACAACCTCTCTGTCCCGAGGCCGGGACAACAACAAACATAACCCTAACCCTAACCAAACCCAAACCCTAACCATAACCCTAAAACAAACCCTAACCATAACCGAAACCTTAACACTAAAGTTAACCCTAAAACTAAACCTTACCCTAACGATAACGTTAACCCAATACCCTAACCCTAACGGAAAACCTAACCCAAACCCTAACCCAAACCCTAAACCTAACCCTTACATTAACTCTAACCCTAACGCTAGCCCTAATTCTAACTATTACACTAACACAAACCATAACCCTAACCCTAACCCTAACCTAAACCTAAACCCAAACCCTAACCTTAACCCTAACCCAAATCCTAACCCTAATCCTCAACCAAACCCAAACCCAAACCCTAACCCTAACCCTTAATATTTCCTAACCCTAACCGTAACCCTAACCTTAAACATAACCTTAACCCAAACACTAACCCAAACCTAACACCTAAACCATAACCATAACGCAAACCCTTACCCAAACCCTAACCACAACCCTAACCGTAAACCAAACCCTAAGTCTAACCCTAAACTTTACAATAACCATAACCCTAAACCTAAACCAAACCCTAACCGTAACGCAAACCCTTACCCAGAACCCTAACCCTAACTGAAACTCCAATCCAAACCCAAACACCAACACTAAACAAAACCCAAACCCAAAACCTAATCCTAAACCAAAACCTAAACCTAACCCTAACTCTTACCATAACCCTATCACTAACACTAACCCCAATATTAATACTTACACTAAACGAAACTATAACCTCTCCCTAAACTTAAATCTAAACCGAACCCTAACCCTAACCATAACACTAACCCAAACCGAAACCCTAACACTAACAAAATCCCAAATAGTAACCCTAACCCAAACACTAACCATAATCTTAACCCAAACCCTAACGCTAACCCTAACCTTAAACATAACCCTAACGCTAAACCTAACCCAAACACAAACCCAAGCCCTAAAGCTAACCCTAATCCTAAACCTAAAGCTAACCCTAATTCTAACACAAACAATAAACCTAACCTTAAACCTAAACCAAACCCTAACACTAACCCAACCCCTAACCACCACCCAAACCACCACCCAAACCGTAACCCCAACCCTAGGTCTAACCCTAAACCTAAGCTTAACCCACATCCAAACCCTAACACTAACCCTAACACTAACCCTAACACAAACTCAAACCCTAACCTTAACTCTTACCGAAATCGTAACTCTAACCCTAACCCAAAACCTAACACTATCCCTAAACCTAAACCTAACCATAAGGCTAACCCTAACCCTAAACTTTACCCTAACCCTAACGTTAACCGTAATTCTAAAACTTACACTTACACAGCCAAACAATAACCCTAACACTAAACCTAGCCCTAACTCAAACGCTAACACAAATCCCAACCCTAAACCTCAAAATGACCCTAAGCCTAACCCTTACACAAACCCTAACCCACACCTTAACATTAAACCTTATCACTAACCCAAACCCTAAGCCTAACCATTGGCCAAACTCTAACACTAACCATAACATAAACCGTTATCCCAACTCTATGTCTAAACATAACCCTTACACAAACCCTAACACTAAACCTAACCCTAACCAAAATCTTAACCGTAACCCTAACCCTAACCCAAACCCTAACGCTAACCATAACCCTCAAACTAACCCTGACGCTAACCCTAACCCTAACCGAAACCCTAACCCAAACCCAAACCCTAAACCAAACCTTAACTCTTTCCATAACCCTAACGGTAACCGTATTCTAACCCTTACACTAACCCAAACCATAACCCTAAACCTAAACCTAACCCTAACCCAAATCCTAACACTAACCCAAATCCTAACACTAACTCAAACCTAAACCCTAACCCTAACCAAAACCATAACCCTATCCCTAACCTAAACACTTACACTTACCTATCCCTAATCACAAACTTAAACATAACCGTAACCAAAACCCTAACCCTTCCCTTACCCTAACCCCAACCCTAACTCAAACCCAAAGACAAAACTAAATCTAACCATAACCCTAACCACAACCAGCACCCTAACCCGCACACTAACCCTAACCATAACCCAAACCCTAACAATAACCCTAACACTATCCCTAACCCTAACCCTAAACCTAACACCAACCTTAACTCAAAACCCTAACCCTAACCGAAACCCTAACCTAAACCCTAACCCTAACCCTATCCCTACCGCTAACCCTAATTCTAACACTTACACTAACCCAAACCATAACCCTAACTCTAAACATAACCCTAACCCTAACCCTAACCCAAACCATAACCTTAAACCTAACCCAAACCCTAACCCTAACCCAAAACATAACCCTAAACCTCAGACAATCCCTAACCCTAACCCAAACCCTAAATCTTATACTTACCCTAAACCAAAACCTAGCTCCACCCCAAACCCAAACCAAAACCTAAATCTAAATATAACCCTAACCCTAAACGAAACCCTAACCATAACACAAACCTAAACGCTAACCCAAAACCCTAACTCTAACCCAAACCTTAACCCTGACACTTACCCTTACCCTAACGCTAACCCTAATTCTAACCCCTACACTAACCAAAACCATAACCCTAACACTAAACCTAAACCTAACTCTAACCAAAACCCTAACCTAACCCAAACCCTAAACCAAACGTTAAACCTAACCCAAACTCAAACACTAACCTAAACCCTAACCCTTACCTAACCCTAGCCCTAACCTTAACCATAACCTTTACCCAAACCCTAACGCTAACTATAACCTAAAACCGTAACCCAACCTTAAGTCTAACCCTAACCATAAACCTAACCCTTATCCTAACCAAACCTTAACCCAGACCCTAAACCTAACCCAAAACATTAAACTAACCCTAACCTACATCCAAACGAAAACCAAAACCCTAAACCTAAATCTAACCCTAACCCTAACCCACACCCTAAACCAAACCCAAAACCTAACCATAATCCTAACACTAACCCACACCCTAACCCTAACACTATCTCAAACCCTAACCCAAAACCTAACCCAAACCCTAACGTTAACCCGAAACTAAATTCTAACCGAAACCTTAACCCTAACCATAAAACTAACCCAAACCCTAACCCAAACCCTAACGCTAACCCAACCCCTCAAACTAACCCTAACGCTAACCCTAACCCAAAATCCTAACCTTAACCGAAACCCTAACCCAAACCCTAAACCAAACCCTAACCCTAAACCTAACTCTTACCCTTACCCTAACCCTAACGCTAACCCTAATTCTAACCTTTTCACTAACGCAAACCATAACCCTAATCCTAACCCTAAACCTAAACCTAAACCTAACCCAATCCCTATCTTTAACCATAACCCAAACCCTAACCCAAATCCTAATCCTAAACCTCAACTAAACACTAACTCTAGCCCAAAATTTATCCCTAACCCTAACCCAACCCAAACCCTAACCCTTAACCTCATCTATCCCTTAACCCTAACCTTAAACATAACCCTAACCCAAACCCTAACCCTTACACTTACCCTAACCCAAACCCAAACCCTTAATCTAACCATAACCCTAACCCGAACCCTAGCCCTAACCATAACACTAACCTAAACCTTAACCCTCAAACTAACGCTAACCCTAACCCGAACCCTAACCGAAGCCCTAACCCAAACACTAACCCTTACCCAAACTCTAACACAAAACCCTAACCCTAACACTTACCCTAATCCTAACCCTTAAACTCACCCAAACCATAAAACTAACCCTAAACCTACCCTAAGCCAATCCCAAACCGTAGCCAAATCCTAACCCTAACCCTAAAGCTAACCCTAACCCTAAACCTAACCCTAAACCTAACCCTAACCCTAAACCTAACCCTAACCCTAACCCTAACCCTAACTCTAACTCTAACTCTTCCCTAACCCTAACCCTAAGCAAAACCCTATACCCCAACCCTAACACTAACCCTAACCCCAACAGCAATCCCACCCGAAACCCTATCCCTAACCCTATCCCTAACCCTAACACAAACCCTAACCCTAAATATAAACCTTACCCTAACCCTAACCTAACCATAACCCTATCCTAAACTCTAAAACAAATCCTTACCCCCAAACCTACCCTAATCCCAACCCCAGCCCCAATCCCATCCGAAACCCTAACCCTAAAGCTAACCCTTGTACTAACCTTAACCCTAACCCTAACCCAAACCCTAATCCAAACTCTAGCCCTAACCCACAACCTAACCTTAACCCTAACCCTATATCTAACTTTAAACCTAACCCAAACCCTAACCCTAACCGAAACCCTAACCCTAAACCTAACTTTAACCCAAACCCTAACCCAATCCCAAACCCTACCCCTAACACTTACCCTAACCCTTACCCTTACCCTTACTCTAACCCTAACCCATACCCAAACCCGAACCCTAATCTAAACCTAACCCTAAACCTAACCCTAACCTAAACACTAATCCTTATCCTAACCCTAACCCAAACTCAAAACCTATTCCTAATCCTAACCCTTACCCAAACCCTCACCCTAACCCTAAACCTATCCCTAAACCTAACCCTAACACCAAACCCCACCCCATCCCCAACCCTACCCCTAACCTTAACCCCAACCGCAATCCCAACCCTAACCCCATCCCCAACCCTAACCCTAACCCCAACTTGATCCACAACATTTTAAGGGAATCGTGTCCGCCCCTGCCTTCCCCGAATATCCGCCTTTGCTACTGACCATGATTATGTCCAACCATATCCCTTGGTTGTGTAAATTATACCCAACCTTCATGCCTGTTAGAACGACTATGCTGTCATATTTTTTTACGTATATCAAAGTTTGCCATCTTGGTGAAATGGAATTACGGCAGTTTTGTTTCCATGCTGAGGACTTCCAGTTTTCTTTATTTTAGTCATAGAAAGCTGAATTTTTGTATCATCCATTTACCTTTGCCACTAGGTTTTACATTTTCTAAAATTTTCTGCTTGGTAAATATGAAGAATATAATGTTCAGAATCTATCAGCCCACTGGCCCATGAACAGAAGAATAATATAAAACGATGACATAAAAGACTAGTTAAGCCACTCAAAATTGAATCAATATGCTCCAAGTATTGGAATAACGCATGCTGTGAGTGGACATGCCCAAATCTCGGATTTACTCATAATTGCCAAGCTTTTTTTTTTATTATTATCATCGATCCCCACTATAAAGGAGATGGATAAATGCTATATGTATATATACACGTGTTTAAAGTATGCAGTTTGTTTATAAAGTAAAGTAAAGTACGAGATTTATGTATGCAGTTTGTTTATACCGCATTGAAGCGCTGTTGTTAACCATCAGATTGCATCAAATCAAAGTCCAGTACTTCAATTCATCGAAGTCATCCCCAACTCAAATAACTGCCTATTGAACTTTGTCCTCCCATGATGGTGAACACTGTCCCGATTTGTCAACTATCATCCGAGCGTTAGAAACTGTCGTCGAGTGTCATCGCGATCTCGTCGATGGCATGCCTACCACCCTCATTAGTGATGTTCTCAACTACAGAGGCGTCAACCAGTCTTATCTTGGTGTCACTCAACCATAGAAACACGAGTCCCCGTCACATGTTGGTGACGAGTATCACACCCGCGCCATCTTGGTGCCATGAAACCACAACATTCTGATTTGTTGCAAATTAGTTTGTTGGTTGAGTGCACATAATGATGTTGGAGTTGACAACATCTTACTTCGAGAAGTAGCCTCCCTTCTGGTCTTTTCCTTCGTCGCTTGAGTTTGATTTGGATTGTTTGTAAATGTCAAAAGGGCAGTCGTTCATCCTTTAGGTCCCGTCTCGGAACCATTCATGTTGACTTCAGTGAATTTGAAAGTGTGGAGAGCCGTGTTATCAAGTGCAGAAATGTGCCCACGAAACGAGCGGGAGATATCGGTCGCCGGGGCTGCTTGCCATTCACAAAATTGACACGGTTGAAACTATTGAGTACAGCAGATCGCTTTGTAGCAAAAAATGGTTCGGATTTTGTTCTTTCTTTTTTTTTTTATTTAGCAGATTTGAAACAAATGAAGCTGTTTATTGGATTAAATATATAGATTAGTTTGTGTGGAATTTGATCAACTTAACGAACAAATTGGTATAAAAATGTGTTGTGACCAACGAGCACAAATGGGAATGATTTTACCCGTATCTTTATATTTACTATTGTTCAATTTATTTTCGCAACTATATTTGGGATTATTCTCTTTAGTGTTTTCTACAATAGTTGTTACTATTATCGTTACTTTTGTTGACTTATAGCATTTTGTTTTTTTTCTCTCATTAGTATACTAATATGTAGTTTTCAATACACATTGTATATCTATTGTATCGAAGATTTTTTAAGAGAGACAATAACTCTCTTCTGTTAAATGTATTTCATAATTTGACTAACTTAATTCCACTATATTCTCTATTATATATGATTCACAGAATAACATATTTCGACAATTATTTAAATGTCGCTTTCATGTATAGTTGCTTTGATTCACTTCAGACTTCATGAAATATAATTTATTATGTTTATCTAATTAATATGTAATATTATTTAGTGTATGTTTGCTATATATATATATATATATTTATATATATTTTATAATTTTAAACTTTTTTATTGCGAATTAGATCCAAAAATCTATATTTATCATAACATATAGATATGTATAATTAATATTTCTTATGAATAAAAAAATATATGTATAATTTAGGAGTGAGTTCTTGGTCAATTTGTTTTACCAGGCCATCATGCTACAAAATGGGCCTTAGAAAAGAAAAGTTGACAACAGAATGTTGGATATTTCTTTTTCTTGGAGTTTACTGGATTATTTTACTACATTGTGGTTGTTTAGCCTCATGGATGTAAGTATTCTGTTTTGTGTTATTTCATTTCGTCAAGTACGGTTGTATTATGTTCTTTTAAATTATATACAAATAAAGTGAGGACAATTAGTCCAGAAATGTCATATACATGTTCGTATTAAAACGTCTCCTTGCTAAATATACATTTGTCATATCCTCATGCCATCCCTTACATCCATCACTCATTCTTTGTCATCTCTCTCTTTCTACCTCTCTCTACCTGTCTCTACCTCTCTGCGTCTTTTTCTAATTCGTTTACTATTTTTGGAGTTTTGTGATATCTTTGGTACAACATTTGGATAGATCTTGAGAATAGGTCTAAGTGATGCATCAAAGAGGAATGGACAATACACATAATGTAGGCTTGAGTAGTTTCTCAACATGTTTACAGGCAGGCAACATGAACGTAGAAAACATGAAAACTTTTTTGTTTGTTTGTTTTAAATATTTTTTGGGTTAGAAACAAGTACTGATTTAAGTTAATCAGTAGTTAGTCAATCAGTCATTTAATTATTTAATTATTTAGTCTGTTATTCAGTCAATCAGTTAATTAATTTATTTTTTGGCCTATTATTCAGTCAGCCGGTCAGTCAGCCGGTCAGTCAGTTAATTATTTAATTATTTAGTCAGATTGTCAGTCAGTCTGTTTGTCAAACAATCAGTCAGTTAATTATTTAATTATTTGGTCAGTTTGTCCGTCAGTGAGTTATTTAGTTACAGCGATAGTGATTCAGTTATTTATATTTTGAGTCACTAGTCAGTTGAGTCACTAGTCACTTACTAGTCAGTTATACTGTCGATCAATTAAGTTAGTTAACTGTGTGTAAATTCTCGTTCATTGTCTGAATCGTTCTGCCCCTCTGAGAGCATTTGGAATGCCATCCTACTTCTCACAACAGTCATGTCAGCAATCGTGTCTGCTGGTTTTGTTTTATCTTGCACCTTAACTCTTTCAGTAAAAGTAAAAAGTAAAGTAAAGTACCTCCGTCACGCCAAGTGACGTATAGGGAAATATGGTGTTAGTGACCCTATATTTTACAGACCTTCAGCACATGATTTTTAGGGTAATGTGGTCAGTATTACGCCCGTGTTGCTTTACTTTTCCAGAAAAATATCCTGTACCCATTTAAGACTGGGTGAAACGGAAGCCGTCGGTTGGGATCGAACCCTACCCCTTGTCCGTGGTAGTCCAGTTCACTAACCACTGAGCTATCGCAGCTCCCTAACTCTTTCAGTACGGAATGTTTTTATCAATTTAGTGGTAAAGATTTCAGGGACAACATTTTTCAACTTTTTAAATATTAATCTACATGTTTATATTTATCTAACACTTAACATAGTATATGTGAATGTTTATGTAATTAAACAAGGAATTATATTTCAACATTATGAAGAATATACAAGACATATAAAAAGAATATGGTTTGATGACAGTTTACATTAATCAAATTGAGAGTGACGTACTGTGCGGCTAAACGTACATGACCGAAATCGGCATACCGCATGGTACGTCAAACGTACGGAAAGAGTTAATGCCTTATACAAAAAATGATATGACTAGTTGCTAGTAGGTTAGTCTGATATAAAAGTCAAGAAATATTTAGTAATTTGTCAATTAAGAAATTGCTACATTGAGAAATAAATATCAGTCATCTAATGTAGCCATTGGATCCTTCAATATTGAAATATCCTATATCCAATAAATAACATCAGGGCTAAAACTATGAATAGCAAAATGTTATGTCTTCTCAATATTCCTATGTGGTGCAGAAACATGGACATTAGACAAGAAAACAGAACACAGAATTGAAGCCTTCGAAATGTGGATATATAGAAGAATAGGTAGAATTGGATAGAAGGAAAAGAAAACAAACGATGAAGTCTTAAAACAACTGAAAATGAAAAGAAAACTACTAAACACAATTCAAACACGACAAATGCGATTTTTGGGCCATGTTAAAAGACACAACAGTCTACTAAAAGTAATCCTGGAGGGGAAAATACAAGGTACAAGAGCAGAGGCAGACCAAGACTAACATGGACGAGTAACATCATAAGATGGACAAACCAGCCTATGACAACCTGCACCATCAAAGAAAGAGACAGAGCAGAATGGCGCCCCATGGTAGCGAACCTGCGCTGCGGAGATGGCACTCGATGATGGTGATGATGAATATTGAAATATTTCATGAATGAGTCGACAGAAGTAAGAGATGATCAGTTAGTAAACGAATACCACTCAGCGACGTTATACCAGACTGATGGCGCAAGAACTATCGAACCACAACGAGCACAAGCCTGCTCCATCGCCATGGAAAGCTTTGGTCTTTAAAGTATAAAAAACAGTATGAGTAGTTAGAGAAAGTATGAAATACAGTATGAGTTGTTAGAGAAAGTATGAAATACAGTATGAGTAGTTAGAGAAAGTATGAAATACAGTATGAGTAGTTAGAGAAAGTATGAAATACAGTATGAGTAGTTAGAGAAAGTATCAAATACAGTATGAGTTGTTAGAGAAAGTATGAAATACAGTATGAGTAGTTAGAGAAAGTATCAAATACAGTATGAGTTGTTAGAGAAAGTATGAAATACAGTATGAGTAGTTAGAGAGATGGACTCCTGTCTCCCCTCTCTCTATAATATGTTGCGATACATGCGGATGTGTTTGAATATAAAAGGGAATTGTTCAAATGTATGTATTTATTAGGGGTGTTGGGTTGCCTAATGTGTCAGATCCGTTGTATACTGTTGCTGGAGTCATACCTGACTTTCATGTAAAATTAATCAGAAGAAAATATATTTCATAAATATAAAACATCAACAAACCGAATAATAATAATAATAGTAGTAATACGGTTTCACACAATATCTTGTCAGACTTCAAAGACAATTAACTCATGAACAGTCTTCCCTGGTTCACTATTGCCGTGCAATATTGCTTTGTGATTAAAACTGTTGTTTTCTGGCTGTTGAGTGTAACGGAGTCCTCTATAGTTCGTTCACTAATTCGTGCCCACAGAGTTGATTAATTATCTCAGAAACTGTTTGATGAATTTCTGTAATTCTTTTCGTGAAATCTTATTTTTTCACCGACCTTCAGTCTGATTTTTTTGCCCTACTGTCATGCATTTAGGAAAGATTTTGGCTTATTTGAGGTATATAAAAATATGATTTTCTTGCTTGTCCTAAATTTTAGGATTGTACAATACCCACATTTGTTGTAATCAATTCACCAATTAAAAAGCAAATTTCACGTGCGCACCACATAATCTTAGCAGCGTTTCGAACTCTTAACTTGTAAGACGGTTCCACTCCGAGATTTTTATTTTGATAATTTCATTTCCGGTTTCTTGTTAAATTGGTCCAGAGGCGTATTCTGACAAAATATTTACTGTTAATGAATATTCCTGTATGTGTGATAATTTGTAAGCTGTTGTGAGGTGACTACTTGATTTTAAAAACCATGAAGAGTTTATAGTGTAAATTCATCACTATGCAAAAGGTAACTGTGTTATTGTACATGCACTTTTGCAAGGAATCTAAAAGGGGTCGGTTATATTACGATATCAAAAAACCAGAAAACAGAACACAGGCAGCTCTTAATATAGATAGAAAGTCTTTCAATCGATGGATAGGACAGAACTTTGACTCTACAGAGGCGACGGTCAAGCAAGGAAGTTTACCTATCTCTATGATGAAGATATAAAATCAAATGAAAACTGTTGCCCTATTCAATGTAATACGGATACGCCCTTAGCTTGCATTGTTAGAAAATTAACATAATTTACAGTAAAATCTAATGTCTAGAGCATATGGTTTGATATTTTCCTAAAATTATATAACAAAAAACGATTTGTGAAAAAATTCAGACTACCTTTGTACTTCATCATCATCATCATCATCATCATCATCGAGTGCCGTCTCCGCAACGAAGGTTGGCTACCATGGAGCGCCATTCTGCTCTGTCTCTTGCTTTGATGGTGCAGGTTGTCTTAGGCTGTTTTGTCCATCTTTTGATGTTACTCGTCCATGTTAGTCTTAATGTTATAAAATCTGAAGGTCGGTGAAAAAATAAGATTTCATGAAAAAGAATTACAAAAATTCATCAAACAGTTTCCGAGATAATTAATCAACTCTGTGGGCACGAATTTATGAACGAACTGTATAGTAAAATGTTTACAGTCTTACGAGATTATTTTCTCTTTGTCCCGTGTACATGATTCCTTGTCTTCCTCTAGCTTGGCATAATTAAGACAGGGAACGTCAATCCTTCTTGTCTGTGCGCAGAATCAACAACATAACGGTCAAGGACTTGTTGTACAATAATTTATTATTATGTGCACATCCGTTTCTTATTTCCGCGACATTTGGGCATCTTCCAACTTCTGCGCTGCTGTTTTCTTTTCTGAGTGTCTCCTCCAACATTCACATTTCTGTCGGGCTTTTCTTGCATCTTACAACTACCTTGGACATACTATAACCAGTGGTGGAAAATGTACAACTGAAATAAACAAAAGAAAATGAATGGCAAAAAGTAATTTTAATGTCATGAAGAACATACTAACATCAAAACAAATAACACCAGGGCTAAAACTAAGAATAGCAAAATGTTACATCTTCTCAATATTCCTATATGGTGCAGAAACATGGACATTAGACAAGAAAACAAAACAGAAAATTGAAGCCTTTGAAATGTGGATATATAGAAGAATAGGTAAAATTGGATGGAAGGAAAAGAAAACAAACGATGACGTCTTAAAACAACTAAAAATGAAAAGAGAACTACTGGACACAATTCAAACAAGACAAATGCAATTTTTGGTACATGTTAAAAGACACAACAGCCTACTAAAAGTAATCCTGGAGGGAAAAATACCAGGTGAAAGAGGCAGAGGCAGACCAAGACTAACATGGACAAGTAACATCAAAAGATGGACAAATCAGCCTATGACAACCTGCACCATCAAAGCAAGAAACAGAGCAGAATGGCGCTCCATGGTAGCCAACCGTCGTTGCGGAGACGGCACTCGATGATGATGATGATGATTTCTTGCATTAAGACTTTTTCTGCCATAAATTTCCGCCACAGTAGCTGTGGTTTGGAATGTTCCCGTTCTTGGACTACTTCTCTTTGTGGCTACTCGCAAGATGACGGAGGTTGTTCGAATCACTTTTATGTGTTTCAAACATTAGACTTCCCACACTTATAACACAACTTATGTCAATTGCCCCTATCATGTGCTCAAGTTCTAAACTTCAATCATGACTATGTGGAGTGTCCCAAAAGGTGTTAAGCAAGTAGACAACACCTTCTTGACTCATTCAGATGAGAATTTGTGTTCTTAAAATGAAAATTAGAAAGAAAGAAAAACACAGTAGGGCAGGGTAGGTTGGGTAATTAATGAGGCATTGTGGGAATGGGAGACGCGATAACTCAGTGGAACAGAACAGAAAATTGAAGCCTTTGAAATGTGGATTTATAGAAGAATAGGTAGAATTGGATGGAAGGAAAAGATAAACGATGAAGTTTTAAAACAACTGAAAATAAAAAGAGAACTACTAAATACAATTAAGACAAGACAAATGAAATTTTTGGGGCATGTTAAAAGACACAACAGCCTACTAAAAGTAATATTAGAAGGAAAAATACAAGGTAAAAGAGGCAGAGGCAGACCAAGACTAACACGGACGAGTAACATCAAAAGATGGACAAGTCAATCTATGTCAGCCTGCACCATCAAAGCAAGAAACAGAGTAGAATGGCGATCCATGGTAGCCAACCTTCGTTGCGGAGAAGGCACACGATGATGATGATGAAAAAAAAAGTAAAGTACCCCCGTCACGCCAAGTGGCGTATAAATATGATGTTAGTGACCATATATTTTACAGACCTTCAGCAGTAGATTTGTATATACATATATGTCAACTAATCTTGCTGTCTCGGCACACTCACACACCAATACGCATAAACATACACACGCACGCACACGCTCATACACCCCCCCCCAACCCACCCCACGCACACCTCATAATCTCTATTTCGAGTAGAACGTTGTGATGTTCATAAAGTAGTAGCAGTGTTTCACCTACGGGTAACAGTAAACACTTCTAAACTTGGAAAACATTTAGGGTGACAAAATAAGATCTAGGAATTTAGATTTTCTGTATTGATCCCTCATAGTGAATTTAGATTTTCTATATTGATCCCTCATAGTGAATTTAGATTTTCTGTATTGATCCCTCATAGTGAATTTAGATTTTCTATATTGATCCCTCATAGTGAATTTAGATTTTCTATATTGATCCCTCATAGTGAATTTAGATTTTCTGTATTGATCCCTCATAGTGAATTTAGATTTTCTGTATTGATCCCTCATAATGAATTTAGTTTTTCTATATTGATCCCTTATAGTGAATTTAGATTTTCTGTATTGATCCCTCATAATGAATTTAGTTTTTCTATATTGATCCCTTATAGTGAATTTAGATTTTCTATATTGATCCCTCATAATGAATTTAGTTTTTCTATATTGATCCCTTATAGTGAATTTAGATTTTCTATATTGATCCCTCATAATGAATTTAGTTTTTCTATATTGATCCCTTATAGTGAATTTAGATTTTCTATATTGATCCCTCATAGTGAATTTAGATTTTCTATATTGATCTCTCATAGTGAATTTAGTTTTTCTGTATTGATCCCTCATAGTGAATTTAGTTTTTCTATATTGATCTCTCATAGTGAATTTAGTTTTTCTGTATTGATCCCTCATAGTGAATTTAGTTTTTCTATATTGATCTCTCATAGTGAATTTAGTTTTTCTGTATTGATCCCTCATAGTGAATTTAGTTTTTCTATATTGATCTCTCATAGTGAATTTAGATTTTCTGTATTGATCCCTCATAGTGAATTTAGTTTTTCTGTATTGATCCCTCATAGTGAATTTAGTTTTTCTATATTGATCTCTCATAGTGAATTTAGTTTTTCTGTATTGATCCCTCATAGTGAATTTAGTTTTTCTGTATTGATCCCTCATAGTGAATTTAGTTTTTCTATATTGATCTCTCATAGTGAATTTAGTTTTTTTTGTATGATCTGTCATAGAGAATTTAGTTTTTTGTATGATCTGTCATAGAGAATTTAATTTTTTGTATGATCTGTCATTGAGAGTTCCGTTTATTGTATGATCTGTCATAGAGAGTTCCGTTTATTGTATGATCTGTCATAGAGAGTTCCGTTTATTGTATGATCTGTCATAGAGAGTTCCGTTTATTGTATGATCTGTCATAGAGAGTTCCGTTTATTGTATGATCTGTCATAGAGAGTTCCGTTTATTGTATGATCTGTCATAGAGAGTTCCGTTTATTGTATGATCTGTCATAGAGAGTTCCGTTTATTGTATGATCTTTCATGTAAAGCTGTCACAATACACCATGCTTGGCTCGTGCCCTGTTTCTATCTCTGTTGCACTTTTGCACAAAGATGTTTGATATTCAGTATTGGTTATCATTCTTTGTCTTTATGAGTTCATTGAAACCATAGTTTTCCTTTCTTACTCTCGTTACAAACCATATGTGGTATGTGACTGTCGCGTATAGTCCCTGGTCATCAATCAAATAAACTCCTTTGGACTATTTCTTGCTTTTCTTCATTTTTTACCTTCGGTAACTTCTTTCCGTATTAACGCATATTTTTTTTTTCATATTCTTCTAGGTTGTTCTTTTTTCTCCTTTCAAGATTGTTGAATCCTTTCTTTACCTTGTGGTAGATCTCTTGAAATATTTGTGTACAGTGATTGTTCTATTTATTATTTGTCAAAATTCTATGCAGAAAGATTTTGACAGCGGTCTTAGTGATTATCATTCCGCGATTCAATTTTATTTGTATTATCTTTGCCTTATTTTATCTATATTATCTTTGCCTTCAACTGGATGGGAGGAGAAGAACTATGACTTTTGCTGATGATATTCTGGTATATCGACAGGGAAGAGACAGACGGGGAATCGCCTCCACAATGCAAGACGAGCTCGATCGCATTTCTTCCTGGTGTGGGGTTTCAGGTGCCTTGGTTAATCCTAATAAAGCATCAGTTTCATGGTTCTCCCTTAACAACCATATCGTTAATACGACCACACCGATAGTACGAAGGGGAGCTGATGAGGTGGCCAGAGACAAGTTGATTACATACCTCGGAGTTAAGTTTGATCGCAGCCAGTGTTTTCGGGACCACGTCGACCATGTGATAACAAAATCCCTCAAAGGATTAGCCGCCTTGAAGGTCATGGCAGCTGCCAACATCGAGCAGAGGCTTCTCACTCTTCTGTTCCAGGGATTAGTCCTCGCACCAATCGAGTATGCTCTGGCAATTCTTACTGTTAGTAGGACTCAAATTGATAGGCTGGAGAAAATACAAAATGAAGCCATGCGCATTATCCTGGGATGTACGAGGGACACTCCCTGTGTAGCAATTAGGTATCTTCTTGACTTTCCAACCATGGATGACAGAATCAAGATCTGGAGAGCACGAGCATACCTGAAGATTAGTACAGATACAGAGCATCCATTGCACCACGTGTTCAACACAGAGAAAGGTGCCAGGCTAAAAAGAGGCAGATCATGGGTGGGCCGAGCAGAAGATTTTATCAAACAGGTCTGTGGGCTTACCAATATCAGCGTTGGTGAGGAGTGGATACCGGTGCCTACGTCTTTCAAGGGGACATTTCTCGTGTATTTTCACACTCGACAGGAAAATTAGGTAACAGCACCCTGTCGTGTTTAATGCTGAGGTCAACGGTCTCATCTGCGATAACACCGATGAGAAAGATGCAGTCATCTATACAGACAGATCTGTAAGACGACACCAAAGAAGTGCATGGGCATTTACAGCACGCTCGGCAGGCAGAATAGTTAAACAAGACAGTGGTGCATACGTCATGACCACGAGTAGTATGACAATGGAGGTGATGGCAGTGACCACGGCATTCAAATAGTTAGAGTCACAAGACTACACTCACGCATGTATACTGAGTGATTCGATGAGCATGATTAAAAAGTGGAGGTGGGCTCTATACGCAGGCAATGGGTAGAGTCGTTGCAGAAATCCAAATACGTAAGGTCACCTTTGTCTATGTCCTTGGACATGCGGGAGTACGGGGAAATGAAAGAGCGGACAGGTTGGCTAGCTGTGCTGTCGTTGAGGACGGGCAACCAATGGATCGGGCGGACATCATCAATGCCCTCTGAGATGTGGGAAGAACACAGGACTTCGACAAACACAGATCCACGTCACTTCTTCGGATGATGGAAATGGGAGTTAAGATGGGCACTGCCCGAAATGAGAAACTTAGTGGCCGTGTAAGAAGACTTATCAACCAACATAGAACTGGAGTCGTCAGTCGCTGGACACTGCGGGAATTGCTGAGGAGGGGATCTGAGCACCAGACATGTTCGGACATGTTCGGAGTGCAATGATGATGACCCACAAATAACTCAATATTGTATGGCGAACTTAGGGGCGGAATGAGACTAAAGGGTAGGCCGGTTTTGATATAGGAGACAAATAATAATAAATGAATATTATTATAGAGGGAAACTTCCGAGGCGATAATCAGTGAATCAATTCAGAGGAAGAGGTATGTTTACAGCACTCGGAAAAATTGACAAATAATCAACAACAGAAAAAAATATGGACCAAGGCAGGATCGAACCCGTACTCAGTGGCACAGCGCCTTGCCACGAAAAGCCGAACGCTAGGGAACACTGCCACTCAGCTAACTAAAAATTAGCTTCGTAGGCAAGGTCTTTTCGCGAAGGCTTTCCTATGACTATAGCATAAGGCTGCGATCACAGCTCGGAAATATTTTTCCTGTTAAGACAAGTATCTCCCGGATAGGGTAGGGCTGAATACTTGCGTTGCAGACAAACATTTAGGACGAAACAGCACGAATAGTAGTTTCCAGTGGTTAAGACTGGAGACAAATAATAATAAAAGAATATTATTATAGAGGGAAACTTCCGAGGCGATAATCAGCGAATCAATTCAGAGGAAGAGGTATGTTTACAGCACTCGGAAAAATTGACAAATAAACAACAACAGAAAAAATATAAGCTATTTTACTAAGCTGAGTGGCAGTTCGTTCGTTCGCTTTCGTCAGCTTTGACCTCTGACGAAGTCCCACCCACTCAATTTTGTGGGACTGAATTTTGCGTGTAAAGTCTGTTTTATCCCATTACAGGATGCCCCTCGCCATGCAGGCAGATTTACTCCGACTTCAGAGGTACTAATTTTTAGGGAATTAGTAAAACCCAGGTGTCCTCGCCAGGGTACGAACCCCGGCTGTTGCCGTGGTAAGCCAACCGCCTATCGATTGCGCTAACCGGACACCCCCTGAGTGGCAGTGTTCCCTAGCGTTTGGCTTTTCGTGGCAAGGCGCTGTGCCACTGAGTACGGGTTCGATCCTGCCTTGGTCCATATTTTTTTCTGTTGTTGATTATTTGTCATTTTTTTCCGAGTGCTGTAAACATACATCTTCCTCTGAACTGATTCACGGTTTTGATTTATAAGGATGTCCTCAGGAGTTGCTTGAGTCAATTCTCTTTCTGCGAAAAAAAAACTGGGAAGATCTTACAACTACTACTTCTTCTTCTTCTGCGATTATGACGTCATTCAGGCTAGGACTCCAGACTCTCTTATGAAGGCGATTGTCTGTTTAAGTGATTTGGTTGCCCCGTATAGCTGTCCGAGTACATGTTAGAACGTTGCACTGTGCTCTGCGCCAATGGCCCAGTGCATCCGATTTCTGCCAGCATTTTATTGAGGTTTGCTTTCTTTAGCCTTTGATCTTGCATCTGATCGTAGGAGAAAAGGAAGGGAAAAACGTGGCACATCGACATTTGAGGAATAACTTATATCAAATTGAGGAATAACTTATATCAAATTGAGGAATAACTTATATCAAATTGAGGAATAACTTATATCAAATTGAGAAGACAAAGGGCTCAGGAGAAAAGTGACAAGGCTGGGCAAAACAAATGCATCTTGTTCATTCTGCGGTCGAATATATCTATCCAATATCGGCGAGTTCAGAAATGATAGAAGTTTTCCGGAAAACAGTATCCAATATAAAACATTTGTGTTTACCAAACTACAGACTAATCGTGATTGTTTACTACAACTGACTGTCAAGATGCTAAAGGCCATACTCCGGCAATAGTGGTGTGCCAACATACCTCCAAAGGGCGCTAACACTAGATTATAAACAAGCGGTGCACACGCGCACACGCACAACGATGCGTACACAAACTTGTGTCGCCCGGTCCACAACAACAGCATCTAGTACACCCAAGAATCATGCGACATCTATTCAGGAAATTTAAATTTATTCCGAAGGCGCGCCACACAGCACCAGAGCTAGAAGTTGTCAGCGACCTACAACTGATGGCTTGCGCCAGGATCGGTGAACCAGAACCATCCAGACCCTGCTCCAACTCTCCGTGGTGCCTCTATTAACAGACTAACCTGTCTAGTCTGACCAAGCGAGTAAGGATCGAAGAGCGAAGACAACCTGGTACTCAAAAATATCGTGCTGAAGTCGGATGTGTTGGGCCGAAAGGCGCAAATACCACAGTTATACTGCAACAACAACACAACGCAGACACACCCACTTAACGTCCTCTTAAGGGCTGATGACGAAGAGGAATTCTATAGTCTACTAGAACACTCTAGAATACTTTAGTCATCGGGCGAACGCAAGCAAGCAAGCAAAATTGTTCCAAAGCAGTGCTTGCCTGTGCGCTCAATAAAAAAAAGAAGGAAACGCATCTAAGTTAAGTGCAGATTTTTTTTTTTTTTCTATCGCCAGCTTTTACCTCTGACGATGTCCCTAGAGACTAGGAACTGAATTTTGCGTGTTAATCCATTTTTCCCTGGCAACCGTGTGCACAGGGATCCCTCGCCGCACAGGCAGATAACTCCGTCTTCGTAGGTACTCATATTTTTTCCGTCCATGAGTAATTGACGTTTCAAGCCGAGCCTCGCTGTTGAGACCAGGGGTGGTCGCCGCAGAGAGAAATCATAAATAAAAATCCCAACTGGCGCAGCCGGGATTTGAACCCATAACCTCTCTGTCCCGAGGCCGGCGTCTTGCCTCGAGACCAACCAGTCCCACCAGTGCAGAATTTAAGGAGACGTACAGATAAATGTACACCATCATTTGTTTGTTGTTGATCAACGCGATGAACACATCTCAGGGGCAAGTTGTGATGTCAAAATGTCTGAACGTGCCAGTATCTTTGATGGGGGAGGGGATAGTATTGTGTAACAGCTGCTCTCAACGATGTACCGACGTCGCTTACTATCAATTTTATTGAAGATTGAGTTATTGAGCTATTTGCGGGTCATCATCATTGCACTCCGAACATGTCCATAGGTGCTCAGATCCCCTTCTCAGCAAGTCCCGCAGTGTCCAGCGACTGACGACTCCAGTTCTATGTTGGTTGATAAGTCTTCTTACACGGCCACTAAGTTTCTCATTTCTGGCTGTGCCCATCTTAACTCCCATCTCCATCATCCGAAGAAGTGACGTGGATCTGTCTTTATCGAAGTCCTGTGCTCTTCCCATGTCTCGGAGGGATATTGAAGATTTGTCCAGTAAGTGCTGGCTGGTGACTACACCGAGAATTAACAACACCGACAACGGAAAGGATTCACATAAACATTTGCAACAAATTGAGCATAAATTGCTAACAGCCTTTCCATGCTGCGTCAGCCACATGTGAAGGACAGATTTTCTTCTGGCAGCTACATTTTAAAAAAACAAAAACATGGTCAATCTTCTATGATGTAGCTAGATCGTATGTTCATCTTCTGTGTGTTCCGTTTTTTTTCTTGGAAAAGGTCGTTTATGAAGCGGAAAAGACGTTTCTTTATCGTTTTTCTGAAGTTCTGAATATTTGATTGTTGCAATGTGCCGGATTTGATTGTTGTAAAGTGTCAGATTTGATTGTTGTAAAGTGACAGATTTGATTGTTGTAAAGTGTCAGATTTGATTGTTGTAAAGTGTCAGATTTGATTGTTGTAAAGTGTCAGATTTGATTGTTGTAAAGTAGATTTGATTGTTGTAAAGTGCCAGATTTGATTGTTGTAAAGTGTCAGATTTGATTGTTGTAAAGTGTCAGATTTGATTGTTGTAAAGTGTCAGATTTGATTGTTGTAAAGTGTCAGATTTGATTGTTGTAAAGTGTCAGATTTGATTGTTGTAAAGTGTCAGATTTGATTGTTGTAAAGTTTTAGATTTGATTGTTGTAAAGTGCCAGATTTGATTGTTGTAAAGTGCCAGATTTGATTGTTGTAAAGTGTCAGATTTGATTGTTGTAAAGTGCCAGATTTGATTGTTGTAAAGTGTCAGATTTGATTGTTGTAAAGTGCCGGATTTGATTGTTGTAAAGTGCCAGATTTGATTGTTGTAAAGTGCCAGATTTGATTGTTGTAAAGTGTCAGATTTGATTGTTGTAAAGTGTCAGATTTGATTGTTGTAAAGTGTCAGATTTGATTGTTGTAAAGTGTCAGATTTGATTGTTGTAAAGTTTTAGATTTGATTGTTGTAAAGTTTTAGATTTGATTGTTGTAAAGTGCCAGATTTGATTGTTGTAAAGTGCCAGATTTGATTGTTGTAAAGTGTCAGATTTGATTGTTGTAAAGTGCCAGATTTGATTGTTGTAAAGTGTCAGATTTGATTGTTGTAAAGTGCCAGATTTGATTGTTGTAAAGTGCCAGATTTGATTGTTGTAAAGTGCCGGATTTGATTGTTGTAAAGTGTCATTTTATTGGTGTACGTTTTATCGGATTTGAATGTTGTAAAGTGCCGGATTTGATAGTTGCAAAGTGCCGGATTTATTTGTTGTAGAGTGTCGATTTGATTGTTGCAAAGTGCTGGATTTATTTGTTGTAGAGTGTCAGATTTGATTGTTGTAAAGTGCCGGATTTATTTGTAGTAGAGTGTCAGATTTTATTGTTGCACGTTGTATCGGATTTGAATGTTGTAAAGTGCCGGATTTGATTGTTGTAAAGTGCCGGATTTATTTGTTGTAGAGTGTCAGATTTGATTGTTGTAAAGTGTCAGATTTGATTGTTGTAAAGTGCCGGATGTGATTGTTGCAAAGTGCCGGATTTATTTGTTGTAAAGTGTCAGATTTGATTGTTGTAAAGTGCCAGATTTGATTGTTGTAAAGTGCCGGATTTGATTGTTGTAAAGTGTCAGATTTTATTGTTGTACGTTTTATCGGATTTGAATGTTGTAAAGTGCCGGATTTGATTGTTGCAAAGTGCTGGATTTATTTGTTGTAGAGTGTCAGATTTGATTGTTGTAAAGTGCCGGATTTATTTGTTGTAGATTGTCAGATTTGATTGTTGCAAAGTGCCGGATTTATTTGTTGTAAAGTGTCAGATTTGATTTTTGTAAAGTGCCGGATTTATTTGTTGTAAAGTGTCAGATTTTATTGTTGTACGTTGTATCGGATTTGAATGTTGTAAAGTGCCGGATTTGATTGTTGTAAAGTGCCGGATTTATTTGTTGTAGAGTGTCAGATTTGATTGTTGTAAAGTGCCGGATTTATTTGTTGTAGAGTGTCAGATTTGATTGTTGTAAAGTGCCGGATTTATTTGTTGTAGAGTGTCAGATTTGATTGTTGTAAAGTGCCGGATTTATTTGTTGTAAAGTGTCAGATTTTATTGTTGTACGTTGTATCGGATTTGAATGTTGTAAAGTGCCGGATTTGATTGTTGTAAAGTGCCGGATTTATTTGTTGTAGAGTGTCAGATTTGATTGTTGTAAAGTGCAAGATCTGATTGTTGTAATGTGAATGATTTGATTGTTGTAAAGTGTCAGATTTGATTGTTGTAAAGTGCCGGATGTGATTGTTGTTAGTGCCGGATTTATTTGTTGTAGAGTGTCAGATTTGATTGTTGTAAAGTGCAAGATCTGATTGTTGTAATGTGAATGATTTGATTGTTGTAAAGTGTCATATTTGACTGTTGTAAATATCAGATTTGATTGTTTATGCGGGGAGTGATTTAGGCGTCAGGAAAATAATGAATAAAAAAGGAAGGAATGGAGGAAGGAAGGAAGGAAGGGAAGGAATGCAATAGTGAGAGTAGTCTCTGATGCTATTGTGAGAATCCTCACATGAAGGTATATGGAAAGACAGTTTGATGGAATTCTTGCCTTCTTCACCAAGCACATAGATCAAAGTATTAATGAAGGCCTCTCAGTAATGATGGTAGACACAATTTTCTATCCACACTGCATCGTATCAATTCTGTTGCTGACTGTTTTCCATGCCATGACACCAAAGTAAAGTAAAAAAAAGTAAAGTACCCCCGTCACGCCAAGTGGCGTATGTGGAATATGGTGTTGGTGACCATACATTCTACAGACCATCGGCACATGTTTTTTGGGGTACTGTGGTTGGTATTACGCCCGTGCCGCTTTACTTCCCCAGAAAAATATCCGGTACCCATTAAAGGCTGGGTGAACCGGAAGCCGTCAGTTGGGATCGAACTCTACCTCTTGTCCTTTGTAGTTCAGTTCACTAACCACTGAGCTATTGCGATTCCCATGCCATGACACCAAGCTATCTAATATTTCCTCTCTTTGTCATCCACGATCTCACTTTCCTTGTATTTTACCAGTTGCAACCAGGTATTCCAGCCTTCCTCTTCTCATGATGTGCCCGAAATAGGAGATCTGAGCACTTATGAGGGTGTCCGGGGTGCATTGAGAATAATCAGTCGACTAAACTAAACTAACCTCAAAGAATGGATGCTATAATAATTTTAAAAAAAAAACGATATAAGCTAGAAATAAATACTATAGAGGAGGCACACTAGGAAAAGAACGAAAGAGAAAGACAAAAGTAACAAAACAAACGAAAGAACGATAAACAAAAGAAAGTTTATATCAACGTAAAAGCCCCCAAAATAAATTGTCTCTTATGAAGATTATTTAGTACAACGCTAAAAAAAAAAAAATGACGTCCGAAAAACATAATATATGGTGTAGCTTCATACATGTTCTACTCGTACAATATCATACAACATAATGTCATTGATCTGTTGAACATGTTTGTTTCCAGGTACCTCGGAATAGCCTCACTGGCAGGCTCTCTTCATGATGACACCTGCAACGAAGTACCTGGACTAGTTCACGAGCAGATACAGGTGTGCAGGGACAACCCACAGTCACTGCTGTGCATCAGCGAGGGCGCTAAACGAGGCATTCTCGAGTGCCAGAATCAATTTAAATTTGAGAGGTGGAATTGTACCACGCACAGGAACTTCACGGTCTTCGGACCTGTCCTCAAAAAAGGTTGGAAACATCATTATCATGTGATATGGCTATAAACATTGATCGACAATTTCATCCACACACGTCTTTTTGCTGGTTTGCAACATACAGCACATATAACACCTCATTTAGAAGTTTTAAATAACGGTTCATATATTCCTTTTGTTTTGCTTACTAATGTTTTAAAAAAAAAATAAAATCACGAATCTTATATATATATATATAATTAGCTATTTTAAATGGTTGATTTATATATTATTCCCTGCTTCTATATTTTATTTCTCATCCTGTTTTCTTGCTGTCAGTTAATTATACTTCTGTCTTCCGTTTCTTATGTTTTGTTTGTTTGTTACTTTCTTTTATTAGTTTGTATTTCCGTTATTTAATTGTTTTCCTGTTTTCAATTAATTTTATTATATTGTTTTTTCTTTCTTTCTTTCTTTCTTTCTTTTTATAACCTTCTTTTCTCTTGTTTGTTATATGTCAATGATTCCTTGTTGTTTGTGTGAGTGAATGTTTTGTTGTGATAGCTCACACCAAGTGTTCTACCGTAAATTGGATGTTAAAGCCCACATTTTTGATCGATCTGCGGCACTTGAAGTTTGTGGAATAATGTGGTCGTGCCGCTTTTCTTTCCTAGAAAGAAACACAGAACCCAGTTATGACTGGGTGAACCTGGAAGCTGTTGATCAAGATCGAACCAGATCGCTTGTCTAATGTAGCCCAATTCACTAACCACTAGATTATCACGGATTAACTTTTGCTATTATTTGTTGTTAATGTTGAGGTTCATCGTGGCAATTGTTGATCTATCTTTTCTGGTTCTTGTTTCGCTTTCATGTTGCACTGATTTAACATTATAGTTAACAATTTTTATTTTCTATTTCATCTATTTTCTTTGGGTTACCATATATTTCCTAGAGCAACGAAGGCTCCTTTTGCTTTTTATACCCCTATTTTGTTATCATTCTTTGTTCATCTTTCTTTATCTATATTACTGCTCAGATATATGTAAGATTGTACGTCTAGTAGATATATATGTTATGTTTATGTTATGTCTATGTTATGTTTATGTTATGTTTATATTATGTTTATATTTATGTTTATATTTATGTTATGTTTATGTTATGTTTATGTTATGTTTATGTAATGTTTATGCTATGTTTATGTTATGTTTATGTTATATTTATGTTTATGTTATGTTTATGTTATGTTTATATTATGTTATTAGTTTGTCTGTCTAATGTATCTATCCATCCATCCATCCATCCATCCATCCATCCATCCATCCATCCATCCATCCATCTATCTATCTATCTATCTATCTATCTATCTATCTATCTATCTATCTATCTATCTATCTATCTATCTATCTATCTATCTATCTATCTATCTATCTATCTATCTATCTATCTATCTATCTATCTATCTATCTATCTGTCTGTCTGTCTGTCTGTCTGTCTGTCTGTCTGTCTGTCTGTCTGTCTGTCTGTCTGTCTATCTATCCATCGAATCTGTCTGTCTGCCTGTCTGTCTGATTTATCGACCTTTCGAGCCGTAACCGCCCTATAAGGGCGTAGACTCAGATATTCTTTCCCTATTTCGAAATGTTCTTTCTAGCGTCTCAATCCTTGCAAAGATCGTTTATCAAATCTCGATATTTGTGTAACACCCTTCGGTGTTATATCCTAATTGTAACACTCTAAGACATTACAAGGCCATCGTACACACATCACCATTGTATTGTAAATCGATGTTGTTGTAGCTGCTGTTGTTGGTCTGGAAAACCGGGTGTCGTCTTCTAGTAACCCAGCCTCTCGTAAAGTTACACAATGATGCTAATGATGTTAAACGAGCCGTGCTGTGGTAGCCCGCGCTCGTACACCTTCTCGGCTGTTAATCTCGACGGTCCCCCGCATCTGTGGCCGGGGTTACTGTCAGGTGCACACTGTACCTTGATCGTACTTCGCTTGTAAGCTGGACTGTACTGACTAGCTACTTGTTTCTCTCACTTATACGCGCCCGCGACAACTTCCCCTCAGCTCAGCGCCGTAGCGTATGTAACGACTGCTGGAATTAGAAATGGCTGCACAGACTTGTGTTGGAAAGGTCACATAACTTTATTCAGCAACCCTAACAATGTCAAACTATTCACAAAATATGTAAAACGGCCAGCGGTCTATACATCCCGCTCGGCCATTCACACATCGGTATAAGGAAATGCACATTCTCCACTGGACACTCTCACTTCAGGTCTTCTATCGCACACAGCCTGATTAATCTCCTTTCTGTTATATTAAGTTGCTAATGTCCTGGCTGCTATTGCTAACATAAGTTCACTGTCTCTTCAATACACTAGAGACTCTCTTCTACATCGGGTCTAACTAGCCCCTAATAGCGCGTATGTGTTGACCTCGATGAGCCTATGGGCTGAGGCCTTATCTACCAGACCGCCTCTAACTTCCCACCTACGTATCAATGTTCTCTGGAGAGCCTACTTCTCGCTCCGTGCAGGGACTTATATACTTCGTCCCCTATCCAATCAAAACTCACTTCCTCCGTCTCCCCACCAATAGAATTCATCTACGTTATCTACTCACCTCTATGTTTACACTCTTACCAGTCACGAGATTCCTGTAAAGCAAAGGTAAAGGTAAAGTACGAGACTTGAACCGGCGTCTTAGCACGCGAGTTTACACCCATATGTGCTCGGCCGCCTATCCAGAAATGTTCGGATATTTCTGTATAGTGTCGCCTCAAGCATCGAAACTCAGATGCGAAGCGACATTCCTCACTTTCAAAGGATAATACCCTGGTACCCATTTCTACCAACGGCTGGGTCGACCGTGGGGGTGTTTTTTTTTTCCAACCACGAGTACAATTCACACTGCTCCAGCGGGAATCGAACACGGATTGTCCGAACGTCGGTAGTCCAGTCGAGTGGTTTTCCCAACTAGGCAACTAGGCTATCGATCCCCAAACCTTCAATGGGTACCGGATTTTTTCTGGGAAAGTAAAGCGGCACGGGCGTAATACCGATCACATTACCCCAAAAATCATGTGCCGAAGGTCTGTAACACTTATTATCACTAACACCATATTCCCTATACGCCACTTGGCGTGACGGAGGTTACTTTACATTTTTTTTTAAAATGTTAATTATAGGATGCACAGTGGAATGAAAATTGTGCAGGAACATAATCGCGCCGCAAATCGGTATGCGACATGATGATGATGATGATACTAAAAGCGCTCTCTCAGTGGAAAAATAGTACATTTATTTGTTAATGTGTAACTTCAATCAGGACAAATTTGTTAATGTATAACTTAAATCAAGAAAAATGTGTTAATGTATAACTTAAATCAAGAAAAATGTGTTAATGTATAACTTAAATCAAGAAAAAATTTGTTAATGTATAACTTAAATGAAGAAAAATTTGTTAATGTATAACTTAAATCAAAAAAAAATTTGTTAATGTATAACTTAAATCAAGAAAAAATTGTTAATGTATAACTTAAATCAAGAAAAATGTGTTAATGTATAACTTAAATCAAGAAAAATGTGTTAATGTATAACTTAAATCAAGAAAAATGTGTTAATGTATAACTTAAATCAAGAAAAATGTGTTAATGTATAACTTAAATCAAGAAAAATGTGTTAATGTATAACTTAAATCAAGAAAAATGTGTTAATGTATAACTTAAATCAAGAAAAATGTGTTAATGTATAACTTAAATCAAGAAAAATGTGTTAATGTATAACTTAAATCAAGAAAAATGTGTTAATGTATAACTTAAATCAAGAAAAATGTGTTAATGTATAACTTAAATCAAGAAAAATGTGTTAATGTATAACTTAAATCAAGAAAAATGTGTTAATGTATAACTTAAATCAAGAAATGTCGGATCATCGCACATGTAACAACTGTTCATAAAACAGTAACATATATTGACCCCGAATGTGAACCTGCAATAAAATACTGAAATAAAAAAACAAACTAGTTAGTTTCGTTAAATAAAACTACTTCCCTAGAAAAGCTGTCTGACTAACAAAACAAAAAAAAAAATACATCAACAAGATGTACCATAGAAATATGCATGTGTCTGAAACAAACAATTACACATTAGTGACTAACAGACTTTCATGGTAGTCATTGTTAACCCGTACAATAACCACTTTCAAAACCCCATTAATAAGGCACTTCGTCGTCACCACTGAACGAACAGTAACAAGACAATTTCAAAACGAATCTCATCATGACTTGTTCAGACATTATCACCATATGTCAGTGTCATCTATCTCAGAGCGGGCAGACATTATCCGTGTCTAATGTGTCAAAGCAAGAATACCTGGCTAAATCCATTTATAGGCTATTTGACTGTGACTTCCGGTACGTCTATAGACAGTAATTTACGTTAGCGCTATGTATTTATAAGGTTTGATTTAATGGTGTCGTTACGTTGCTACGCAACATTGCTGGTAACTCTAAGATAACATTTCAGGAAATAGGATAGTGTTGTTATCTATATAGGAGAGCAGGTATTTTAGGTGAAAAAGAGGGAGTCTAGGGTTAGAGCGTTATGGGGAGGGTGGAGTTGTTTTCAGAAAAAGGAGGGGGGGGGGGAGTAAGAGACCGGAACATGATCCCGAGGTTGATCACGAAGAGGACAATAAGTTATGAACAGGAATATAACATCAATTAGTGTCCCCGTGATCAAGGGCGTTCTTCTCGAGAGGAAGACGCAGAAGAAGATGGATAGATGCAGTGATAGAGACATGTAACAACAAAGGAAAATCACTAATTCAGACAGTTCGAGCAGCTCAAGAACGACAAATGATATCAACCACGACACCTTTTAGGTAAAAGTGAAAAGAGAAAAGAAGAAGATGGATAGATGCAGTGACAGAGACATGTAACAACAAAGGAAAATCACTAATTCAGACAGTTTGAGCAGCTCAAGAACGACAAATGATATAAACCACGACAACTTTTAAGTACCAATGAAAAGAGAAAAGAAAAAGATGGATAGATGCAGTGACAGAGACATGTAACAACAAAGGAAAATCACTAATTCAGACAGTTCGAGCAGCTCAAGAACGACAAATGATATAAACCACGACACCTTTTAGGTACCAATGAAAAGAGAAAAGAAGAAGATGGATAGATGCAGTGACAGAGACATGTAACAACAAAGGAAAATCACTAATTCAGACAGTTTGTGCAGCTCAAGAACGACAAATGATATAAACCACGACACCTTTTAGGTATCAGTGAGAAGAGAAAAGAAGAATAGTCACCATGATTGTCTTAGGAAGGAGATAAGCACACATATAAAACATACAATATATTGGGAGCGGACACAAGTATCGAAAAAGTAAGATTACCCGCTACATTTTGTGACATATGGGAAACAGTGTGTTATAATAGTGTCCTTACTTGACTTGCATACAAAGAGCGCATACTCCCACAGACAAAGACAATTTAGACGCCCCAATGCATTGAAAAGCACACACTAATACCCACACACATACACAAGCACACACGAACACCCACACATGTACTCATACACATGTAGGTATTTATGAAAATAGTCACCATAATGTGAAGAGATTTGGGCACAATAAAGTCGATTGTACTGCGAGCGTGTCGCGTCGCGACCATAATGTGAAGAGATTTTGGCACAAAAAAGTCGACTGTACTGCGAGCGTGTCGCGTCGCGACCATAATGTGAAGAGATTTTGGCACAAAAAGTCGACTGTGCTGCGAGCGTGTCGCGTCGCGACCATAATGTGAAGAGATTTTGGCACAAAAAAGTCGACTGTACTGCGAGCGTGTTGCGTCGCGACCATAATGTGAAGATATTTGGGCACAATAAAGTCGATTGTACTGCGAGCATGCCACGTCGTGACCATAATGTGAAGAGATTTGGGCACAATAAAGTCGACTGTACTGCGAGCGTGTCGCGTCGCGACCATAATGTGAAGAAATTTGGGCACAATAAAGTCGACTGTACTGCGAGTGTGTCAGATAGTTACACAATTTGAAGTCTAAATTGTACTGCAGTGAGAATTTACGACATTCGCAATATGAAGGCCGTGTTCTGACAACTGATTTGTTGACAACTTTGCCACTGGTCTTGGGCAGATACAATTACTGATCAAATGGTAAATTACTCACAGACGCGCCCGATTTCAAAACAATTTGGGTAACTTGTAAGATGTACCACGAACAGTTAACTTAGTAAAACATGGCTTTTTAATTGTTTTTCCTTAGTATTTGTCAGAGGGATATGTAAATTAAATGAAAGTAGTAATATATATTTCGCCCGTGCGCTACCGGGGCCCGAAAAGGGAGTAAAGAATAGTGGCGCTGTACCCTACCAGGCATGTTCGTAAGAGGCGAGAAAGGAGGGTTGGGTATGGGACTGGCTATCCCATACTGTAAAAAAATAAGCCGAAAAAAATTTCACAAACATGGAACTTTCATTAATGGATGCTTACGCAGAATAAAAGGATGGAAATGGCAGGACAAAATCACTAACATAGAATTATGGAAATGTACCAGCTAAATACCAGTTGATAAAGAGATACAGCGAAGACGATGGCGCTGAATAGGACACACACTGTGGAAGCCAACTAAGAGTATTACACAACAGGCCCTTTTTTAGAATTCCCAGGGGAAAAGACAAAGAGGAAGACCAAGGAATTCTTGGAGAAGACAGATGGAAGCAGAGATGAAGATGAGGGGGAAGACATGGAATGATCTTAAAAGAATGGCAAAAAACAGAACGACTTGGAAAGTGTTTGTTGAAGACCTATGCTCCACTGGGAATTAAAAAGGTAGAGAGAGAGTAATATATATTTACAATTCTTGTAAACACGAAGCATATTTATATCACATTTTAAAAATACTAAACTAAGTAACATTTTGCAATGATTTTAAAGCATACGAGAAAACAAAAACCAGATTTACCACGATCTATTTTTCTTTCCAATTTTATGAGTAAGAATTGAATCCTGATATCGTTTGGCGCCCTTTGGCATTCGCCATTGTTCGCCTAAAGATAAAACCAATTATGTCTGCATAGACATAGTAGTTAACATAACATTAATTATCTCTGCTCTCTGGGAAAAAATATAAATGTCCGGACATTAACTTTTAAAGCTAGCGAGGCTGCGTCAGAGAGGAAACTTCTAAAGCTCATCAGAAATCACATTTGTAACTTACTTCCGAAGTTGATGATAGAAAACATTTGTAATTTACTTCCAAGGTTGATTATAGAAAACGTTTGTAACTTACTTCCGAAGATGATAATGGAAAACATTTGTAACTTTCTTCCGAAGTTGATGATAGAAAACATTTGTAATTTACTTCCAAGGTTGATAATAGAAAACGTTTGTAACTTACTTCCGAAGATGATAATGGAAAACATTTGTAACTTACTTCCGAAGTTGATGATAGAAAACATGTGTAATTTACTTCCAAGGTTGATAATAGAAAACGTTTGTAACTTACTTCCGAAGATGATAATGGAAAACATTTGTAACTTACTTCCGAAGTTGATGATAGAAAACATTTGTAATTTACTTCCAAGGTTGATAATAGAAAACGTTTGTAACTTACTTCCGAAGATGATAATGGAAAACATTTGTAACTTTCTTCCGACGTTGATAATAAAAAACATTTGTAACTTTCTTCCGACGTTGATAATAGAAAACATTTGTAACTTACTTCCGAAGATGATAATGGAAAACATTTGTAACATACTTCCGGCGTTGATAATAGAAAACATTTGTAACTTACTTCCGAAGATGATAATGGAAAACATTTGTAACATACTTCCGACGTTGATAATAGAAACATTTGTAACTTTCTTCTAGAGCTGATCAGAGATCACATTGGTAACTTACTTCTAGAGCTGATAAGAGAACACACCGATAGCGCATTTCTAACGGTATAGAAGTTTTTTTTTTTTTAACGTTTCATGACGTGTTCTATTCCAGAAGGGGTAAAAGATCAGATAAATACTTTTAAAATGTAATCATCTAAAAATGCGCAGTTATACCGCAAGATATCGCATGTGACAACAAGCAATCCAGGTGGAGAAACACCTCAGGGCTACCCCTAACGTGTGTTTTTATGTTAAGCCCTTAATTTAGGACAGACTCAGCAGGTCGGAAAGGGATAAACATTGTATGTTCAAGGAAGTCACTGAAAAATGGAGATAGACCACAAATATAAAGTAGGAATCATCAAAATATGCGGAATAAAGAAGTTGAACTTATAGAAGAAACGATAAAGAGGACAATTAAAATACTAGGATTTGCGAATACCAGAGTAAAAGGACAAAAGATAAAGAAAACAAACGTGAATTATAAGATATTATTCTCAGGAGTCAACAACACAGAAAGAGCAGAACACGGAGTGTGCTTTATTGACACAGAATACACAATGAATATTCTAGAAATAAAATACTACTCAGAAAGAATAATCACAAGCAGACTACTAGAAGACAAGCGGAAAACAACTTACATACACATTTATACACCACGCAACAACAATGAAAAAGACAGCGAAGAAATCTTTGAGACACTAAATGAAATTGTCAACAAGATTGATGAAAGCGACGACATGTTAGTGAGGGGAGATTTTAATGGAATGCTTGGGAAACGCAACTGCGAGAACAGAGATATCCTGGGACTCTTTGGCGATACGAATCAAATGATTTGTTTATCACCAACACATTCTTCAAACACAGAGAGTCACAATTATACATCTGGTACAGTGGAATGACACAACACGCAGAAGCCAGATAGATTTTATAGTAATGAGAAAACCGAATAACAAGAGGGGCTTCGGTAGTCTAGTTGAGAAAACCACCCGGCTAAGCTACCGACATCGGACAACCCGTGTTCGATTCCGGCTAGAAGCAGTGTGGATTGTACTGTAATTTGGAGAAAAATACCCCCGCGGCCGACCCAGCCGCTGGCAGAAATGGGTGCCAGGGTAGTACTCTGGGAAGGCGAGGAACACCGCCTCGCATCGTGAGTTTCGATGCTTGAAGCGACCCTATCCAGAAGTCTCCAAACTCGCGTGTCAAGACGCCGTTTCAAGTCTCGTAGTTTACCTTGACCTTTGACGAATAAGAAAAGAGTAACCGACAGCAGAGCTATCCCTTATATCACAGACGACACGAACTACCTTATATCACAGACGACACGAACTACCTTATATCACAGACGACACGAACTACCTTATATCACAGACGACACGAACTACCTTATATCACAGACGACACGAACTACCTTATATCACAGACGACACGAACTACCTTATATCACAGACGACACGAACTATAAAATTGTTATGTTCACACTCAGACAGTCAAAAACAAAGAGAATATACGAAAACAAACAAAAGAAGGAAAAAGAACAGTCAATAAAAATAAAACAATTTAAAGATCAAGAAAAACCCTACAAGACAAATCTAACAGGAATTCAAGAAACTCCTTATCGAGGTAAGCACAGTAGAAGAGGAATGGAAGATGTTTGATAAAATAGTAATCAACATCTCAAAAACAGTAACTTACTTCCAGAGATCACATTTGTAACTTGCTTCCAGAGATCACATTTGTAACTTACCTCCAGAGATCACATTTGTAACTTACTTCCAGAGATCATTAACTTCCAGAGATCACATTTGTAACTTACCTCCAGAGATCACATTTGTAACTTACTTCCAGAGATCGCATTTGTAACTTACTTCCAGAGATCACATTTGTAACTTACTTCCAGAGATCACATTTGTAACTTACCTCCAGAGATCACATTTGTAACTTACTTCCAGAGATCACACTTGTAACGTACCTCCAGAGATCACATTTGTAACTTACTTCCAGAGATCACATTTGTAACTTACTTCCAGAGATCACATTTGTAACTTACCTCCAGAGATCACATTTGTAACTTACTTCCAGAGATCACACTTGTAACGTACCTCCAGAGATCACATTTGTAACTTACTTCCATAGATCACATTTGTAACTTGCTTCCAGAGATCACATTTGTAATTTACTTCCAGAGATCATTAACTTCCAGAGATCACATTTGTAACTTACCTCCAGAGATCACATTTGTAACTTACTTCCAGAGATCACATTTGTAACTTACTTCCAGAGATCATTAATTTACTTCCAGATATCACATTTGTAACTTACTTGCAGAGATGATTAATTTATTTCCAGAAATCACATATTTGTAACTTCCAGAGATCTCATTTGTAACATACTTCCACAGGTTGTGTACTTTGCTCTTTGGCTGATCTCTCACATTCCTGAATATTGCTAGTTTTCCATTCTTTTCAAGGGTGCCGTCTCCGTCTGCTGTTTTTCTAGCATTTGTTGGTATTCTGTTTAGTTGTATTTGTTTTGCCATATGACAAGCCCTTTTCATTTCTTGTGTCATTATGTACTTTACTCCAAACGTGCGTCTAACGTGTTCATCTCAGCGGTATTTATATTATTTTTCTTGGATATAGGAATCTGAACTTGACAGCATGTATTTGACGTGAAAATTAACTTGAAGAACGTTTCCGTTGTGGACTAAGTGGTAATGGAATGGAATTATTTGCGTCTGTTGGGCTATCAATTGTTTATCATTTGGTTTTTTTTTTCTTGCGGATGTAGATGAATGTTTTCATGGCTGGAAGATGTTGTTGTGGCTATTGCCACTGTTGTGGCTATGACAGTAATTGTTGCAATCAAACTTCAAGGTGATTATGAATATTTTGTGTTGACGCCCTAATCTTGGATTATAGAACATGCCGGGTCCAGGCGTGTGTATAAATCCCTCTCTAAGACATTGCCGAGCAAGCAGGTCTTGACCTAACAAAGCAACGGCACTCTATAAACATCCTAGTCTTGTGGATAGACTCAGATTCAACAAGAACATGAATAGGAACACTCTTCCCCACCTGAACTTGTCAACCTGATTGGAGAGGTACCCAGAAATGGAACAAGTACACAATCTACAATAATGCTCGGTGGCAGTACAACATGGGACGATACTGCTCATGTGGATCATCATGGGCAAATATCGACCCTAAGACAATTTGCTGAGAGAAAATGACTTCCTGCTAACGATCACATCTGTTCGTCCATCTGGTGACATCCCTAGCATTGGATGCAGAATGTTAAAGAAGACAATGAAGATAAGGAAGAAGAAGATTCCACTGTGATTTCCTTGTTGGCCATAAATGAAGTCAATATGATCAGTGGTCTGGCATGCTCTGCTCTATCTTTATTCTATTTACGCTGCCTGTCTGTTCAACCATAGAACACCATAAGTAAAGTAAAGTAAAGTAAAGTAAAGTAAAGTAAAGTAAAGTAAAGTAAAGTAAAGTAAAGTAAAGTAAAGTAAAGGGCCCCCGCCTACTGGCGTATAGGGAATATCGTGTTAGTTACCATATATTTTACAGACCCTCAGCACATGATTTTCGGGGTAATGTGGTCGGTATTACGCCCGTGCCGCTTTACTTTCCCAGAAAAAATCTGGTACCCATTTAAGGTTGGGTGAACCCGGAAGCTATCGGTTGGGATCGAACTCTACCCCTTGTCCTTTGTAGTCCAGTTCACTAACTACTGAGCTATCGCGGTTCCCTATAGATCACCATAGTGCCTATATATTTGTCTACTTTCTTGTTGTTTATTGCATTCCCTTATGTTCATGCTCTTCCGACACTATTGTGACACCATTCCTTACTATCATTGAATTACTGTCCCTTGTTACCGTGAATTAATGACATGCCTAGCCCAGCTTGGTCTTGAAGTCACCTGCCTTGTTGGTCGAGGCTGCAGTCCTGCTGACGTTATAAGGAGTGTCAGGTTAGGAGACTGAGGACGCACATAGACCACAACCCTGTTTTACATGCGTGGGTCTCATCTCAATAACAGTTACTGAGTAAGCTCACTAGGCTTTCCTACTACCATTGTCCCACAGTCATTACTCTAACTACATATATCTTCAAAGTTAATGTGTCATTCCAAGTAGGAAATTTAATTCTATTTTTCCCTTCTCTTTTCACCATTGCTACAAGTCGACCACAAACTTAACTTTCGGCCGTGCGATTATTTCAAAAGTGTCGCCAGAGTTAATGGTTGACACGCATACAAATGTCCTTTAAATCAAACCCGTTTGTGAAACTGCATTCATTTCATAAAAGCCCTAACGTTTTCATACACGGGTATGTATCAGTGACTGTGTCTTGGAATGCGGTTTAATATTCAAATTGGCTAAGGGTCGTTTCCCCTCGGCGGGGTCTCACGCCACAGAACAAATTACAAAGGAAACATTTGTAGCTTCCCCTGACAAGGGAGCAGGATATGTAGCCAGAAACAGACTTACGGACTCGTCTTCGTCGTTAATAAATCAATACAATCACCAGATTTAACGCGTCAGTATTGGCGTAAACAAGTCAAGGCAATCTATTTGAATATTTAAAAAAAAACACTTCATATTTTCTAGCTCTTGTATCTTAGTGTTCTTGACTTTCTTTAATGGATCCCTCTTTTGAAATACACGCTGAGTATATTTGTTTCGATGTTTTTTTTTCCTCTTCTCTTTAATTGTGAATTTTCTGATTCCAGATTCAATTCTTTCAGTTTCTATTACTCATTGCATCTTTTTCAACCTCTTCCCCCTTTTCCTTCTTATCCATTCTCCCTTCTCTCCATTTAAGCAGAAAAGAGAGACACACAGGGGAACATGTGTGAGATGCAACAGATAATGCTCACTGTGATGAAATCAGGCAAGAGACAGAAGTTCTTCCACAATGATGTTCTGATGTAGTAAAAAAAAATAAAAAGTAAAGAGCCCCCGTCACGCCAAGTGGCGTATAGGGAATATGGTGTTAGTGACCATCAATTTTACAGACCTTCAGCACATGATTTTTGGGGTAATGTGGTCGGTATTACGCCCGTGCCGCTTTACTTTCCCAAAAAAAATCCGGTACCCATTTAAGGCTGGGTGAACCCGGAAGCCATCGGTTGGGATCGAACCCTACCCCTTGTCCTTTGTAGTCCAGTTCATTAACCACTGAGCTGGTGGTCTGATGTAAAAGAATAAAAATCAGTTGTATTATCGTCAACGTGTTATTCTCATTATTACAAACAACGTGTTATTCTCATTATTACAAACAACGTGTTATTCTCATTATTACAAACAACATGTTATTCTCATTATTACAAACAACGTGTTATTCTCATTATTACAAACAATGTGTTATTCTCATTATTACAAACAACGTGTTATTCTCATTATTACAAACAATGTGTTATTCTCATTATTACAAACAACGTGTTATTCTCATTATTACAAACAACGTGTTATTCTCATTATTACAAACAACGTGTTATTCTCATTATTACAAACAACGTGTTATTCTCATTATTACAAACAACGTGTTATTCTCACTATTACAAACAACGTGTTATTCTCATTATTACAAACAATGTGTTATTCTCATTATTACAAACAACATGTTATTCTCATTATTACAAACAATGTGTTATTCTCATGATTACAAACAACGTGTTATTCTCATTATTACAAACAACGTGTTATTCTCACTATTACAAACAATGTGTTATTCTCATGATTACAAACAACGTGTTATTCTCATGATTACAAACAACGTGTTATTCTCATGATTACAAACAACGTGTTATTCTCACTATTACAAACAATTTGTTATTCTCATGATTACAAACAACGTGTTATTCTCATGATTACAAACAACGTGTTATTCTCATTATTACAAACAATGTGTTATTCTCATGATTACAAACAACGTGTTATTCTCATTATTACAAATATCATACTCATGACAGTTACATTTACTAAAGTCAGCAGACGTCCTGATTTTTCCGGGACAGTCCCGATTTTTTACTGTTTTTTTTCAACCTTTGTCCCGGATTTGTAACTGTCCCGAATTTGTCCCGATTTTGGCCGATTTTTTTAGCTTTTGTCCCGGATTTGTTCAAATACATTAGGGGCACAAACGTTTACCAATTTTGCCAATATGGTAAACATCTCTCAGACTTCAAAATAGACATTATTCCGTTGTTGTGTAGAAAATGTTTAAAAAGTTGAACTGGCTGTTCATTTGGCGAAACAATAACAGTCAAATGCGCTCCTAGTTTTAAATCTTATATCATCATCAAGTACAGGGCCTAGTGGCGTAGGTGATCATGTCTCTCCACAACTTTCGATCTCGACAGCTATTTATCATTTCTGTTGTTGACCTTCTGCCAAGCCATTCTCTTAAGCTGTCTGTTATTTTTTCTCTTTGCCTCCCTGTATCTCTTCGTCCCTCAATTTTTCCAGTTGTTACAATATATTCAAGTTGTTCTCTTCTCATTACATGGCTAAAAAATGATGATTGTTTCTTCCTAACATTGGAAATTAGCTCTCTATTTGCTTTCACCTCTCTCAGAACCTCTTCATTACTCTTCTTAGCTGTCCATGGTATTCTCAACATTCGTCTGTAAAACCACATTTCTACAGACTCCAGTGATTTTCTTGTCTGTTGTCCTATTGTCCATGACTCGCATCCATATGTTAAGACTAGCTCTACGTAACATTTAAGAACTCTTTTCCTTGTTTCTATTGTCAAAAATGGATTGCATAATATTATCCTAAATCTTATCTTATATACTGAAGCTGAAACTCAATAACGTTTAATTCAATAACTCCTGATAACGTTTTGTAAGCCTATATTGTTTGGTGTTTTCATTAGTTTTAAAATATATGTATTATTCACTTGAAAAAGACGGAAGAAAGTTCATTTCATTGATGGAAAATGTAAGTCAAATTAATCCGTCCCGGATTAGGGTTCCAAAAATATGGTCACCTTCCGGTTACAGGAATAGCATCAATTATCAGGGTAAGACTACCTCTACAGAAAACACCATCATTGTTATCATTACCAGAAAGGCGATGCTCATTGTTACCTTTAACATCACAAATTGGCATCATCGTTACTAATGTTGCTCTTTTAGCATCATCGTTACTAATGTTACTCTATTAACATCATCGTTACTAATGTTACTCTTTTAGCATTATCGTTACTAATGTTACTCTTTTAGCATCATCGTTACTAATGTTACTCTATTAAGATCATCGTTACTAATGTTACTTTATTAACATCATCGTTACTAATGTTACTCTATTAACATCATCGTTACTAATGTTACTCTATTAACATCATCGTTACTAATGTTACTCTATTAACATCATCGTTACTAATGTTACTCTATTAACATCATCGTTACTAATGTTACTCTATTAACATCATCGTTACTAATGTTACTCTATTAACATCATCGTTACTAATGTTACTCTATTAACATCATCGTTACTAATGTTACTCTATTAACATCATCGTTACTAATGTTACTCTATTAACATCATCGTTACTAATGTTACTCTATTAACATCATCGTTACTAATGTTACTCTATTAACATCATCGTTACTAATGTTACTCTATTAACATCATCGTTACTAATGTTACTCTATTAACATCATCGTTACTAATGTTACTCTTTTAGCATCATCGTTACCAATGTAACTCTTTTAGCATCATCGTTACTAATGTTACTCTTTTAGCATCATCGTTACTAATGTTACTCTATTAACATCATCGTTACTAATGTTACTCTATTAACATGATCGTTACTAATGTTATTCTATTAACATCATCGTTACTAATGTTAGTCTATTAACATGATCGTTACTAATGTTATTCTATTAACATCATCGTTACTAATGTTACTCTATTAACATCACCGTTACTAATGTTACTCTATTAACATTATCGTTTCTAATGTTACTCTATTAACATTGTCATCTTTATATTTTGAAGGAACCCGGGAGACAGCCTTTGTCTACGCAGTCTTGAGTGCCGGGCTGGTGCATTCTGTTACCCAGGCCTGCTCCGTCGGCAACCTCACCGACTGTTCCTGTGATATGTCCAGGTAATACAAACACTCCGTGTGACATGTCTGGGCAATACAGTAATGCGTGTGACATGTCTAGGCAATACAGTAATGCGTGTGACATGTCTAGGCAATACAGTAATGCGTGTGACATGTCACATGAGGCAAACACTATTGGAGAAAGATACTGTATATATCAGGCAAGACTGGAGATAGACACTGTAAAGGGCTGACACTACTGGAGACAGACACTGTGTAGGGCAGACAATACTGGAGACAGACACTGTGTAGGGCTGACACTACTGGAGACAGACACTGTGTAGGGCTGACAATACTGGAGACAGGCACTGTGTAGGGCAGACAATACTGGAGACAGACACTGTGTAGGGCTGACAATACTGGAGACAGACACTGTGTAGGGCAGACAATACTGGAGACAGACACTGTGTAGGGCTGACACTACTGGAGACAGACACTGTGTAGGGCTGACAATACTGGAGACAGACACTGTGTAGGGCTGACAATACTGGAGACAGACACTGTGTAGGGCAGACAATACTGGAGACAGACACTGTGTAGGGCTGACAATACTGGAGACAGACACTGTGTAGGGCAGACAATACTGGAGACAGACACTGTGTAGGGCAGACAATACTGGAGACAGACACTGTGTAGGGCAGACAATACTGGAGACAGACACTGTGTAGGGCAGACAATACTGGAGACAGACACTGTGTAGGGCAGACAATACTGGAGACAGACACTGTGTAGGGCTGACACTACTGGAGACAGACACTGTGTGGGGCAGACAATACTGGAGACAGACACTGTGTAGGGCAGACAATAATGGAGATAGACACTGTGTAGGGCTGACACTACTGGAGACAGACACTGTGTAGGGCAGACAATACTGGAGACAGACACCGTGTAGGGCAGACAATACTGGAGACAGACACTGTGTAGGGCTGACAATACTGGAGACAGACACTGTGTAGGGCAGTGATAGAGATAGCCCCAGCCATAGAATATATAAGGAAACAACAGATAAAATGGTTCGGCCACGTGACAAGGCAGAAAGAACAAAACACAACACAACGAGCCTTCAACAAACGTTGTGAGAACACCAGACCCAAGGGTCGACCACGAAAAAGATGGATCGATGGAATATTAGAAGCACTAGGAAACATAACAGCAGCAGAGGCGAACAGAAGAGCAAAAGACCGCAAATTATATCTCCCCTCGACGCTGGAGACAGATACTGTGTAGGGCTGACACTACTGGAGACAGACACTGTGTAGGGCAGACAATACTGGAGACAGACACTGTGTAGGGCTGACACTACTGGAGACAAACACTGGTTGGTACATATTCCTGGACGAACGCTGTTGTTGACATAGTAATTACTTTATTGTGAAGACGCTACGAAACAGAGAGAGAGAGAGAGAGAGAGAGAGAGAGAGAGATACTTTGTGACTGGAACAACATTAAAAGGTCGCTTTATGTTGGCATCAATGTTTGGTAAGAACACAACATGGTATAGTCACAACAGGGAATATATATTACATCGTGGAGTCAGAAAGGAGAAACCACATAAAACCTGATGCTTGACAAAATAGAAACTAAAATAGATAATCACTTTTCGAATCAGACACTACACGAGACAGTCAGTAAAATAGACAAACTCTTCTCGAGACTATATGCAAGTGAAGTACATGACACAACCACTATACATGAACGGATACTATTCGTACTGACTGTACTTTGGACATACACTGGACGCGAAATACTCGAACACTACATAGGAAAGACACTATACAAGATAGAAGCATTAGATTTAATCGACTCTAGATTAGACAGGAACTAGGTTAGACAGTCACTGCAGAAAACAAGCAACTACATTAAACGGAGACTGCAATATATAAATGACATAGTCGACAGGCAATATATCAGATATACATTTGTTAGATGCACCCTCTATAAAGTATATACTAACTTTGTCTTCTTTCCTTCCACATTTGCTTTTCAGCGTTGAGGGATACACACTAACTTGAAACAACAATACAACGGAATAACACTATACAAGAAATACAAATTACACGCAACCTTTTCCTCTACTGGAAAACAGTTTGACATTTCTCTCCAACATTGCACTATTGTTTATGTAAAGAAATCTACTTCTTCTTCTTCTTTCCTTCCTCATCTGCCTTTCAGCGTCGAGGGGAGATATAATTTGCGGTCTTTTGCTCTTCTGTTCGCCACTGCTGCTGTTATGTTTCCTAGTGCTTCTAATATTCCATCGATCCATCTTTTTCGTGGTCGACCCTTGGGTCTGGTGTTCTCACAACGTTTGTTGAAGGCTCGTTGTGTTGTGTTTTGTTCTTTCTGCCTTGTCACGTGGCCGAACCATTTTATCTGTTGTTTCCTTATATATTCTATGGCTGGGGCTATCTCTGATCTTATCTCTCAGACTGTTTCCTGTCATTCGTCTCACTCCATTTCATCTCTGTAGAGGTTATTTTTCTTATTGTTCTTGCATCTAGGGTCCAGGTCTGGCATTGGTAGCACAACGTTGGGATGAAGATTGTATTGTATAGTGCTCGTTTTGCCTCCAGAGTTATTTCCTTGTTGGACAATAGTGGTGATAACTGTCTGATGATTTGACAAGCTTTGTTGCATCTTGATTCTATCCCTGCCATTTGAGAATTATCGTTTGTCATTAGACTTCCTAGGTATTTGAATTCCTCTACTTGTTTTAGTTGTCTGCCTTCTATAGTTATGTTGATGTTCTGTTTATTTTTGGCGACATTCATGACTTCTGTTTTGTTGATGTTGATTTTCATGTTGTATTTTGTTCCTAAGATGTTGAGTTTGTTTAAGTGCTCTTGTAGGTCTTCTATTGTTTCATGTATTAGTGCCTGGTCGTCTGCAAATAGAAGCTCGTTGATCTCCTCTGTCTCTGATGGGTTGGCTAGCTTGCATATATGGTCCATGTATGTAATAAACAGTAGGGGGGATAGTACGCACCCTTGTCTTACACCTGATCTAACTTCGAAGTGGTCTGTGTAGCCTGTTCTTGTTCTGACCCTGCAGCTGCTGTTGGCATAGAAAGAAATCTACAGAGCAACAAAAACAGTTCACCAAAATATCTACAGAACAGTCGTAGACATTAGACGAACTCAGCACAACACAGACAAAATAAAGGAATTAGATCTTTGCATCTTTGGAAGATGCGAGACCACAGTGAAGTGTATATGTCATAATGTTGTCTGTTATCACTCTACGCGAATTAGAAGAAGAATATTAATTCAGTATACAGACCTTCGGCACATGCTTTTTGGGGTAATGTGGTCGGTATTACGCCCGTGCCGCTTTACTTTCCCAGAAAAAAATCCGGTACCCATTTAAGGCTGGGTGAGCCCGAAGCCGTGGTTGTGTTCGAACCCTACCTCTTGTCCTTTGTAGTCCAATTAACTAACCACTGAGCTATCGCGGCTCCTCTAAATAGGTCGTGCTAAAATCGGATGCTTCATGTTAAAAGGTGCACAGACTACAGCTTCCTGAAACTCACCAAAGAGTTACGTCAATGGGCGATAGGTGGACACAGGGGAAAAAACATTTAGCAGGAAAGAATTATCTCAGGAAAAGTTAAAAATGAAGGAAAAATAGAATTAGACAGGAGTGAAAAAGGAAATCAATAGCCCAAGAGAGATAAGCAAGAATAAAGTAGGAACAGTGTAGCCGCAGATAGTTCAAGAAGAATAAATATTAGGTATAAAAATGGTAGCCCGAGATAGAGCAGGAAGAATAAAGAGTGAGTAGGAATATGGTAGATCAAGATAGAGCAGGAAGAATAAAGATTATGTAGGAACATGGTAGATCAAGATAGAGCAGGTAGAATAAAGATAATGTAGGAACATGGTAGCTCGAGATAGAGCAGGAAGAATAAAGATTATGTAGGAACATGGTAGCCTGTGATATAGCAGGAAGAATAAAGATTATGTAGGAACATGGTAGCTCGAGATATAGCAGGAAGAATAAAGATTATGTAGGAACATGGTAGCTCGAGATAAAGCAGGAAGAATAAAGATTATGTAGGAACATGGTAGCTCGAGATAGAGCAGGAAGAATAAAGATTATGTAGGAACATGGTAGCTCGAGATATAGGAGGAAGAATAAAGATTATGTAGGAACATGGTAGCTCGGGATAGAGCAGGAAGAATAAAGATTATGTAGGAACATGGTAGCTCGAGATAGAGCAGGAAGAATAAAGATTATGTAGGAACATGGTAGCTCGAGATATAGCAGGAAGAATAAAGATTATGTAGGAACATGGTAGCCCGAGATGGAGCAGGAAGAATAAAGATTATGTAGGAACATGGTAGCTCGAGATAAAGCAGGAAGAATAAAGATTATGTAGGAACATGGTAGCTCGAGATAAAGCAGGAAGAATAAAGATTATGTATTAACATGGTAGCTCGAGATATAGCAGGAAGAATAAAGATTATGTAGGAACATGGTAGCTCGAGATAAAGCAGGAAGAATAAAGATTATGTATTAACATGGTAGCTCGAGATAAAGCAGGAAGAATAAAGATTATGTAGGAACATGGTAGCTCGAGATAGAGCAGGAAGAATAAAGATTATGTAGGAACATGGTAGCTCGAGATATCTATCTATCTATCTATTGACCTTTCGAGCCGTAACCGGCCCATAGGGCGTAGACCAAGATACACCTTCTCCTATATGAATTTTTGTTCTAGCAGTTTTCTTTTAAAGATATTTTATCAAATCTCGCCATCTGTCTCTGTTCTGTGCAAGCAGTTCTATCTCATTGAGGGAGCCGATTCCTGCTGCTCTTGCCTCTCTCATCAATGTTCTTCTCAGTGTCTCCCTGGGTCTTCCTCTTTTTCTTTTACCTGTTGTTTCCCATATGAGGGCTTGCTTTGCTATTCGATTATTATCTCTTCTCATCACATGTCCAACGTATGACCATCGTCTTTTCTTTATTACTGAAGATATTAGTGGTTGATTGGCGATTTCTCTAATTTCCTCGTTTGTTTTGAATTCGTTCCATTCTATACCAAGTATTTTCCTTAGACATTTATTTTCGAATGCGTTCAACTTTGTTTCTATATCTCTTGTTGTTTTCCAGCTTTCACACGCATACGTAAGGGTTGATAGTACATTTGATTTGAATAGCCTAAGTTTTGTGTTTGTGCTAATGAGTTTTGATTTCCACAACTTTTCAAGGCTTCTGAAAGACATTGCTGCTTTAGCCAGTCTGATTCTAATTTCTTTGCTCGTATCCCCTTCTCGATCAATGTGACTTCCAAGATAGATGAAGTGATCGATCTCTTCTACTGGTTTGTTTTCCATGTATATTTTGTCACTTGTTGGAATTAGTGAGATATAGGAGGGAGAATAAAGATTATGTAGGAACATGGTAGCTCGAGATAGAGCAGGAAGAATAAAGATTATGTAGGAACATGGTAGCTCGAGATAGAGCAGGAAGAATAAAGATTATGTAGGAACATGGTAGCTCGAGATATAGCAGGAAGAATAAAGATTATGTAGGAACATGGTAGCTCGAGATATAGCAGGAAGATTAAAGATTATGTAGGAACATGGTAGCTCGAGATATAGCAGGAAGAATAAAGATTATGTAGGAACATGGTAGCTCGAGATAGAGCAGGAAGAATAAAGATTATGTAGGAACATGAGGAAAAATGTTCGTTCATGACCTGTACTTGATAGGGATCTCAAAGTTTGATTGTTCAGTTAATAATGATGTTGATAACAGCGGTGATAGTGGAAAGAATGATGTTGATAACAGCGGTGATAGTGGAAATAATGATGTTGATAACAGCGGTGATAGTGGAAATAATGATGTTGATAACAGCGGTGATAGTGGAAATAATGATGTTGATAACAGCTGTGATAGTGGAAATAATGATGTTGATAAGAGTGGTGATAGTGGAAATAATGAAGTTGATAACAATGGTGATAGTGGAAATAATGATGTTGATTAAAGCGATGATAGTGGAATTAATGATGTTGATAACAGCGGTGATAGTGGAAATAATGAAGTTGATAACAGCGGTGATAGTGGAAATAATGAAGTTGATAACAGTGGTGATAGTGGAAATAATGAAGTTGATAACAGTGGTGATAGTGGAAATAATGAAGTTGATAACAATGGTGATAGTGGAAATAATGAAGTTGATAACAGTGGTGATAGCGGAAATAATGATGTTGGTAACTGTGGTGATAGGGGAAATAGTGATGTTAGTAACAGTGGTGAGAGGGGAAATAGTGATGTTGATAACAGTGGTGATAGTGAAAATAATGATGATAACAGTTGTGATAGTGAAAATAATGATGTTGATAACTGTGGTGATAGGGGAAATAGTGATGGTGATAACAGTGGTGATAGTGAAAATAATGATGTTGATAACAGTGGTGATAGTGAAAATAATGATGTTGATAACAGTGGTGATAGTAAAAATAATGATTTTGGTAACAGTGGTGATAGTGAAAATAATGATGTTGGTAACAGTTGTGATAGTGAAAATAATGATGTTGATAACAGTGGTGATAGGGGAAATAGTGATGGTGATACCAGTGGTGATAGTGAAAATAATGATGTTGATAACAGTGGTGATAGTGAAAATAATGATGTTGATAACAGTGGTGATAGTGAAAATAATGATGTTGATAACAGTGGTGATAGTGAAAATAATGATGTTGGTAACAGGGGTGATAGTGAAAATAATGATGTTGATAACAGTGGTGATAGTGAAAATAATGATGTTGATAACTGTGGTGATAGGGGAAATAGTGATGGTGATAACAGTGGTGATAGTGAAAATAATGATGTTGATAACAGTGGTGATAGTGAAAATAATGATGTTGATAACAGTGGTGATAGTGAAAATAATGATGTTGGTAACAGTGGTGATAGTGAAAATAATGATGTTGGTAACAGGGGTGATAGTGAAAATAATGATGTTGATAACAGTGGTTATAGTGAAAATAATGATGTTGATAACAGTGGTGATAGGGGAAATAGTGATGTTGATAACAGAGGTGATAGGGGAAATAGTGATGTTGATAACAGAGGTGATAGGGAAAATAATGATGTTGATAACAGCGGTGATAGGGGAAATAGTGATGTTGATAACAGAGGTGATAGTGAAAATAATGATGATAACAGTGGTGATAGCGGAAATAGTGATGTTGATAACAGTGGTGATAGTGAAAATAATGATGTTGATAACAGTGGTGATAGTGAAAATAATGATGTTGATAACAGTGGTGATAGTGGAAATAGAGATGTTTATAACTGAGGTGATATTTTAGAATAATGATGTTGATAACAGTGGTGATAGTGGAAATAATGATGTTGATAACAGTGGTGATAATGGAAATACTGATGATGATGATGACAGCGGAGCTGGCGTGATTTGGAAATAAAGATGTTGATGGTAGCGATGATAATGTGATGAATATGTGTAATAATGTTTAGGGTAATGTGGTCGGTATTACGGCCGTGCCGCTTTACTTTCCCAGAAAAAAATCCGGCACCCATTTAAGGCTGGGTGAACCTGGAAGCCAGGATCGAACCTGATCTCTTGTCCTTAGTAATCCAGTTCATTAACCACTAAGCTATCGCTGCTAAAGACGATGTACATTCTCTCAATAAACTGAGTGCCGATTCAAGAAATGGACCTCACCGCACACATAAGTTGAGGACCCCTGCTATATACGTAAATGAAAGACTGGTAGTTTTCTTTTCTTTAAATGTACACTCAATCATTATCATAGTTATATTCATCGAGTATCGTGTTTGCTGGCGTAGGTGATTGTGTCTCACCACAACTTTATATTTCTACAGTTATTTATCGTTTCTGTTTTTGTCTTTCCTCCAAACCGCTCTCTTAACCTGTCTTGTATCTTTTAATTTTTGTTTGCCTCTGTCTCTTCTACCGTGAAATTTATCAAGCTGCCACAGACCATTTTATACATTCTCTTCCATGTTAACCAAATTATGATTGCCTCTCCATGATGTTGAAAATTAAATCATTTTGCATTTGCCTCTTTCAGAACGTACCCGTTACCCTCTTTAGCTTCCCATGCTATTGTCAACATTCTTCTGTAAAACCACATGTCTTTGGCCTCCAGTGATTTACTTGTCTGTTGTCAGATTTTTCAGGATTCAGAACCATATATCAAGACAGGATCCGCATAAAATTGAATAGCTCTTTTTTTAAATTTCCATTGACAAAAAATCTATGTCAATAGAAATGAGAAAGAGAGTTCATCGGTGCTTTATAGAACCCAGTCTGACCTATGGAAGCTAATCATGGACAGTATGAAAAGACGATTAGAGGCCACAGAGACGGGATTTCTCAGAAGAATGTTGAAAGTTCCCTGGACAGCTAAAAAGACCAATGAGGAAGTTCTCAAAGAGACCAACACAAAAAGGGAGCTCCTAAAAAACATCAGAAAGAAACAATCAACATTTTTCGGGCACATCATGAGAAGAGGAAAGTTGGAATACTTGGTTACAACTGTCAAAATAAAAGGAAAGAGAGATCACGGACGACAAAGAGAGAAAATACTAGATGATTTGGTGTCATGGCATAGAAAGCAGTCAAAAACAGAACTGATACAATGCACTGTAGATAGAATATTGTGGAAGGACATGATCGCCTACGCCAACCGGTATGGCACATGATGATGATTGACAAAAATAGGTTGTTTAATATATATTTTTAAAATTATTTGTAATGCAGCCCTTTCTTGAACTAATCTGCGTTTCACCACTGTTGCACATCAGCTATGATCATAGTGTACAAGTGAAATAATGTTATGGGCAAAATCTGCATCTTGTTCTAATGCCGGCATCTGTTTGTGCTTGTCAGATATGGAGAGCAAGATGTGGACGGGTGGAAGTGGGGAGGATGCAGTGACAACGTCAACTACGGTCTCTGGTTCAGTCGGACGTTTGTCGACGCTACAGAGACTGTTTCACATGAGATGGGTCCAAGCGTCAGGGGAATGATGAACCTTCACAACAACGAAGTCGGTCGCAGGGTTAGTCCACGAATGGCAGGTTGAGAGGGTGCCCTGATATTTCGTATACTAAAGTAGATGTATGTGTTGGTGGTAGATGTGGAGATGTCAGGATAAAGTAGATGCATGTGTTGGTGGTAGATGTGGAGATGTCAGGATAAAGTAGATGTATGTGTTGGTGGTAGATGTGGAGATGTCAGGATAAAGTAGATGTATGTGTTGGTGGTAGATGTGGAGATGTCAGGATAAAGTAGATGTATGTGTTGGTGGTAGATGTGGAGATGTCAGGATAAAGTAGATGTATGTGTTGGTGGTAGATGTGGAGATGTCAGGATAAAGTAGATGTATGTGTTGGTGGTAGATGTGGAGATGTCAGGATAAAGTAGATGTATGTGTTGGTGGTAGATGTGGAGATGTCAGGATAAAGTAGATGTATGTGTTGGTGGTAGATGTGGAGATGTCAGGATAAAGTAGATGTATGTGTTGGTGGTAGATGTGGAGATGTCAGGATAAAGTAGATGTATGTGTTGGTGGTAGATGTGGAGATGTCAGGATAAAGTAGATGTATGTGTTGGTGGTAGATGTGGAGATGTCAGGATAAAGTAGATGTATGTGTTGGTGGTAGATGTGGAGATGTCAGGATAAAGTAGATGTATGTGTTGGTGGTAGATGTGGAGATGTCAGGATAAAGTAGATGTATGTGTTGGTGGTAGATGTGGAGATGTCAGGATAAAGTAGATGCATGTGTTGGTGGTAGATGTGGAGATGTCAGGATAAAGTAGATGTATGTGTTGGTGGTAGATGTGGAGATGTCAGGATAAAGTAGATGGATGTGTTGGTGGTAGATGTGAAGATGTCAGGATAAAGTAGATGTATGTGTTGGTGGTAGATGTGAAGGTGTCAGGATTAAGTAGATGTATGTGTTGGTGGTAGATGTGGAGATGTCAGGATAAAGTAGATGTATGTGTTGGTGGTAGATGTGGAGATGTCAGGATAAAGTAGATGTATGTGTTGGTGGTAGATGTGAAGATGTCAGGATAAAGTAGATGTATGTGTTGGTGGTAGATGTGGAGATGTCAGGATAAAGTAGATGTATGTGTTGGTGGTAGATGTGGAGATGTCAGGATAAAGTAGATGTATGTGGTAGATGTGAAGATGTCAGGATAAAGTAGATGTATGTGTTGGTGGTAGATGTGAAGATGTCAGGATAAAGTAGATGTATGTGTTGGTGGTAGATGTGAAGATGTCAGGATAAAGTAGATGTATGTGTTGGTGGTAGATGTGGAGATGTCAGGATAAAGTAGATGTATGTGTTGGTGGTAGATGTGGAGATGTCAGGATAAAGTAGATGTATGTGTTGGTGGTAGATGTGAAGGTGTCAGGATAAAGTAGATGTATGTGTTGGTGGTAGATGTGAAGATGTCAGGATAAAGTAGATGTATGTGTTGGTGGTAGATGTGAAGGTGTCAGGATAAAGTAGATGTATGTGTTGGTGGTAGATGTGGAGATGTCAGGATAAAGTAGATGCATGTGTTGGTGGTAGATGTGAAGATGTCAGGATAAAGTAGATGTATGTGTTGGTGGTAGATGTGAAGATGTCAGGATAAAGTAGATGTATGTGTTGGTGGTAGATGTGAAGATGTCAGGATAAAGTAGATGTATGTGTTGGTGGTAGATGTGGAGATGTCAGGATAAAGTAGATGTATGTGTTGGTGGTAGATGTGAAGATGTCAGGATAAAGTAGATGTATGTGTTGGTGGTAGATGTGAAGATGTCAGGATAAAGTAGATGCATGTGTTGGTGGTAGATGTGGAGATGTCAGGATAAAGTAGATGCATGTGTTGGTGGTAGATGTGAAGATGTCAGGATAAAGTAGATGTATGTGTTGGTGGTAGATGTGGAGATGTCAGGATAAAGTAGATGTATGTGTTGGTGGTAGATGTGGAGATGTCAGGATAAAGTAGATGTATGTGTTGGTGGTAGATGTGGAGATGTCAGGATAAAGTAGATGTATGTGTTGATAGATGTGAAGATGTCAGGATAAAGTAGATGTATGTGTTGGTGGTAGATGTGGAGATGTCAGGATAAAGTAGATGTATGTGTTGGTGGTAGATGTGGAGATGTCAGGATAAAGTAGATGTATGTGTTGGTGGTAGATGTGAAGGTGTCAGGATAAAGTAGATGTATGTGTTGGTGGTAGATGTGGAGATGTCAGGATAAAGTAGATGCATGTGTTGGTGGTAGATGTGAAGGTGTCAGGATAAAGTAGATGTATGTGTTGATAGATGTGAAGATGCCAGGATTAAGTAGATGCATGTGATGGTGGTAGATGTGAAGATGTAAAGATTAACTAGATGCATGAGTTGATAGATGTGAAGATGTCAGGATTAAGTAGATGCATGTTTTGGTAGATGTAAAAATGTCAGGATTAACTAGATGCATGAGTTGATAGATGTGAAGATGTCAGGATTAACTAGATGCATGTGTTGATAGATGTGAAGATGTCAGAATTAACTAGTTGCATGTGATGGTGGTAGATTTGAAAATGTCAGGATTAACTAGATGCATGAATTGATAGATGTGAAAATGTCAGGACTAAGTAGATGCATGTTTTGGTGGATGTGAAGATGTCAGGATTAACTAGATGCATGAGTTGATAGATGTGAAGATGTCAGGAATATGTAGATCGTTGCGTTGTTAGTAGATGTGAAGGTGATAGTTTGTTTGTAAATGGATGCGCGATAACAGTTTGATGTTTGAAGAGATTACATGTTGCTTATATGGGAAGTTGAATGTCTAGTTTGGATAGTTTGTTGCTTATATGGGAGGTTGAATGTCTAATTTGGATAGTTTGATGCTTATATGGGAAGTTGAATGTCTAGTTTGGATAGTTTGTTGCTTATATGGGAAGTTGAATGTCTAGTTTGAATAGTTTGATGCTTATATGGGAAGTTGAATGTCTAGTTTGAATAGTTTGATGCTTATATGGGAAGTTGAATGTCTAGTTTGAATAGTTTGATGCTTATATGGGAAGTTGAATGTCTAGTTTGGATAGTTTGATGCTTATATGAGAAGTTGAATGTCTAGTTTGGATAGTTTGTTGCTTATATGAGAAGTTGAATGTCTAGTTTGAATAGTTTGATGCTTATATGAGAAGTTGAATGTCCAGTTTGAATAGTTTGTTGCTTATATGAGAAGTTGAATGTCTAGTTTGGATAGTTTGATGCTTATATGAGAAGTTGAATGTCCAGTTTGAATAGTTTGTTGCTTATATGAGAAGTTGAATGTCTAGTTTGGATAGTTTGTTGCTTATATGAGAAGTTGAATGTCTAGTTTGAATAGTTTGATGCTTATATGAGAAGTTGAATGTCCAGTTTGAATAGTTTGTTGCTTATATGAGAAGTTGAATGTCTAGTTTGGATAGTTTGTTGCTTATATGGGAAGTTGAATGTCTAGTTTGGATAGTTTGTTGCTTATATGAGAAGTTGAATGTCTAGTTTGAATAGTTTGATGCTTATATGAGAAATTGAATGTCTAGTTTGAATAGTTTGATGCTTATATGAGAATTTGAATGTCTAGTTTGAATAGTTTGATGCTTATATGAGAAGTTGAATGTCTAGTTTGAATAGTTTGATGCTTATATGAGAAGTTGAATGTCTAGTTTGAATAGTTTAATGCTTATATGGGAAGTTGAATGTCTAGTTTGAATAGTTTGATGCTTATATGAGAAGTTGAATGTCTAGTTTGGATAGTTTGTTGCTTATATGGGAAGTTGAATGTCTAGTTTGGATAGTGTGTTGCTTATATGGGAAGTTGAATGTCTAGTTTGAATAGTTTGATGCTTATATGAGAAGTTGAATGTCTAGTTTGGATAGTTTGTTGCTTATATGGGAAGTTGAATGATACGTTTGGACGGATGTGTGGATAGAAGGATTGATGAAAATATGAGTGATATGGTGGTAATTTGGGTAATTTGATGAAGAGATCCATGTTTTTCTGGATTATTGTTGTTTCACGATGGATATTTACTTTCATGAATTAATGGTTGTGGCTTTTGCAAAATGGGTGCCTAAAAGGCTAACTGTAACTTGGCATGATCGACATTTGGGTGATTATCTCCACAAGAACACTTTTTTTGTTTTGTTGAACTGATTGTTTTGTTATTGATAAATGTTGCCATCATTATCTTGCTGCGCTAAACGTCCCACCGTCGTCTTCTTACCCTATAACCTATTCTAGACGTCGATGCTGATTTAGCGACAAAAAATTCGTTACTGTGGTTCCAGCTGCTCAAATAATAAAACAACAATAGTAATAACAACAACAATATAACTTGTCATACAGAAGAAGAGGTAGGGTTCGATCCCAACCGACGGCTTCCGGTTCACCCAGCCTTTAATGGGTACCGGATTTTTTTTCTGGGAGAGTAAAGCGGCACGGGCGTAATACCGACCACATTACCCCAAAAATCATGTGCTGAAGGTCTGTAAAATTTATGGTCACTAACACCATATTCAGCAGCAGGAATCGGCTCCCTCAATGAGATAGAGCTGCTTGTACAGAACAGAGACAAATGGCGAGATTTGATAAAATATCTTTAAAAGAATTGAAAACTGCTAGAATAAAAATTTAGATAAGAGAAGGAGTATCTTGGTCTACGCCCTATGGGCTGGCTACGGCTCGAGAGGTCAATAGATAGATAGAAAACCATATTCCCGATACGCCACTTGGCGTGACGGGGATACTTTACTTTTTTTTTTCTTTATTTTGTCCTACAGAGCTCTCTAAGAACGTCAGGGTTTGGCAGGAATGGTCTATATTTTATGATTATAATAATTCCTGAATCGCGTAATTCGTCGAATCACTCAGTATACTAGCGTGGGTGTAGTCTTGTGACTCTAACCATTTGAATGCCTTGGTCACTGCCATCGCCTCCATTGTCATGCTACTCGTGGTCACGACGTATGCACCACTGTCTTCGTAGACTATTTTTCCTGCAGAGCGTGCTGTAAATGCCCATGAACTCATTTCGTGTCGTCTTACAGATCCGTCTGTATAGATGACTGCATCTTTCTCATCGGTGTTATCGCAGATGAGACCGTTGACCTCAGCATTAACCACGACCGGGTTCTGTTCCCTACTTTTCCTGTCGAGTGTGACAATACATGAGAAAGTCCCCTTGAAAGACGTAGGCACCAGTATCCACTCCTCACCAACGCTGATATTTTACAAGTACTAAGCCTGCTGGCGTAGGTGATCATGTCTCTCAACAACTTTCTCAACAACTTTTTTATGGAATTTTTACAAGTATTTTACAAAATATTTTAAAATTTACAAAAAAATGTAGAGCGTTTGATGATGTTAGGCCATCGTTGTTGACTCCAATTCGATGATGTTAGGCCATCGTTGTTGACTCCAATTCGATGATGTTAGGCCATCGTTGTTGACTCCAATTCGATGATGTTAGGACATCGTTGTTGACTCCAATTCCGAACAAATGAGGAAGATACTATATAATCAGTCTCTCAATGTATACATCCCTACCCCACCCATCCACCTTCTCTTCTCTAAGTAAAGGTAAAGTACGAGACTTGAACCGGCGTCTTAGGACGCGAGTTTCCACCCATATGTGCTCGGCCGCCTATCCAGAAATGTTCGGAAATTTCTGTATAGTGTCGCTTCAAGTATCGAAACTCAGATGCGAGACAACATTCCTCACCTTCCCAGGGTTATACCCTGGTACCCATTTCTGTCAACGGCTGGGTCGACCGTGGGGGTATTTTTTTTTTCCCCAACCACGAGTACAATTCACACTGCAGCCAGCGGGAATCGAACACGGGTTGTCCGAACGTCGGTAGTCCAGTCGGGTGGTTTTCCCAACTCGGCTACCGAGGCCCCAAAGGTTCTTCTCTTCTCTTTGAAGAACAAACGTGATGGTCTCCTTGTCCAGAGTAGGGGTCAAACTCAGAGCCAACTTATTTGCCTCGTAAAGCAGCCTGCCCTGGACAGAACATTCAGGTTAATGCGCTGACTTTTGAGCCATCTAAAAGCTGCATCTACTACTCCTGTTGTTGTTGACGGATTGCCACGAGTTGATGCGGGCAGGTTGCCCTTTGACTCATAAGATGTGGCGGGTCGTAATGGCTTTCTTGACATTCCCGGCTCTTACTAGAGAAGTTATAGTTCGTCTGTCCCAGGCTATGCTGAGAAACTACTAGTCCAGCCCAGAGGTACTGTAATACTGGGTCCTCTATATCAGTAACAGCCACCACTACAGGGAACACGTCGATCCTAGCTTCTGTTAGCCAGTTTGGTTTGACGTAGACTGTTTCCAGGGGAGACCACGAGGAGGTAGAACTACTAGGTCTTGGTCAGGTGATGGTGCGCCGACCCTGCTATTGCGACCGCAGCTCGCAGGCGCTTCTGCTCCCCCCATCCACTCCCGTCGGAGAGGTTGTCAATCTTCTGTAGCATTGTTTGTAAGTCGCCAAGACGATGTGATCCATGTTCTGTTACCTGTCATGTTATCGCCGCTGTTGTTGCTCTTATCCTCATTCTCATCCTGGGCACCGTGATAATACAATTGCCCGATTCCATAGCCGCGTTGCTATGCCACAAGACCTCAACCACTGCTCTGTCCACGGGGTATAGAAACATCCGTATAGATGATGAAATCCTGAGTTGACCACACTTTTTCATTTGATTCAATTATTACGACCTCGATAGCTGCATATGTACAGTTGCGACATTTCCTGCAGAGCTGTATGAATACTTTGATTATCCTTTTTTTCTCCGCTCTTACTTCATTCCAATCCTTGCCAGTATGAATACTTTGATTAGCCTTTTTTTCTCCGCTCTTACTTCATTCCAATCCTTGCCAGTATGAATACTTTGGTTAGCCTTTTTTTCTCCGCTCTTACTTCATTCCAATCCTTGCCAGTATGAATACTTTGATTAGCCTTTTTTTCTCCGCTCTTACTTCATTCCAAACCTTGCCAGTATGAATACTTTGGTTAGCCTCGTTTTCTCTGCTGCTACTTCTTTCCAATCCTTGCCAGTCTAAATGTCATTCAGATCACACACTCTCCTTATGGACTCCTACGCCTTCACCATCCAGGATTTTCGACGCCTGAGGCGCCTGCACCTGATCTTGGGAACTACATCCTCAAAGCTGATTGGCTCCTCGGTGAGAACTTGTCTCAATGAGACTGATAGTGCGTCTCTAACCATCTGACGTCACAAATGTTACATTTCCAGGTTCAGGTGATATCTGCCACTGTAGTTTAATCGCTCCCAGCGGTTGTCCAGTTTAGCATGAGTCGACCTTAAGGCAAAGTTAATGTTTGGGTCCCATTGTCCAATTTAGCATGAGTCGACCCTAAGGCAAAGTTAATGTTTGGGTCCCGTTGTCCAGTTTAGCATGAGTCGACCCTAAGGCAAAGTTAATGTTTGGGTCCCGTTGTCCAGTTTAGCATGAGTCGACCCTAAGGCAAAGTTAATGTTTGGGTCCAATGGTTGGCAATGTTTAATGAGTCGTGTCTAAACAACAGTAAAATGTCACCTGGCAGTTCCTCTAGATTGCAACATCATCATCATTGAATTCCGTCTCCGCATCGAAGGTTGGGTACCATGGAGCGCCATTCTGCTGTCTCTTTGCTTTGATGGTGCAGGTCGTCATAGGCTGACTTGTAATATTTTGATTTTATTCGTCCTTGTTAGTCTTGGTCTGCCTCTGCCTCTGCCTCTATTACCTTGTATTTTCCCTTCCAAGATTACTTTTAGTAGGCTGCAGTGTCATTTAACATGCCACAAAAATCTCATTTGTCTTATTCTAATTGTGTTTAGTAGTTACCTTTTCATTTTTAGTTGTTTTAAGATTTCATCTTTTGTTTTCTTTTCTTTCCATCCAATTCTATCTATTCTACTATAAATCCACATTTCAAAGGCTTCAATTTTAAGTTATATTTTATTGTCCAAGGTCCATGTTTCTGCACTATACAGCAATGTTGAGAAGATGTAACATTTTGCTATTCTTAGTTTTAGCCCTGATATTATTTGTTTTGATGTTAGTATGTTCTTCGTGACATTAAAATTACTTTTTGCCATTCCTATTCTTTTGTTTATTTCAGTTTTACATTTTCCATACCTGGTTATGGTATATCGAAGGTAGTTGTGCTATGTCAATAGAAGTGAGAAAGAGAGTTTATCGGTGCTATATAGAGCCAATTCTGACCTATTGAAGCTAATCATGTACAGTAAACAAACAATTAAAAGATGCTTATAGGCCACAGATATAGGATTTCTCAGAAGAATGTTGAAAGTTCTCTGGACAGCTAAAACGACCAACGAGGAAATTCTCAAAAGAGGCCAACACAAAAAGGGAGCTACTAAGAAACATCAGAAAGAAACAACCGACATTTTTCGGGCACATCGTGAGAAGAGGAAAGTTGGAATACTTGGTTACAACTGGTACAATACAGGGAAAGAGAGATCGCGGACGACAAAGTTGAAAAATACTGTATAGATAGCTTTGGTGTCATGACATGGAAAACAGTGAACAACAGAATTGATGCAAAGCACGATGGAAAGAAGATTGTGGGACATGATCGCCTACACCAGGCGGTATGGCCCATGGTGATGAAGGTAGTTGCAGCTTTGTACTGTCTCCAAGTCTATTTATTCAACTTTGATATCCACTTGTAGATTTTGAGCATTATCTTTGTTTACGATCATAGTTTTAAGCTTTTTAATATTCATATCGAATCCATATTTTTTGCTTATCATGTTTATTTCATTAAGTAATTGTTGTAGATCTTTAGGATTTTCTGCTAGTAGTACAGTATCTTCAGCATATCTTAGGTTATTGATTATCTTTCCATTAATGTTTAGGCCTGGCATCTTTGTGATGTTTTTTAAAGATTTGCTCAGTGTATAGATTGAACGAGCTTGGTGATAAGATGCATCCTTGTCTTACTCATATTTTTATATAAATGGGTGTAGAGTTCTCTTTGTTATATTTTATTATTGCTGTTTGCTCCCAGCATAAATGATAGATTAGTTGTATGTCCGTGTCATCTAGATGTATATCTTTAGGCAGTCTATAAGTTCTTTATGGTGTATTCTATCAAAAGCTTTGATGTAGTCTATGAAGCAGGCATATATTGGTTTCTTTACTTCTAGATTGCAACACAACAGTAAATTGTCATCTGAAATTGCACTGGATTATAGTACAACAACAAATTGTAACATAACAGTTCCATTAGGTTATAGTACAGCAGTAAATGGTCACCTGACAGTTCCTCTAGATTATAGTACAACAGCAAATTGTCACCTGACAATTCCACTAGATTATAGTACAACAGTACATTGTCACCTGACAGTTCCTCTAGATTACAGTACAACATTAATTTGTCACCTGACTGTTCATCTAGATTATAGTACAACAGCAAATTGTCACCTGACAGTTCCACTAGGTTATAATACAGCAGTAATTTGTGACCTGACAGTTCCACAAGATGATAGTACAACAGCAAATTGTCACCTGACAGTTTCACTAGATTATAATACAACAGAAAATTGTCACCTGACAGTTTCACTAGATTATAGTACAACAGCAAATTGTCACCTGACAGTTCCACTAGATTATAATACATCAGTAAATTGTCACCTGACAATTCCTCTAAATTGTAGTACAACAGAAAATTGTCACCTGACAGTTCCTCTAGATTATAGTACAACAGCAAATTGTCACCTGACAGTTCCTCTAGATTATAGTCTATCTATCTATTGACCTTTCGAGCCGTAACCGGCCCATAGGGCGTAGACCAAGATACACCTTCTCCTATATGAATTTTTGTTCTAGCAGTTTTCTTTTAAAGATATTTTATCAAATCTCGCCATCTGTCTCTGTTCTGTGCAAGCAGTTCTATCTCATTGAGGGAGCCGATTCCTGCTGCTCTTGCCTCTCTCATCAATGTTCTTCTCAGTGTCTCCCTGGGTCTTCCTCTTTTTCTTTTACCTGTTGTTTCCCATATGAGGGCTTGCTTTGCTATTCGATTATTATCTCTTCTCATCACATGTCCAACGTATGACCATCGTCTTTTCTTTATTACTGAAGATATTAGTCTAGATTATAGTACAACAGCCAATTATCACCTGACAGTTCCACTAGATTATAGTACAACAGCAAATTGTCACCTGACAGTTCCTCTAGATTATAGTACAACAGCAAATTGTCACCTGACAGTTCCTCTAGATTATAGTACAACAGCAAATTGTCACCTGACAGTTTCACTAGATTATAATACATCAGAAAATTGTCACCTGACAATTCCACTAGATTATAGTACAACAGCAAATTGTCACCTGACAGTTCCACTAGATTATAGTACAACAGCAAATTGTCACCTGACAGTTCTACTAGATTATAGTACAACAGCAAATTATCACCTGATAGTTCCACTAGATTATAGTACAACAGCAAATTGTCACCTGACAGTTCCTCTAGATTATAGTACAACAGCAAATTGTCACCTGACAGTTCCTCTAGATTATAGTACAACAGCAAATTGTCACCTGACAACTTCACTAGATTATAGTACAGCAGTAAATATAAATGTGATCTCAACAAAACAATGAGAGTGCTATCATCAACAAAACGATGAGAGTGTTATCATCAACAAGACATTGAGAGTTTTATTATCAACATCACGGCTGGATGAACAGCAAGATCATACTTCGGACCGATTAAGACGATGATGAATTAATTTACTGAACTCATCACATTTCTGGGGTCTGCCGAAGGGACTTGAAGGCCCAGAGAATAATGGCAGCATGTACAGCCGCTCCCAGGTATTCAGATTTGAATGAACTGCTATTGTTTTTATTTTATTATCAACTTTCTTTTAAATTGCGTTGTAATATTGTTATGTTTCATTAGAATTCGTAACTAATTTTCGTTATATTTCAACCATTTTGTTATATCTCAACCACTTCGCTATGTCTTAATCACTTCGTTTTATCTTAACCACTTCGTTATATCTAAAACAATTCGTTATATCGCAACCACTTTGTTATATCTCAACTACTTCGTTATATCTCAACCACTTTGTTATATCTCAAAAACTTCGTTATATCTTAACCACTTCGTTATATCTCAATCACTTCGTTATATCTCAACCACTTTGTTATATCTCAACCACTTCGTTATATCTCAACCACTTTGGTTATTTGGTTATGGAAGGCCCCGGTATCACTGCAAACGAATTAAAATCCATAATTGCTCAACCGCCCGTCCCAGCATGATCATCCGAATCTCAACTCCCAAACAAAGAAATGTAACTGTAGTCCCCATCATAGCAGTCTCAGCACACGCCAAAAGACATAAGGCGAAACCGCGCAGAAAGTGAACACAGCCAACTGTTCCCTGTCATACGATATTATCATTCATCGAAAGCAATTGGAATATCAAAACTTGATCAAAACTGATGAGACACACAGCTCACGGTGAGCACAGAGCACTTAACCTAGTAGTTCCTGCAACAAGCCGGACTTGGAATATGAGGAAACTGCAACAAGGAACACTTTTCATGCATAGCCTTCAATTGTTCCCGCCGCCTATTCACCATATACCGGGAGTACACGTCCTCTTGAAAATGATGATCGTCATATTTTTTTAAAAATGTAGAGCGCTTGATGATGTTAGGCCATCGTTGTTGACTCAAATTCCGAACATATAGACACACAGTTAGTCGTCAGATTATCCCCGTCGCACATCAAACAACTGACCGTAATATTAGCGTACGGCCGGTCTAGGGATTTACGATGAACCATTACGATGACGTAGCACACAAAAATGTCGTACACACAATTTCGCTCCCTTTCGATTTTTGATTACTCTAGTGTAAGCAGCCTACCACGAACAAAACACGAAGCAAATTCCCCAAAGAGACAAAACTGCGGCTGACGAAGTAGTTTACATTTATAAGTAACTTGGAAATAACTTTTATCAAGGAATTCCAACAACGGCCATGAACAGCACCAATGTGACGTAAAGCGCAGATCAAGTCTAGACGTTGGAAGGTTGTATTCACAACACTTGATTTGTCAAAAAGGGACTGTTGCCGGCGTACAACATCGCTTTAGCGGCGCAGATGTAATAAGAAGATCATCACTTTTACTTTAACGCAGAAAAATACAACGGAGAACCGAAATTAATCAGACACCAGATGCACTTTCCGCAGCGATCGTGTGGACGTGGTCTAGATCCGCCATCTTGGAGACGGAAGTCTCCTGCTTGTAATCTACTTTGTTATATGTCAACCGCTTCGTTATATCCCAACCACGTTAGACATTATTATCAACGGAATTGAATTCCGAATCAAAATTCTGGGCAGAAAAGGAAATACTCATTTTCTTTTATCGCTTTCACGAATGACTGGACCTTGATACTGTTCGGATTAGTTCCCCGTCACACTAAAAACCGCTACTATACGGGCACTCGGTTTTTACGACCATTGTCCCTCGCTGTGCTCTCGGTTGATTGTCCTGAGAAAATCGTCGTAAATTAGACCATGCTTGTCGTCAGTTGGACTCTACCGATTGCAAATATCACCCGACCCGGTGACCTTATGGTGGTCATCAAAGAGAGCTATGGAAATAGACGAGATCGTAACTAGGGCCTCCCATGACTGAGTTTTTGAGGTGGGTGTTATTTTAGGAAAAGTGGTGTTCAAATACAGAATGTATGCCAGGAATTATTGTAGGTGAACTTGATAATAATAACTACTTGAGATGTGCTGATCATGTAGTTAGCATTAACCACAAAGATAACACTAGAATACAAGTGCCTCTTCTAGCACAATAGAATACAGTATTTCTTCTAATACTTTGCTGTCAGTGCCAAACGTGGACATTTAACAACCAACGGGGGAAACATATTTTACAAGGGAAATGAGATGTCTGAGAATATTCATCATCATCATCATCATCATCGAGTGCCGTCTCCGCAACGAAGGTTGGCTACCATGGAGCGCCATTCTGCTCTGTCTCTTGCTTTGATGGTGCAGGTTGTCATAGGCTGGTTTGTCCATCTTTTGATGTTATTCATCCATATTACTCTTGGTCTGCCTCTGCCTCTTTTACCTTGTATTTTTCCCTCAAGGATTACTTTTAGTAGGCTGTTGTGTCTTTTAACATGGCCCAAAAATCGCATTTGTCTTGTTTGAATTGTGCTTAGTAGTTCTCTTTTCATTTTTAGTTGTTTTAATACTTCATCGTTTGTTTTCTTTTCCTTCCATCCAATTCTACCTATTCTTATATATATCCACATTTCAAAGGCTTCAATTCTCTGTTTTGTTTTCTGAGAATATTAAACGTAACAATATGATATGTAGTTAGAAATGACGATACAAGGAGAACGTGCACACATTCAACGACCAGCCACACGATCGAAATGATTGGGTTCCCATTCTAGGAATAATTTATATGTTGCCCTTAAACCGCGACTGGTCAACAAGTCAATGGCGAAAGTTTCTCATGGAAAACAAAAAGTTGGAACTGTATTCGGAGGTCATCATTGCAGGAAGAACAACAAAATTGAAACATAAATTTTGACTGAGAGCAAATAATTGAAGCAAACAACGGTCTTCAAATATTTAGAAAGTGACAAGTCATCAAATCTGTTGTTTTTTTTCTTACAGAAATTTTCATATAATGAGATAGCAGTTCTGAGGATTGAACAATTGGCCCCAGTATTAGAGAACAAATATGTCAGTAATGAATACAGAGAGAGCATTATATAACACACTTTGCCATCATTGATAAAAATGGACATTAAACGTTGAAAAAAAAATAAGAAAAAACCTCAAAACAGAAATGAGGAGCCATTGATGAATACAGAATGTGATAAGAAGAGACGGAAGAAAAGGAACTGGTGTGAAATCGTCATCGGAAACAACAGATCAAATGGTTTGGAGATTTAACAAGATCACTACCAGACGTCATCCCAAAGAGAGGTTCAATATTCAGAAACAATTGAACTCGTAGAAGACGATGGGTTCTTGAGAAAGCAAATATGACGAAAGACATGAGGTGCACTCATTGACCCGGACAATCTTCTCGAATCTGAAAGCAACATTGGCGGGAAATGAAGTAGAGGGCGGCACTTGTTCTCAAATTGAACTCGTCTACTTTCTGTCCAGCATTTACTGTCTGTCTCCAGCTGGTTCTGTCTCCCCAGTCAGTAATATTCATATCAAGAGCGTTTACATACGTCTTTGCTGCGTAACAGGGGCTTTTCGTTCTTTTTTTTTTTGGCTCTCTGTCTGATGGCTCTCTGTCTAATGGCTGGCTCTCTGTCTGATGGCGGGCTCTCTGTTTAATGGCTGACTCTCTGTCTGATGGCGGGCTCTCTGTTTAATGGCTGACTCTCTGTCTGATGGCGGGCTCTCTGTTTAATGGCTGACTCTCTGTCTGATGGCGGGCTCTCTGTTTAATGGCTGACTCTCTGTCTGATGGCGGGCTCTCTGTTTAATGGCTGGCTCTCTGTATGATGGCTCTCTGTCTAATAGCTGGCTCTCTGTCTGATAGCTTTCTGTCTAATGGCTGGCTCTCTGTCTGATGGCTCTCTGTCTGATGGCTCTCTGTCTAATAGCTGGCTTTCTGTCTGATGTTTCTCTGTCTGATGGCTGACTCTCTGTCTGGTGGCTCTCTGTCTAATAGCTGGCTCTCTGTCTGATAGCTTTCTGTCTAATGGCTGGCTCTCTGTCTGATGGCTCTCTGTCTAATAGCCGGCTTTCTGTCTGATGTTTCTCTGTCTGATGGCTGACTCTCTGTCTGGTGGCTCTCTGTCTAATAGCTGGCTCTCTGTCTGATAGCTTTCTGTCTAATGGCTGGCTCTCTGTCTGATGGCTCTCTGTCTGATGGCTCTCTGTCTAATAGCTGGCTTTCTGTCTGATGTTTCTCTGTCTGATGGCTGACTCTCTGTCTGGTGGCTCTCTGTCTAATAGCTGGCTCTCTGTCTGATAGCTTTCTGTCTAATGGCTGGCTCTCTGTCTGATGGCTCTCTGTCTGATGGCTCTCTGTCTAATAGCTGGCTTTCTGTCTAATAGCTGGCTCTCTGTCTAATAGCCGGCTCTCTGTCTAATGTTTCTCTGTCTCATGGCGCTCTCTGTCTGATTGCTCTCTGTCTGATTGCTCTCTGTCTGACTGCTCTGTCTGATGGCTCTCTATCTGATGGCTCTCTATCTGATGGCTCTCTATCTGATGGCTCTCTATCTGATGGCTCTCTATCTGATGGCTCTCTATCTGATGACTCTGTATCTGATAGCTCTCTATCTGAATTGCTCTCTGTCAGACTGCTCTGTCTGATGGTTCTCTGTCCGATGGCTCTCTATCTGATGGCTCTCTATCTGATGACTCTGTATCTGATAGCTCTCTATCTGAATTGCTCTCTGTCTGACTGCTCTGTCTGATGGTTCTCTGTCCGATGGCTCTCTATCTGATGACTCTGTATCTGATAGCTCTCTATCTGACGGCTCTCTGTTTGATGTCTCTGTCTGATGCTCTTTGTTTGACGACTCTCTATCTGTTAGCTCTCTGTCTGATGGTTCTCTCTGATGGTTATCTGTCTGATGCTCTTTGTTTGACGACTCTCTATCTGTTAGCTCTCTGTCTGATGGCTCTCTGTCTGATGGTTATCTCTCTGATGGTTATCTGTCTGATGACTTTCTGTCTGATGGTTCTCTGTGTGACGGTTCTCTGTCTGATGGCATAATAAAATACGTTGCAAAACGAAAAGCTGTTGGTTGTGGCGATAAAATCCGCCTGAGAAAAAGAAAACTTGGTAGGAAAGACCAACTTTTGTTATCATCAAAACTGCTTTACACGCATCAAATGTCTTCTTCCGTGTAAAAGAGGCAAAGGACAATCAAAGATTAGAGAAGCAGTCCCGAGATATGCTGAATACGGATCCACTGGGCCGCAAGGTGTAAAACATTGTGTAACTCATTCTACTAATAGATTCTCAGATCCTTGACATCAATGTTTAATTTCTCCAGTATACTGATTATTTCCACATGCTTTACTTTGTCAAATGCTTTTGTGCAGTCTATAAAGCACATGTATAGATCTTTCTTCACCTTTATAGTTCTTTCCTATCAATGTTCGCAGAAAGTATATTGCCTTATTGATGCCCTTTCCTTCCACAAATCCACATTGTTCCTCACTTATTTCTGGTTTTATTTTGTTCCTTACACGTCTCATGATTATTCTTGGTAATATTTTCGTCATGTAGCTCATGAGACTAATAGTGCGATGGTCTTCACAATCAGTGGCGCCTGACTTCTTCGGTATGGCTACAAATATAGATTTTTGTAGATCTTCGAGTATGTGTCCAGTGTTATATATGTCATTGAGTAGTTTTGTTATGACTTGTACTCCCAGCTCTCCTAATGCATTTATCTCTTCGACTGTTATATTGTCAGGACCTGGAGCTTTGCCTCTTTTCATGTATTGAATTTCCTTCTCCACTTCCCGCTGCATTATTGGGGGTCCTGTGTCTTTGTTTGAATTGTTTATCTCTGGTCTTTCATCATCATAGAGTTGACTGATACATTATGTCCATCTTTCCATTATCTTCTCTTGTCCCATTATTATATTTCCTTCCTTTAATTCACACATCATAAAACTTCTTTTCTTCCCGTTAATTCGTTTAAATTTTGGGGGCATGTTAAAATACATATCATCATCATCAAGTACCGGTCCTACTGGCGTAGGTGATCATGTCTCTCCACAACTTTCGATTTCGGCAGCTATTTATCATTTCTGTTGTTGACCTTCTGCCAAGCCATTCTCTTAAACTAATTGTTATTTTTTCTCTTTGCTTCCCTCTGTCTCTTCGTCCCTCAATTTTTCATGTTGGTACAATATATTCCAGTTGTTCTCCTTTCATTACATGGCAGCCAAAAAATGAGGATTGTTTCTTCCTAATATTGGAAATTAGCTCTCTTTTTGCTTTGACCTCTCTCAGAACATCTTCATTTCTCTTCTTAGCTGTCCATGGTGCTCTCAACATTCTTCTGTAAAACCACATTTCTACAGACTCCAGTGATTTTTTTGTCTGTTGTCCTATTGTCCATGATTCGCATCCATATGTTAAGACTGGCTCTATGTAACATTGAAAAACTCTTTTTCTTGTTTCTATTGTCAAAAAATGGATTGCATAGTATCTTCCTCATTTTTTGGAAAAAATTTTTAATTTAGACAAGGCCATAAACAATGATGTCTTTAGGTTATATGTTATATATTCTGTTAAGTATACTGTTATATGTAAATGCATCCATATTGACTTTGATTATGTCCTTTCATGAAAACATGAATGCTAAAATCCACTTTGATGGGAGTTCATCAGAGAGTTTTAAAGTCAACAACGGAGTGAAACAGGGATGTGTCCTCGCCCCCACCCTTTTGGTATATTTTTTGCTGCCCTCCTAAACTACGCCTTCGAAAACAGCTCAGGAGATATTTACATTTGCACAAGATCAGATGGCTCACCGTTCAACTTAGCACGACTAAGAGCAAAAACCAAAACAAATGATGCCCTACTTAAAGAATTTTTATTTGCTGACGATGCAGCCCTAGTCGCTCATAGTGAGGCCACCCTACAGTCGCTGATCAACAACCTGGAAAAAGCATGCTACCTTTTTTTCACTGTCAATTAATGTTAAGAAAACAGTAATACTAAGTCAAGGCGACATCAAACCTCTATTAATCACTCTAAAGGAGTGTACACTAGAATCAGTTCAGAAATGTACATATCTTGGATCCACAATTACGCAAACCACTCAATCCTGCGTGCGTAGCACACTATTAAATGGATTTGAAACCTGGACAACGTACTCAAATCACGAAAAAAGAATAAATTTCTTCCACATGCGATGTCTCCGCAGAATAATGCACATCAAATGGCTGGACAAAATAATGCACATCACATGTCAGGACAAAATAATGCACATCAAATGGCAGGACAAAATAATGCACATCAAATGGCAGGACAAAATAATGCACATCAAATGGCAGGACAAAATAATGCACATCAAATGGCAGGACAAAATAATGCACATCAAATGGCGGGACAAAATAACCAACTTAACTGTCCTGCAACGTGCTAAGACACCAACAATCATGTCGATGCTCAGATGTCGAAGACTAAAATGGTTGGAGCATGTCCAGCGAATGGAAGAAAAACGCATCCCCAAACAAATACTATATGCCGAACTAACACACGAAAAAAGACAACTCGGCAGACCTAAACTACAATATAGAGATATCTGTAAATCATCTCTGAAAGACTTCTCCATCTGTGAAAATGACTAGGAAAATCAGGCAAGTGATCGCACATCATGGAGAGCAATTTATAAGGAATGGTATAACATCATTTGAGACTGTGCTAAGGCACAACTTAGAAGAGAAAAGACTCATGAAAAAGGATGGAAAACCCTGTGGATCAGTGGGCCTGACTTGTTCATTCTGTAGTCGTGTGTGCTTGTCAAATATTGGTAGAATCAGCCACGAGAGAAGCTGTTCGACAAAAACAAAACCTAAAAAAATACACAATAGCCTCCACTAGACCGTCTGACAAGACGAAAAGGGCCACATATAGTGACTTCTGATTAATTATTACATGATGGATGTCTTCCTTTTCCCAACAATCATTAGCAACGTTATGATCTGTCCTTGTTGACGGGTAGAGCAATAAATTGTCAACAATTAATAGTTTTGGCTTCGCTATTCATCCATTCTTATCCACCTACCCTTATGTTTGTCTAATGTCATCCATGTTTCTGTGTTCTAGATAGTTAAGCTCTTTAGAGTTTATCTTTGTTTCGTTGTCCGTTTGAATTGTTCTCGTTTTCTGAAGGAGCCGTATTTAGGCTGAAACGTCAGCTATTTTGTTGTGTTCCTTTTTGTAAAGCTGTCACCATACCTTGTAGGAGTGTACGTTACAGCCCACTACTTGCTCCTACCTACCCAACTCTTTCTGTTGTTTCGGTATAATGCCAAGTCTCATATCGGAAATCTGGCCAATGCGAGATAAGATTTGATTTTACAAGAATTCGTGGCCCATTTCGTTGGAGGGGTAACAGTTTTATTGTGGCATGGCAGTGGGTACAATACCTTCCATATGGCGGGACAAGTAGCGAAAATGTAAAGGAAATAAAGACACGGGAAAAAAATCTTGATGGCAGATAACAGCAACAGTGATGACAGACGAGATATGAGGACTCCATAGCTACAGTAGTGACTGTCTGTCACCAGTAGCCCGTAGCCATTGACTGTTAATGGCTCCCATCTTTATCAGATCTCATGGATTCACGCCCGATGATGTTGTAAAGGAACTTTTAAGACGCGGAGAAATCATATCCACGGATCCCTCGAAGACAAAACGAGGGCTGGTACGGACTTATCTGAGAGGCAATACAACTAACACGAGAGTGCAGAAATCCTCAAATATGGAGGCAGTTTGTCGCTGGAAAAAGCCGAGATTCGAACGAGGGCATTTTTTTTAATTTCAGAATTGAGAACGTGATGTTTATCAGAAAATTGAAATATCAATTGTTTAGCCGTTAGTGGGATAGGTCGTGCTTTTGTTGACATTTTTGTTTTGTTTTCTGACTGTGCCTTGGCATTCCTGTATCTGAACCTGTGGCGTAGTTAGAGGAGGGAGGACAGAGCGGTACTAACGAGAAATAGGACAATGAATGGGGCTGGAGCGTTTGAGAAATCGTATGCTTCGTAATCATGAGGAGAAATTCTTGATTTATTTATAGTGATCTAAGTTCTAAATAAACATTTAGTGGGAAAACAATGCCTGCAGTGAATTTCTTTAGTATGCAACCAATATAATACTTAGTCGAAAAAAGAGCGACATACTTATATAATAGCAAATATAGTTTGAAAATGTAATACTCTGTCAATAATAATTCCTACCAGTTTGGTATTTTGTTGTAAATACATGAGAATTACCAAATTCTTCCATATTCTAATTTGTCTACAACATTTTTGTGCACTGCTTCAAGAGATTGGGGCACGTTTTTCATGCGAGCTCTGGCAAAATTTTACTGGCTCGTTTAGAGCTAATTGTTACTGGCTCGTTCAGAGTTAATTGTTACTGGCTCGTTCAGAGTTAATTGTTACTGGCTCGTTCAGAGCTAATTGTTACTGGCTCCAAGTTATTACTGCGGAGGAAGAGCTGTGTTTACAGCACTCGGAAAAAAAATCACAAATAATCAACAACAGAAAAAAAAACAAGGAACAATATATGGTCCGAAGCAGGATCGAACCCGTACTCCTTGGCACAGCGCCTTGCCACGAGAAACCAAACGCTAGAGCACACCGAGCTGTGATTGTAACCGTATGCTATAGCCATGAGTACACCTGCGTGAAGACATCTCCAATTAAAGCTATTTTTTAGATAGCTGAGTTGGCCGTGTGCTCTAGCGTTTGGTTTCCTCATATTCCAAGTCCGGTTGCCGGAGCTACTGAGTTAAGTGTTCTGTGCACACCGTGAACTGTGCGTTTCATCCGTTTTGATCATGTTTCGATATTCCGATTGCCCACGATGAATGATGATATCGTTTGACGGGGAACAGATGGCTGTGTTCACTTTCTGTGTGGTTTCGCCTTATGTCTTTTGGCGTGTGCTGAGACTGCTATGATGGAGACTGCAGCTACCTTTCTTTGTTTGGGAAATGAGATATTAATTCGGATGATTCCACTGGCACGGGCGGTTGAGCAATTATGGATTTTAACTCCTTTGCAGTGATACCGGGGTCTTCAATAACCTCAATAGCATCTCAGAAAATGAAAAAAATATCTTATGCAACAAATCTATGTCAATAAAAATGAGAAAGAGAGTTCATCGGTGCTATATAGAACCAATTCTGACCTATGGAAGAGAATCATGGACAGTAGACAAACAAATGAAAAGACGATTAGAGGCCACAGAGATGGGATTTCTCAGAAGAATGTTGAAAGTTCCCTGGACAGCTAAAAAGACCAATGAGGAAGTTCTCAAAGAGGCCAACACAAAAAGGGAGCTCTTAAAAAACATCAGAAAGAAGCAATCAACATTTTTCGTGCACATCATGAGAAGAGGAAAGTTAGAATACTTGGTTAAAACTGGCAAAATAAAAGGTAAGAGAGATCGCGGACGACAAAAAGAGAAAATACTGGATAGCTTGATGTCATGGCATGGAAAACAGCCAACAACAGAACTGATACGATGCACTGTAGATAGAAGATTGTGGAGGGACATGATCACCTACGCCAACCGGTAAGACACATGATGATGATGATTCATCTGTAATTCTATGATTCAGTTCACACAATCTCTTGTATCTGTAGAAGGTTAAATCTACACTATCTCTTCTGTCCTTTGGCGATTCTATTTCTACTCTGCCTCTCAATTTTGTTGACTACTTCTAATAACTTCCTCACTGTCTAACTCCTAACTTGTCAAGTATCTTTCAAAACTCTCTATAACTATCTAACTAATGTCACTCCTAACTTGTCAAGTATCTTCCAAAACTCTCTATAACTATCTAACTAATGTCACTCCTAACATGTCAAGTATCTTCCAAAACTCTCTATAACTATCTAACTAATGTCACTCCTAACATGTCAAGTATCTTCCAAAACTCTCTATAACTATCTAACTAATGTTACTCCTAATATGTCAAGTATCTTCCTAAACTCTCTATAACTATCTAACTGTCACTCCTAACGTGTCAAATATCTTCCAAAACTCTCTATAACTATCTAACTAATGTCACTCCTAACATGTCAAGTATCTTCCAAAACTCTAGATAACTATCTAACTAATGTCACTCCTAACTTGTCAAGTATCTTCCAAAACTCTCTATAACTATCTAACTAATGTCACTCCTAACTTATCAAGTATCTTCCAAAACTCTCTATAACTATCTAACTAATGTCACTCCTAACATGTCAAGTATCTTCCAAAACTCTCTATAACTATCTAACTAATGTCACTCCTAACTTGTCAAGTATCTTCCAAAACTCTCTATAACTATCTAACTAATGTCACTCCTAACTTGTCAAGTATCTTCCAAAACTCTCTATAACTATCTAACGAATATCACTCCTAACTTATCAAGTATCTTCCAAAACTCTCTATAACTATCTAACTAATGTCACTCCTAACATGTCAAGTATCTTCCAAAACTCTCTATAACTATCTAACTAATGTCACTCCTAACTTGTCAAGTATCTTCCAAAACTCTCTATAACTATCTAAATAATGTCACTCCTAACTTGTCAAGTATCTTCCTAAACTCTCTATAACTATCTAACTAATGTCACTCCTAACTTGTCAAGTATCTTCCAAAACTCTCTATAACTATCTAACTAATGTCACTCCTAACTTGTCAAGTATCTTCCAAAACTCTCTATAACTATCTAACTAATGTCACTCCTAACATGTCAAGTATCTTCCAAAACTCTCTATAACTATCTAACTAATGTCACTCCTAACTTCTCAAGTATCTTCCAAAACTCTCTATAACTATCTAACTAATGTCACTCCTAACTTATCAAGTATCTTCCAAAACTCTCTATAACTATCTAACTAATGTCACTCCTAACTTGTCAAGTATCTTCCAAAACTCTCTATAACTATCTAACTAATGTCACTCCTAACTTGTCAAGTATCTTCCAAAACTCTCTATAACTATCTAACTAATGTCACTCCTAACATGTCAAGTATCTTCCAAAACTCTCTATAACTATCTAACTAATGTCACTCCTAACTTCTCAAGTATCTTCCAAAACTCTCTATAACTATCTAACTAATGTCACTCCTAACTTATCAAGTATCTTCCAAAACTCTCTATAACTATCTAACTAATGTCACTCCTAACTTGTCAAGTATCTTCCAAAACTCTCTATAACTATCTAACTAATGTCACTCCTAACTTCTCAAGTATCTTCCAAAACTCTCTATAACTATCTAACTAATGTCACTCCTAACATTCGATCTTGAGGCAGGTTTCTAAATGCCTGTAATACATTTTATCTGTTGTGTCCTAAAAGCGGCGAGGGCGGATCTTTAATTTCAAAACGTCGTCTCCAGCTTTTGTTGCCTGTCGGCCACTCCCACTTGGCTGAGGATTCTGGGAACCTTGACTACAGTTGACTCTACCATTCGTCAGGAAACAATCAATATCTCTTTAACTCCACCTTACAATTCTGTCACTAATCCTCATTACTTGAGGAATTTTGACGACATCTGTCAATCACTCCTATAGTTAGGCTTCCAGCAAAGCAAAGTAAGGCTGTAATAAGGCGCGCCTCCCAGTGCCAGAGCTGGAAGTTGTCAGCTACTCATAGCTGATGGCTTGCGCCAGGATCGGTTAACCAGAACCATCCAGACCCTGCTCCACCTCTCCGTGATGCCTTCAGTAAAAGACCAACCTGTCTAGTCTGGCCAAGCGAGCAGGGATCGAAGAGGGAAGACAACCCGGTACTCAAAAACGTCGTGCTGAAGCCGGATGTGTTGGGCCGAAAGACACAAATATCACAGTGTTACACTGCAAACTACAACACAACGCAAACACGTCCACTTAACGTCCTTTTAAGGGCGGATGACGAAGAGGAAGTCTACGGATACTCTAGAATACTTTAGTCATCGGGCGAACGCAACCAACCACCATCACCATTTGGTCTCTTACCAAAAGTGGGCGCCTTCTCTCGCAGAACCCCTTCACCTTCAATTCAAAGGAAATTCGAGTCACTGGACATCCAGGCGTCTACCACTCTAGGAAATCCCCCCCTCCCCCCCCCACCCCCGGAATTCGTTAGGTCCTGGACGTCAAAGATTGTTTAAACTCCCGAAGACTCCGCCCGTTCAACCTCCAACACATGTTCGTACAGGTCCATCGCCACTCTCCGTCGTCTACGTAACCATCTCTGGGTTAGAGACGATCTATATCATAAGTGTCGACATTCAAAGATGTCTTGCTGTCTCTCTCCGCTTAATCTAATAGCTTGTCACGGTCTCACTGTTCTGAGTTCGGTCGACTAATAATACGATGCTAATTATAAGTCTCCTTCCTTATTCTTCTTCACCAACGTATTATTCATCTTATATGCTTTCGATCCCATCCAAGGTTCACCCGACCTTTAATGGGTACCGGATTTTTTTTCTGGGAAAGTAAAGCGGCACGGGCGTAATACCGACCACATTACCCCAAAAATCATGTGCCGAAGGTCTGTAAAATTTATGGTCACTAACACCATATTCTCTACACGTCACTTGGCGTGACGGGGGTACTTTACTTTTTTTTATGCTTCCGATACAACTTCTTGATTGCTCACACAATAATAATAGCACAACGTTGTGTTGAACATTGTGTTGCAGAGTGTAGTTAGATTTGTTTACATATCTTTATATATATATATATATATATATATATATATATATATATATATATATATATATATATATATATATATATATTTGTTTGTTTGTTTGTTGTTCCAGCTGAAGGCCTACTTGACCGAAACATCGACTTTTGTTTCGTCCATCACCACGTAAAGCTGTCACCATACCACTTTTTTAAAATCTTTTTTTTTAGTATTGCTATTATCATCAGCTTTACAGCAGCTTCGCAATTTGGTGCATCTTGATGTCTTTACTTCTATCGTATAGTGCCCGTTTTGCCTCTAGAGTTGTTTCCTTGTTGGACAATAGTGGTGATAACTGTCCAATGATTTGATAAGCTTTGTTGCATCTTGAGTCTATCTCTGCTGTTTCTGAATTGTCGTTTGTCATTAAACTTCCTAGGTATTTCAATTCCTCTACTTGTTTTAGTTGTCTACCGTCTTTAGTTAAGAAGGTGTTCTGTTTCTCTTTCGCGATATTCATGGTTTATGGTGCATTAGTTTATAATAATGTGAGACGTATGATTGTCGCATATAAGTTTATAATAATGTGAGACGTATGGTTGTGGTACATTAGTTTATGATAATGAGAGACGTATAATTGTCGCATATTAGTTTATAATAATGTGAGGCGTATGGTTGTGGTACATTAGTTTATAATAATGTAAGACGTATGATTGTCGCATATTAGTTTATAATAATGTGACGCGTATGATTGTCGTACATTAGTTTATAATAATGTGACGCGTATGATTGTCGTATATTAGTTTATAATAATGTATGACGTATGATTGTCGTACATTAATTTACACTCATGTGAGACGTATATTTGCCGTGCATTAGTTTACAATAATGTGAGACGTATGATTGCCGTACATTAGTTTATAATAATTTGAAACTTATGATTGTCATATATTAGTTTATAATAATGTGTGACGTATGGTTGGGGTACATTAGTTTTTCTACAATAGGAATGTATACCATCAAAATATTTAAAAAATAAAATGAACTGAGAAATATACGTGTACTATCAGACTTGCATATTTTTGCCATGGTTTCTTTTCATTCGACAATTACTGTCTTCGTCTTCCGTATTTTAGGGCCGTTACGAAGAGACGTCAGCAGTTTTTGTCGTCGATTACAGCAAAATGCAAAATCGGTGTCTTTTGACCCACCATATAAATTATCAGTGACCGACCATATCAAACATCAGTGTCTAACCATATCAAATATCACTGTCTGACCATATCAAACATCACTGTCTAACCATATCAAACATCAGTGTCTGACCATATCAAACATCAGTGTCTGACCATATCAAACATCAGTGACCCACCATATCAAACATCAGTGACCGACCATATCAAACATCAGTGACCCACCATATCAAACATCAGTGACTGACCATATCAAACATCAGTGACCGACCATATCAAACATCAGTGTCTGACCATATCAAACATCAGTGACCGACCATATCAAACATCAGTGTCTGACCATATCAAACATCAGTGTCTGACCATATCAAACATCAGTGACCGACCATATCAAACATCAGTGACCGACCATATCAAACATCAGTGTCTGACCATATCAAACATCAGTGTCTGACCATATCAAACATCAGTGACCGACCATATCAAACATCAGTGACCGACCATATCAAACATCAGTGTCTGACCATATCAAGCATCAGTGACCGACCATATCAAACATCAGTGTCTGACCATATCAAACATCAGTGACCGACCATATCAAACATCAGTGTCTGACCATATCAAACATCAGTGTCTGACCATATCAAACATCAGTGTCTGACCATATCAAACATCAGTGACCGACCATATCAAACATCAGTGTCTGACCATATCAAGCATCAGTGACCGACAATATCAAACATCAGTGTCTGACCATATCAAACATCAGTGACCGACCATATCAAACATCAGTGTCTGACCATATCAAACATCAGTGTCTGACCATATCAAACATCAGTGACCGACCATATCAAACATCAGTGACCGACCATATCAAACATCAGTGTCTGACCATATCAAACATCAGTGTCTGACCATATCAAACATCAGTGTCTGACCATATCAAACATCAGTGACCGACCATATCAAACATCAGTGACCGACCTTATCAAACATCAGTGTCTGACCATATCAAACATCAGTGTCTGACCATATCAAACATCACTGTCTGACCATATCAAACATCAGTGTCTGACCATATCAAACATCAGTGTCTGACCATAGCAAACATCAGTGTCTGACCATATCAAACATCAATGTCTGACCATATCAAACAACAGTGTCTGACCATATCAAACATCACTGTCTGACCATATCAAACATCAGTGTCTGACCATATCAAACATCAGTGTCTGACAATATCAAACATCATTGTCTGAGCATATCAACCATCATTGTCTGACCATAACAAACATCATTGTCTGACCATATCAAACATCAGTATCTGACTATATCAAACATCAGGGTCTGACTGTATCAAACATCAGTGTCTGACCATATCAAACATCAGTGTCTGACCATATCAAACATCAGTGTCTGACCATATCAAACATCATTGTCTGACCATATCAAACATCAGTGTCTGACCATATCAAACATCATTGTTTTACCATAACAAACATCATTGTTTCACCATATCAAACATCATTGTTTTACCATATCAAACATCATTGTTTTACCATATCAAACATCATTGTTTTACCATATCAAACATCATTGTTTTACCATATCAAACATCATTGTTTTACCATATCAAACATCATTGTTTTACCATATCAAACATCATTGTTTTACCATATCAAACATCATTGTTTTACCATATCAAACATCAGTGTCTGACCATATCAAACATCATTGTTTTACCATATCAAACATCATTGTTTTACCATATCAAACATCAGTGTCTGACCATATCAAACATCATTGTTTTACCATATCAAACATCATTGTTTTACCATATCAAACATCAGTGTCTGACCATATCAAACATCAGTGTCTGACCATATCAAACATCATTGTCTGACCATATCAAACATCAGTGTCTGACAATATCAAACATCATTGTCTTACCATATCAAACATCATTGTCTTACCATATCAAACATCAGTGTCTGACCATATCAAACATCATTGTCTGACCATATCAAACATCATTGTCTGACCATATCAAACATCATTGTCTGACCATATCAAACATCAATGTCTGACCATATAAAACAACAGTGTCTGACCATATCAAACATCATTGTTTTACCATATCAAACATCAGTGTCTGACCATATCAAACATCAGTGTCTGACAATATCAAACATCATTGTCTGAGCATATCAACCATCATTGTCTGACCATAACAAACATCATTGTCTGACCATATCAAACATCAGTGTCTGACTATATCAAACATCAGGGTCTGACTGTATCAAACATCAGTGTCTGACCATATCAAACATCAGTGTCTGACCATATCAAACATCAGTGTCTGACCATATCAAACATCAGTGTCTGACCATATCAAACATCAGTGTCTGACCATATCAAACATCATTGTTTTACCATAACAAACATCATTGTTTTACCATATCAAACATCATTGTTTTACCATATCAAACATCATTGTTTTACCATATCAAACATCATTGTTTTACCATATCAAACATCATTGTTTTACCATATTAAACATCAGTGTCTGACCATATCAAACATCATTGTTTTACCATATCAATCAACATTGTTTTACCATATCAAACATCAGTGTCTGACCATATCAAACATCAGTGTCTGACCATATCAAACATCATTGTCTGACCATATCAAACATCAGTGTCTGACCATATCAAACATCATTGTCTTACCATATCAAACATCATTGTCTTACCATATCAAACATCAGTGTCTGACCATATCAAACATCATTGTCTGACCATATCAAACATCATTGTCTGACCATATCAAACATCATTGTCTGACCATATCAAACATCATTGTCTGACCATATCAAACATCAGTGTCTGACCATATCAAACATCATTGTCTGACCATATCAAACATCATTGTCTGACCATATCAAACATCATTGTCTGACCATATCAAACATCATTGTCTGACCATATCAAACATCATTGTCTGACCATATCAAACATCAGTGTCTGACCATATCAAACATCAGTGTCTGACCATATCAAACATCATTGTTTTACCATATCAAACATCAGTGTCTGACCATATCAAACATCAGTGTCTGACCATATCAAACATCATTGTTTTACCATATCAAACATCATTGTTTTACCATATCAAACATCATTGTTTTACCATATCAAACATCATTGTTTTACCATATCAAACATCATTGTTTTACCATATCAAACATCATTGTTTTACCATATCAAACATCATTGTTTTACCATATCAAACATCATTGTTTTACCATATCAAACATCATTGTTTTACCATATCAAACATCAGTGTCTGACCATATCAAACATCATTGTTTTACCATATCAAACATCATTGTTTTACCATATCAAACATCAGTGTCTGACCATATCAAACATCAGTGTCTGACCATATCAAACATCATTGTCTGACCATATCAAACATCAGTGTCTGACCATATCAAACATCATTGTCTTACCATATCAAACATCATTGTCTTACCATATCAAACATCAGTGTCTGACCATATCAAACATCATTGTTTTACCATATCAAACATCATTGTTTTACCATATCAAACATCATTGTCTGACCATATCAAACATCATTGTCTGACCATATCAAACATCAGTGTCTGACCATATCAAACATCATTGTCTGACCATATCAAACATCAGTGTCTGACCATATCAAACATCATTGTTTTACCATATCAAACATCATTGTCTTACCATATCAAACATCATTGTTTTACCATATCAAACATCATTGTTTTACCATATCAAACATCATTGTTTTACCATATCAAACATCATTGTTTTACCATATCAAACATCATTGTTTTACCATATCAAACATCATTGTTTTACCATATCAAACATCATTGTTTTACCATATCAAACATCATTGTTTTACCATATCAAACATCATTGTTTTACCATATCAAACATCATTGTTTTACCATATCAAACATCATTGTTTTACCATATCAAACATCATTGTTTTACCATATCAAACATCATTGTTTTACCATATCAAACATCATTGTTTTACCATAACAAACATCATTGTTTTACCATAACAAAAATCATTGTCTGACCATATCAAACATCATTGTTTTACCATATCAAACATCATTGTCTTACCATATCAAACATCATTGTTTTACCATATCAAACATCATTGTTTTACCATATCAAACATCTTTGTTTTACCATATCAAACATCAGTGTCTGACCATATCAAACATCATTGTCTTACCATATCAAACATCAGTGTCTGACCATATCAAACATCAGTGTCTGACCATATCAAACATCATTGTCTGACCATATCAAACATCATTGTTTTACCATATCAAACATCATTGTTTTACCATATCAAACATCATTGTTTTACCATATCAAACATCAGTGTCTGACCATATCAAACATCATTGTTTTACCATATCAAACATCATTGTTTTACCATATCAAACATCATTGTTTTACCATATCAAACATCATTGTTTTACCATATCAAACATCAGTGTCTGACCATATCAAACATCATTGTTTTACCATATCAAACATCATTGTTTTACCATATCAAACATCATTGTCTTACCATATCAAACATCATTGTTTTACCATATCAAACATCATTGTTTTACCATATCAAACATCAGTGTCTGACCATATCAAACATCATTGTCTTACCATATCAAACATCATTAGTAGTATACAATGTTGTATTTGAGTCGAATTGTGGCGCTAAATTAACAAAGATATATAGTGTGGCGCGCGGCGCGCATAAAGCGTGTGGCGCAGGGGGAGTTAACCGTGACATTTCGTGTCGAGGTATTGACCTCTAGTCCCGGTGACCCGGAAGTGACGTGTTTATGTCTGGTGTGTGCTGACTTTGGAGTTCTTTATGTACTTGATCGTTAGTGATAGGTTAGTAGATTATACAACAGCATTGAAAAACAAGCAATATAAAACAAAAGACAAAAGATATATTTTATTCTTTTATTATCTCAATAGGTGTATAACATACAGTGGATATTATATAACATTACAAAAATATTCAGTACATTGAGTCAATATATAGTACATGGATAACATTTATTTATAGATAGGTAATTGGATGTCTGCTTAGCTCTATGTCATAAATGAATCATAAGGGGTGAAACTGTTAGAGATTGCTGGGTAGTCTAGACTGGTAGTGTAAAGAGTTAAATATCTAGAGGAGTTGTCGAGACGTTATCATCAGCTACCTTTCTTTTTATATAGAAATAGGAAAGAGCATTTCTTGTTTGACTGTAGGAAAATATGGAATTATTTAAGACTTTGAAACCTACATTTTTCCCACCCTTAGCCTTTTGCGTAGCGAGAACCTCTAAAAACATATCTTTATCTAATTTGTTGTGTTGCTTGCTTAGCCCTTTACAACTGATTTTATCGTAATCCCCACTACAATGGTACGTCTTACTACATAAGCTAACAAGAGCTGTCCCTTCGTACTCTAGTTTAAAAAGCCCGGGCGTTCGTTTGGTGTACGCTTTAACACCCTTACAGTTTATACAGTCTGTCTTGCTAGTATGTTCAGCGCAAAACTCGGCAGGAAACCAGTCTTTATATACACTATTAAACTCATCCCGCAGACCTGACTTAACTATATCCTCTAGCTTAGGTGCACTTAAAGCCAAGTATAAACTATCAGTATCTGTTTCACATAACTGAAAGTTGGACCTATCTACAAACTTATCTAAGAACTCGAAATAAAAATCTAACATACGAAGTTTTGCGTACTGGTAGACGAAGAAACCGATTTGTAGGGGTAAATCCCAAACAGTTTTCTTTTTCTCCATCTCAATTTCAAAAAGATCCTCCCCTATTTCAGTCATCTTTTTAAACCGGGAACTATTAATCATTTTCGATATCTCATCCCCCTGAACGTACGAGACAGCGCTATGATTGGCCTTATTGGTTAGAGTCTTCCCGTAGGCTGAGTTTCCTAAGAGCTTCATCGTATCGCTTACTATAGATTGACTTTCGTCTAGATCACCAGCCCTCCTAGCGTCAGAAACCATTTCGCCAAACTTTTTAAAACAACTAGACGGTTGATATTCTATCACTTGATAAATTTTTGTTACCACCAATCCATGGTCTAAATACCATTTTAACAGTGGCGTTGCCAACAAAATTTTTTCACCGACATAACTACCTATTAGGGTGCGACGAGGGGTTGACAACAAGTTATGTTTGAGGGCATATTCACCCATAAACGGTCCAATATCATCACGCGTGACGTCAATATTTTTGAAAATTGGAGTCATCTCACTGAAATGTTCCTTCAGGCGGTCGGGGACGTGTAGATCACATTCCACTAAACCAAAACATGTCCCATCTGAAACAGAAGTCAGAATCTGTTTATCACTGAGAGGGAGCCCTTCTTTAGAGTAAGAGGGTCTAGCTCGGGGGATGGCTTTAGAAAGGAAAGCCCTAATGTTTGGGTCAGACTTTTTCAGAGCCTGCCACTCACATTCCCACATAACTTCTACTGGGACTTTGACCTCCTCAGTTAGATAGGTGTGTATCTCACATGTTTTTTCAAACAGCTCGAACAAGGGCTTATTATTAACAGGGTTTCTATCTTTATCTTTGGTGAGGGGACAGTCTTTGTGACCATGGTACAAACAACCATGAAAATTATAGCCTCTTCTATTGGATTTATCCCACCCATCCACAGGGATATTTCTATCACCTAACCGAAACTCCCTCCCATTAAACTGAGTTTTCAACTCCACCCCTTTCTGGTGAGCGACCCACGTTAGCCACTCTCTACTTTGTTGGACATAATAGTTAGCTTTTTCGACCCTAAACCCGGTCTCCATTCTTCTAATAATTGGGTAATCTGTTGGCATTGGGTTCATCAGAGCCCAAAGATACAACGCGTTGGCATCGTAACCTTGGATGGATTTGACTACCTGTCCGCCCCTAATAAACGTTTTGCCTACCTCGTGATACCTATGGAAAATTATAGAGGGACCCCCGACAATATTATCTCTAATCATTTTGTGTAGACTCGCCTGTTTGCTCGAACATAAACTAAACATTACACCCCTATCAACGGTCTTAAAAAGATACTTTAAACAAACACCCGGAACCGAAATGGCGTCTTTAAAACAGTCTACACCCCGCTCCCCATAAAAGCGAACCTGCTGCTCCAAGGCTTCTAAAAAAGGGACTACATCTTTGTTGTTATACCACACCAAAAAGTCCCTAAGTGTGGTCATGTTATTGTCCTTCCAGACCTTTTGGCACAGGGCGTACTCCTCCTTGGAAATGTTGGCATTTTTTAACGACGAATAAAACGTTTCGTGTGGGGGTAGTTCTGTCTCGTCCAACTTTTGGGGGTCGTCTATATATTCATAACAAAAGTAACCCTTTGTTTCACTAATCTTATAAGCCGCCAGATATTTACTATAGCTAAACCCGGGGGCTAGATAGTTTACTATATCTAAGAATTTTAGATTCGGCGTTGCAATACACATAAAGTTATTGTTTCTTTTAACTATAAACTTGAACGGTTTTGGTACTTTGTAGTCTACGTCCATTTCATCTTCCTCTTCGTCGTTAGCAGCAGCGGCTTCTTCTTCCTCTGCCATACTATCACCTTCTTCGTCCACTTGTGGAGCGGCATCCATGAAGTGCTTTATTAAATAAGGTTTAATGACGTTGACGTCATATTTCCCCGAGTTAAACCCTATCACGGGAAGCTCTTTTAAATACTCATCAAACCTAACTACTATCTTGTCTTTATTCAGTTCATGGAGTTGAGTAAAAATACTTTCAAACCGAGATCGCAATAACGAGTAGGCCTTATCAGCGACACTAGTGAGATAATCAAGCATCTGACTAACTAAAATTTGTGGGTCACCCTTGGTTATGAAGCATTTTGGGACCTCCCACCCTGGGACATTTGACGCTATAGAGCAGGAAAGGGGTACGTGTTTAGCTACAAAGGTAGTCGAGTGCGTTTCTTGGGGAACATTCCCTTTATCAAAGTAACATTCATAATCGAATGTTGCCCTGAAGGGGTAAATAAAAGACTCTGGAGTACTTATCCCTTCAGCGCTGATCGCGTCCCATACACTTTCAGGTGAAGAATAAACACCACCTTTATATGTCTCTACAGCCATATCCCCATTACAAGTTTTTTCATGCCTATCCATACGCCAAAACTTTTTCCACAATTTCCCACATTTTCCACAAGAAAAACTTTTACTGGCCCGGGAAAGATCGTTTATATAAAAGAAGTGATTTTTGTAAAGTAAAAGACGGAGAGTTTCACTATAACGACTGCCACTTCTCAGGACAATACGCAAGGCTTGTTCAGAATCAAACTCAAAAATATCTATGTTTATTGAAAAACAAGTTTCTAAGAGAGACATTTCAGCAAGAGTTACACCGTGAAAGCTACTTAACAATAGAGACGGGTTAAACTGTTTGAAAAGTAGTCTCGAAGCCTTCTTAACATCTTTAACAGAGGCACCTCTACGGATAGCTAAACAACGGAAGAAGCAGAGATTATCATTGTAAACTTTAGATTTGGAGTCGGTTTGAAGGGTATTAATACCGTGGTTCGATGCAATGTAGGGTGGGATATCTAGCAGACACCCTATAGGATAATCTTGGAGTTTATAAATATAAACACTCGTACTGACTAATGCTTCTAATGTATATTTGGTTGTCTCCCTGTTTTTATTTGCATACCCTAATATATCACTTTCATTTAAGCTATCAACAAACGTTTCAAAGTCATTTCTGTTGTTAACTAACAAGGGTTTGTCTAACCCTGTCGCGTTATTTGAGCTGGCGTGAAAGTAACGCAGCCCCTGTGTCTCCCTATGTCTTAAAACTAGGTGATGACTATAATTCACCTTGAAACGTTTTTTCTGGGCTAGAAAAATTGGGTTTACAAGGGTCTTCCAATCTATAGGAGTATCAGGCTGATGAAATATAGTGTACGTATCCATGTATTTGTTCCGACGTTCATGTGTTCTAATAGCTAACCAGTTGTTCTTATATATCTTCTTAATATCGTGGGGTAACTTATTTAAAGAGTCTATTTCATTAATAAGTCTTGGTCTCTTTGAAGGTTCTTGAGTCGAACTCTTTGCCACCCGTTTGCGTGAGGTTGTCGATACCACTGGGTCTGCTGGAGTTGAGCGTGTTGAGGTGGCCACAGCTATGTCATGGTTAGCAAGATGCACTCGCAGATGGCTTGCTCCAGTAAAGCTTTGTTGGCAGATATGGCAGATATGTGGGTTAACACTGGTCTCTTTCGAAGGTACGTGACCTGTTGACACAGGAGTTGGTAATGCAGGAACTACTGATACAAGAGATGCAAGATGCTCTGTCTTGATATGTCTGGCAAGGCTGTCTACTCTTGTATATACTCGTTCACAAACATCACATTTGTATTCATGACACTCATGCACACTAGCAACGTGTCGTTTTAGGTCCCGGCTCCGGGTAAAAGTTTTGGATCAGAGATGACAAGTGTTAGACATCTGTAGAAAAGAAATTGAAACATTACAAGAAAAAAAAACAAGAAAAGTAAACAACGAGAACTATCGAAATTAGGTTACAAAAGTAACACGTGGATACTAAAAAACCAACTTAGTGAAATTAGGTCACAAAAGTAACACGTGGATACTAAACAACCAACTTATCGAAAATAGGTTACTAAAGTAACATACTATAACATTAAAGATCTAATATAACACTTACTTTTTATGTGTTTGAAGGTACAAGACACATCCGTCGGCACCAACTGTAAGCGAAAGTCTGATTACAAGCTTCACAGGCGCGTTATATATACGCCAGAAACACCGGAAGTGTTACTAAAAATAGAACTGACCGCTGATGCAATATCGGAAGTGTTACTAAAAATAGCTTTTGACTGCTGACGGGATACCCGTGGAGTTTCTAAAAATAGATTTTGACCTATGATGCAATACCAGGCGACTTTATATGAGTTTTTCCCCTTTACCCTTTATGAGGGGACGCCCATGAAACTGTTAGAAATAGTAAATTTACACTCTAGGGTTACTCCAAACTTTATATTAAGCATCCCCATAGCAAAATTTACATAAAAACAACTTTTGAAATTACTACCCCCGTACCCATTTTTGGCGGTTACGCCCATGAAACTGTTGAAAATAGTCAATTTAACATCTAGACATACCCCAAACTTTATATTAAGCATCCCCATATCAAAAATTTACATAAAAACAAAGTTTGAAATTACTACCCCTGTACCCATTTTTGGCGGTTACGCCCATGAAACTGTTAAAAATAGTAAATTTAACATCTAGACATACCCCAAACTTTATATTAAGCATCCCCATAACAAAAATTTACATAAAAACAAAGTTTGAAATTACTACCCCTGTACCCATTTTTGGCGGTTACAAATTAAAAACTAGTTAAAAATAGTAATTTAACACCTAGACATACCCCAAACTTATATTAAACATCCCCGCATCAAGAATTTACATAAAAACAACTTTTGAAATTACTACCCCTGTACCCATTTTTGGCGGTTACGCCCATGAAACTGTTAAAGATAGTAAATTTAACATCTAGACATACCCAAACTTTATATTAAGTATCCCTGTATCAAGAATTTACATAAAAAAAACTTTGAAATACTACTCCGGTACATTTTGATGGTTACGCCCATGAAATGGATAAAAAATTGAAATTTAACATCTAGACATACCCCAAACTTTATATAAGCATCTCCGTATCAAGAATTTACATAAAAACAACTTTTGAAATTACTACCCAGTACCCATTTTTGGCGGTTACGCCATGAAATGTTAAAAAATTTAAATTTAACCTATTGGTATACAAACATAATATTTGACACGCCCATGTATCAAATTTGCCTGAAAAATCAACCAAAAATTAGTAGTATAGATCCAGTGATTCATGGAAGACTCTCAATAAGGAAAAAAAATGTGCTTCCATGTACGGGTAGACTTTCATATAACGAAAAATGTGCTTCCATGTACGGGTAGACTATTTATATAAGGATTTAATGTGCGGCTGGAAGATTTCCACGGTCCTATCACTAGATCTTTAACAGTTTAATTTGTAACCGCCAAAAATGGGTACAGGGGTAGTAATTTCAAACTTTGTTTTTATGTAAATTTTTGTTATGGGGATGCTTAATATAAAGTTTGGGGTATGTCTAGATGTTAAATTTACTATTTTTAACAGTTTCATGGGCGTAACCGCCAAAAATGGGTACAGGGGTAGTAATTTCAAACTTTGTTTTTATGTAAATTTTTGATACGGAGATGCTTAATATAAAGTTTGGGGTATGTCTAGATGTTAAATTGACTATTTTCAACAGTTTCATGGGCGTAACCGCCAAAAATGGGTACGGGGGTAGTAATTTCAAAAGTTGTTTTTATGTAAATTTTTGCTATGGGGATGCTTAATATAAAGTTTGGAGTAACCCTAGAGTGTAAATTTACTATTTCTAACAGTTTCATGGGCGTCCCCTCATAAAGGGTAAAGGGGAAAAACTCATATAAAGTCGCCTGGTATTGCATCATAGGTCAAAATCTATTTTTAGAAACTCCACGGGTATCCCGTCAGCAGTCAAAAGCTATTTTTAGTAACACTTCCGGTATTGCATCAGCGGTCAGTTCTATTTTTAGTAACACTTCCGGTGTTTCTGGCGTATATATAACGCGCCTGTGAAGCTTGTAATCAGACTTTCGCTTACAGTTGGTGCCGACGGATGTGTCTTGTACCTTCAAACACATAAAAAGTAAGTGTTATATTAGATCTTTAATGTTATAGTATGTTACTTTAGTAACCTATTTTCGATAAGTTGGTTGTTTAGTATCCACGTGTTACTTTTGTGACCTAATTTCACTAAGTTGGTTTTTTAGTATCCACGTGTTACTTTTGTAACCTAATTTCGATAGTTCTCGTTGTTTACTTTTCTTGTTTTTTTTTCTTGTAATGTTTCAATTTCTTTTCTACAGATGTCTAACACTTGTCATCTCTGATCCAAAACTTTTACCCGGAGCCGGGACCTAAAACGACACGTTGCTAGTGTGCATGAGTGTCATGAATACAAATGTGATGTTTGTGAACGAGTATATACAAGAGTAGACAGCCTTGCCAGACATATCAAGACAGAGCATCTTGCATCTCTTGTATCAGTAGTTCCTGCATTACCAACTCCTGTGTCAACAGGTCACGTACCTTCGAAAGAGACCAGTGTTAACCCACATATCTGCCATATCTGCCAACAAAGCTTTACTGGAGCAAGCCATCTGCGAGTGCATCTTGCTAACCATGACATAGCTGTGGCCACCTCAACACGCTCAACTCCAGCAGACCCAGTGGTATCGACAACCTCACGCAAACGGGTGGCAAAGAGTTCGACTCAAGAACCTTCAAAGAGACCAAGACTTATTAATGAAATAGACTCTTTAAATAAGTTACCCCACGATATTAAGAAGATATATAAGAACAACTGGTTAGCTATTAGAACACATGAACGTCGGAACAAATACATGGATACGTACACTATATTTCATCAGCCTGATACTCCTATAGATTGGAAGACCCTTGTAAACCCAATTTTTCTAGCCCAGAAAAAACGTTTCAAGGTGAATTATAGTCATCACCTAGTTTTAAGACATAGGGAGACACAGGGGCTGCGTTACTTTCACGCCAGCTCAAATAACGCGACAGGGTTAGACAAACCCTTGTTAGTTAACAACAGAAATGACTTTGAAACGTTTGTTGATAGCTTAAATGAAAGTGATATATTAGGGTATGCAAATAAAAACAGGGAGACAACCAAATATACATTAGAAGCATTAGTCAGTACGAGTGTTTATATTTATAAACTCCAAGATTATCCTATAGGGTGTCTGCTAGATATCCCACCCTACATTGCATCGAACCACGGTATTAATACCCTTCAAACCGACTCCAAATCTAAAGTTTACAATGATAATCTCTGCTTCTTCCGTTGTTTAGCTATCCGTAGAGGTGCCTCTGTTAAAGATGTTAAGAAGGCTTCGAGACTACTTTTCAAACAGTTTAACCCGTCTCTATTGTTAAGTAGCTTTCACGGTGTAACTCTTGCTGAAATGTCTCTCTTAGAAACTTGTTTTTCAATAAACATAGATATTTTTGAGTTTGATTCTGAACAAGCCTTGCGTATTGTCCTGAGAAGTGGCAGTCGTTATAGTGAAACTCTCCGTCTTTTACTTTACAAAAATCACTTCTTTTATATAAACGATCTTTCCCGGGCCAGTAAAAGTTTTTCTTGTGGAAAATGTGGGAAATTGTGGAAAAAGTTTTGGCGTATGGATAGGCATGAAAAAACTTGTAATGGGGATATGGCTGTAGAGACATATAAAGGTGGTGTTTATTCTTCACCTGAAAGTGTATGGGACGCGATCAGCGCTGAAGGGATAAGTACTCCAGAGTCTTTTATTTACCCCTTCAGGGCAACATTCGATTATGAATGTTACTTTGATAAAGGGAATGTTCCCCAAGAAACGCACTCGACTACCTTTGTAGCTAAACACGTACCCCTTTCCTGCTCTATAGCGTCAAATGTCCCAGGGTGGGAGGTCCCAAAATGCTTCATAACCAAGGGTGACCCACAAATTTTAGTTAGTCAGATGCTTGATTATCTCACTAGTGTCGCTGATAAGGCCTACTCGTTATTGCGATCTCGGTTTGAAAGTATTTTTACTCAACTCCATGAACTGAATAAAGACAAGATAGTAGTTAGGTTTGATGAGTATTTAAAAGAGCTTCCCGTGATAGGGTTTAACTCGGGGAAATATGACGTCAACGTCATTAAACCTTATTTAATAAAGCACTTCATGGATGCCGCTCCACAAGTGGACGAAGAAGGTGATAGTATGGCAGAGGAAGAAGAAGCCGCTGCTGCTAACGACGAAGAGGAAGATGAAATGGACGTAGACTACAAAGTACCAAAACCGTTCAAGTTTATAGTTAAAAGAAACAATAACTTTATGTGTATTGCAACGCCGAATCTAAAATTCTTAGATATAGTAAACTATCTAGCCCCCGGGTTTAGCTATAGTAAATATCTGGCGGCTTATAAGATTAGTGAAACAAAGGGTTACTTTTGTTATGAATATATAGACGACCCCCAAAAGTTGGACGAGACAGAACTACCCCCACACGAAACGTTTTATTCGTCGTTAAAAAATGCCAACATTTCCAAGGAGGAGTACGCCCTGTGCCAAAAGGTCTGGAAGGACAATAACATGACCACACTTAGGGACTTTTTGGTGTGGTATAACAACAAAGATGTAGTCCCTTTTTTAGAAGCCTTGGAGCAGCAGGTTCGCTTTTATGGGGAGCGGGGTGTAGACTGTTTTAAAGACGCCATTTCGGTTCCGGGTGTTTGTTTAAAGTATCTTTTTAAGACCGTTGATAGGGGTGTAATGTTTAGTTTATGTTCGAGCAAACAGGCGAGTCTACACAAAATGATTAGAGATAATATTGTCGGGGGTCCCTCTATAATTTTCCATAGGTATCACGAGGTAGGCAAAACGTTTATTAGGGGCGGACAGGTAGTCAAATCCATCCAAGGTTACGATGCCAACGCGTTGTATCTTTGGGCTCTGATGAACCCAATGCCAACAGATTACCCAATTATTAGAAGAATGGAGACCGGGTTTAGGGTCGAAAAAGCTAACTATTATGTCCAACAAAGTAGAGAGTGGCTAACGTGGGTCGCTCACCAGAAAGGGGTGGAGTTGAAAACTCAGTTTAATGGGAGGGAGTTTCGGTTAGGTGATAGAAATATCCCTGTGGATGGGTGGGATAAATCCAATAGAAGAGGCTATAATTTTCATGGTTGTTTGTACCATGGTCACAAAGACTGTCCCCTCACCAAAGATAAAGATAGAAACCCTGTTAATAATAAGCCCTTGTTCGAGCTGTTTGAAAAAACATGTGAGATACACACCTATCTAACTGAGGAGGTCAAAGTCCCAGTAGAAGTTATGTGGGAATGTGAGTGGCAGGCTCTGAAAAAGTCTGACCCAAACATTAGGGCTTTCCTTTCTAAAGCCATCCCCCGAGCTAGACCCTCTTACTCTAAAGAAGGGCTCCCTCTCAGTGATAAACAGATTCTGACTTCTGTTTCAGATGGGACATGTTTTGGTTTAGTGGAATGTGATCTACACGTCCCCGACCGCCTGAAGGAACATTTCAGTGAGATGACTCCAATTTTCAAAAATATTGACGTCACGCGTGATGATATTGGACCGTTTATGGGTGAATATGCCCTCAAACATAACTTGTTGTCAACCCCTCGTCGCACCCTAATAGGTAGTTATGTCGGTGAAAAAATTTTGTTGGCAACGCCACTGTTAAAATGGTATTTAGACCATGGATTGGTGGTAACAAAAATTTATCAAGTGATAGAATATCAACCGTCTAGTTGTTTTAAAAAGTTTGGCGAAATGGTTTCTGACGCTAGGAGGGCTGGTGATCTAGACGAAAGTCAATCTATAGTAAGCGATACGATGAAGCTCTTAGGAAACTCAGCCTACGGGAAGACTCTAACCAATAAGGCCAATCATAGCGCTGTCTCGTACGTTCAGGGGGATGAGATATCGAAAATGATTAATAGTTCCCGGTTTAAAAAGATGACTGAAATAGGGGAGGATCTTTTTGAAATTGAGATGGAGAAAAAGAAAACTGTTTGGGATTTACCCCTACAAATCGGTTTCTTCGTCTACCAGTACGCAAAACTTCGTATGTTAGATTTTTATTTCGAGTTCTTAGATAAGTTTGTAGATAGGTCCAACTTTCAGTTATGTGAAACAGATACTGATAGTTTATACTTGGCTTTAAGTGCACCTAAGCTAGAGGATATAGTTAAGTCAGGTCTGCGGGATGAGTTTAATAGTGTATATAAAGACTGGTTTCCTGCCGAGTTTTGCGCTGAACATACTAGCAAGACAGACTGTATAAACTGTAAGGGTGTTAAAGCGTACACCAAACGAACGCCCGGGCTTTTTAAACTAGAGTACGAAGGGACAGCTCTTGTTAGCTTATGTAGTAAGACGTACCATTGTAGTGGGGATTACGATAAAATCAGTTGTAAAGGGCTAAGCAAGCAACACAACAAATTAGATAAAGATATGTTTTTAGAGGTTCTCGCTACGCAAAAGGCTAAGGGTGGGAAAAATGTAGGTTTCAAAGTCTTAAATAATTCCATATTTTCCTACAGTCAAACAAGAAATGCTCTTTCCTATTTCTATATAAAAAGAAAGGTAGCTGATGATAACGTCTCGACAACTCCTCTAGATATTTAACTCTTTACACTACCAGTCTAGACTACCCAGCAATCTCTAACAGTTTCACCCCTTATGATTCATTTATGACATAGAGCTAAGCAGACATCCAATTACCTATCTATAAATAAATGTTATCCATGTACTATATATTGACTCAATGTACTGAATATTTTTGTAATGTTATATAATATCCACTGTATGTTATACACCTATTGAGATAATAAAAGAATAAAATATATCTTTTGTCTTTTGTTTTATATTGCTTGTTTTTCAATGCTGTTGTATAATCTACTAACCTATCACTAACGATCAAGTACATAAAGAACTCCAAAGTCAGCACACACCAGACATAAACACGTCACTTCCGGGTCACCGGGACTAGAGGTCAATACCTCGACACGAAATGTCACGGTTAACTCCCCCTGCGCCACACGCTTTATGCGCGCCGCGCGCCACACTATATATCTTTGTTAATTTAGCGCCACAATTCGTCTCAAATACAACATTGTATACTACTACTATCATTGTCTTACCATATCAAACATCAGTGTCTGACCATATCAAACATCATTGTCTGACCATATCAAACATCATTGTCTGACCATATCAAACATCATTGTCTGACCATATCAAACATCAGTGTCTGACCATATCAAACATCATTGTCTGACCATATCAAACATCAGTGTCTGACCATATCAAACATCAGTGTCTGACCATATCAAACATCATTGTCTTACCATATCAAACATAGGTGCCTATTCAAATCAAACGTATTATTAACCCTTACATATGCATGGAAGAACTGGAAAACAACAAGAGACATAGAAACAAAGTTGTACGCATTTGAAAAAAAATATCTAATGAAAATACTTGGTTATTGAGTTATTAGCGGGTCATCATCATTGCACTCCGAACATGTCCATAGGTGCTCAGATTCCCTCCTCTGCAAGGGATTTTTGTTCATGATTTCTCTCTGCGGCAACCACCCCTGGTCTCAGCAGCGGGGCTTGAAACGTCAATTACTGACGGAAAAAATATGAGTAACTCCGAAGTCGGAGTTATCTGCCCGTGCGGCGAGGGGCCAATGTGCACACGGCTGCCAGGGAGAAATAGATTAACACGGAAAATTCAGTTCCTAGTCTCTAGGGATTTCGTCAGAGGTCAAAGCTGGCGAACGAAAAAATTGTTATATTGTGTACAGCTGAAAAATTACTGTTTTTATATTGTGTAAAGCTGAAAAATTACTGTTTTTATATTGTGAACAGCTGAAAAATTACTGTTTTTATATTGTGTACAGCTGAAAAATTACTGTTTTTATATTGTGTAAAGCTGAAAAATTACTGTTTTTATAGTGTGTACAGCTGAAAAAATAACTGCTTTGCATTGTGTAAAGCTGAAACAATAATTTGTTTTCTCCCGTTGTGTTTGCTTGTCAATTTATTCATCTTAATTCGCGAATTATACTCTAAAATTGTGGAGAAAAGGCAGAGACCAATAACGAACTACAGCTAAGCAATTCTCAAATGAGGTTCTGAAAATACAGAGGATATAATGACGCTTATTCACCTTAAAACAACTTGCAGAAAAGACAACGGAAAACAATTAAAATGTGTACATAGTTTTCATTGAGCAGGAAAAAGCATTCGACCAAGTAATCAGAACAACTATTGGGGATACTAACAGCATACAGAGTGAGCCAACATCTAACCAACCTAATTGCAAGTCTCGACATCAACAGCAGCTGCACAGTCAGAACAGCAGCAGGCTACACAGACCATTTCGAAGTTTGATCAGAAGTTAGACAGTACTATCCCCCTACTGTTCATTACATACAAGAACAAACGTTTATAAATGTTGTAATTTTAGTCATGTTATATCTATAAATTCATGTCTGTATAAAGAAGTTACGACGGTGGTTTTCTGTTGCCTTCCGTCGGTTTGTTTACAGTTGGTTCCGCTAGCCTTTGACTAAAAAGTCTCACCCACAAGGCAGTGGGGTTGTTTTTCTTCGGGGTACCCTCCCTTAGCCTTTTACTCTCCCGAGCTTACCTGCAAGGCAGCAGGGCAACCGCGGGTTGTACTGTTTACAGCATACAGTAGCAGGTAAAATTACCCGACTGACAAAAAGAAAAAAAGAGTTCTTAAATGTTATGTTGAGCCAGTCTTAACATATGGATGTGAATCATGGACAATAGGACAACAGACAAGAAAATCACTGGAGTCTGTAGAAATGTGGTTTTACAAAAGAATGTTGAGAATACCATGGAAAGCTAAGATGCAAATGCAAATGTTCTGAAAGAGGTCAAAGCAAAAAGAGAGTTAATTTCCAATATTAGGTAGAAAAAAATATCATTTTTTGGCCATGTAAAACAACTGGAATATATTGTAACAACTGGAAAAATTGAGGGACGAAGAGAAAGAGGAAAGCAAAGAGAAAAAATACCAGACAGCTTAAGAGAATGGCTTGGCAGAAGGTCAAGAAATGATAAATAACTGTTGAGATCGAAAGTTGTGGAGAGACATGTTCACCTACGCCAGCAGGTCCGGTACTTGATGATGATGATATCTATAAATGATTGTTTTAGTCATGTTATAAATATAAATAATTATTTTAATGAAGTTATACCTATAAATGACTGTTTTAATCACGTTTTGTCTATAAATGATTCTTTTAGTCATATTATATCTGTAAATTATTCTTTTATTCACGTTATATCTATGAATGATTATTTTGGTCATGCTATATCTATAAATGATTATTTTAGTCATGTTATATCTATAAATGATTGTTTTTGTCATGTTATATCTATAAATGCTTATTTTAGTCACGTTATATCTATAAATGATTATTTTAGTCATGTTATATCTATAAATGATTATTTTGGTCATGCTATATCTATAAATGCATATTTTAGTCACGTTATATCTATAAATGATTATTTTGGTCACGCTATAACTATAAATGATTATTTTAGTCATGTTATATCTATGAATGCATATTTTAGTCATGTTATATCTATAAATGATTATTTTAGTCATGTTATATCTATTAATGATTATTTTAGTCTAATTATATCTATAAATGATTATTTTAGTCATGCTATATCTATACATTATATTTTAGTCACGTTATATCTATAAATGATTATTTTAGTCATGTTATATCTATAAATGATTATTTTAGTCATGTTATATCTATACATGATTCTTTTAGTCACGTTATATCTATAAATGATTATTTTAGTCATGTTATATCTATAAATGATTATTTTAATCATATTATATCTATAAATTATTATTTTAGTCATGTTATATATATATAAATGATTATTTTAGTCATGTTATATCTATACATGATTCTTTTAGTCTCGTTATATCTATAAATGATTATTTTAGTCATGTTATATCTATAAATGATTATTTTAATCATATTATATCTATAAATTATTATTTTAGTCATGTTATATATATATAAATGATTTTTTTAGTCATGTTATATCTATAAATGATTATTTTAGCTATGTTATATCTATAAATTATTATTTTAGTCACGTTATATCTATAAATGATTATTTTAATCATTTTATATCTATAAATGATTTTCTTAGTCATGCTATATTGATAAATTATTGAGACATAAAAAGCCAACAAATTACTACTTGAAAAGTTTGATAACTATTTTATGGTTTTGCATGGTGGGTAAGAGAATGGTTTAATCAAATATTGAAAAAAGTAGTTGTTTAATCTTTATTTGAAGATCTTTAAAACGTTTTGGAGATTATTTGTAGCTGTGCATTCGATTTTTTTCAACATGGTTTAGTGACTAATTTTTTTCTTATAGATTTTGTTTGTTAGCTATGTTTGTATGTATATTTATATCTTTGTTCTCCCCTCTTTAGGCGGTGGAAACTTTGATGTCTCGACGTTGTAGGTGTCATGGCGTCTCCGGTTCATGCGCAGTGAAGACGTGCTGGCGGGGACTTCCGGCTTTCAAAGATGTTGGTCAATATTTGAAAGAAAGCTACGAGAAATCCGTCCGCTTAGCTGGACGTTCCAAAAGTAAGCTGCGACGGAAGGAAAAGTCCAAGAAGCGTGTACCTATTTCCAACGAGGAACTGGTACACCTAAGCAAGTCACCGAACTACTGCAGCTACAATAATAAACGTGGTATTTTGGGAACTACAGGTCGGGTATGCAATCGGTCATCTGCGGGATCAGAGAGCTGTAACTTGCTGTGCTGTGGAAGGGGCTACAACACTCAAGTTGTGCGGCATGTTGAAAGATGTCGATGCAAGTTTCATTGGTGCTGTTTTGTCGAGTGCAAGACTTGCGAAACTTTCATGGATAATCATACCTGTAAATAGTACATCATCAGGCTTCAGCAGCAGCTACCGCACATTTGTTTTTATTTTGCGTGATCGTTCATCAGTGTCAACGAGGCTACAACAACGTTTTTCCAACGTTCTTTCATTAGAACCATCTCGTATAGAACCACCATCACTGCACTCTGGCAACATCTATTTATAGCCCAGCATCTTCCTGATCACACATGTCAGCGCAATCTACGAACTCCAGCGCGTCAGTTGATCTATCATTGTGTCCATGTCAGTTGATCTATATTTGTGTCCATGTCAATTGATCTATCGTTGTGCCCATGTCAGTTGACCTTGCGTTGTGTCCTTGTCAATTGATCTATCGTTGTGCCCATGTCAGTTGATCTATCGTTATGTCCATGTCAGTTGATCTATCGTTGTGTCCATGTCAGTTGATCTATCGTTGTGTCCATGTCAGTTGATCTATCGTTGTGTGCATGTCAGTTGATCTATCGTTATGTCCATGTCAGTTGATCTATCGTTGTGTCCATGTCAGTTGATCTATCGTTGTGTCCATGTCAGTTGATCTATCGTTGTGTCCATGTCAGTTGATCTATTGGTGTGTCCATGTCAGTTGATCTATCGTTGTGTCCATGTCAGTTGATCTATCATTGTGTCCTTGTCAGTTGATCTATCGTTGTGTCCATGTCAGTTGATCTATCGTTGTGTCCATGTCAGTTGATCTATTGGTGTGTCCATGTCAGTTGATCTATCGTTGTGTCCATGTCAGTTGATCTATCATTGTGTCCTTGTCAGTTGATCTATCGGTGTGTCCATGTCAGTTAAATGTTAGTTGACATCTTGCTTACTGATGTATAGCTGTATATGGACGTTTATACATTTCAGGTAAATATATATATATATATATATATATATATATATATATGTTTGTGTGTGTGTGTGTGTGTGTGTGTATGCTCATGAACATATATGTATGTTTATAGTGAAAGAAAGCAAAAATATAGGACTCAGCCTTAATAGCAAAAACACAGAGGTAATGGTAACAACAAAGAAAAAGACATCACCTCAGTGCAAAATAAAGACAAGTGGAACAATATTAAAACAGGTATATGAATTTAACCATACTATTCCTATATGGTCATATACATGAATTTCCACAAGATGAATGCGTATTTATAGAAATGGTATATGTAATCCACGTCACGTTTAGTTGGAGAGTATAGAAATGGTATATGTAATCCACGTCACGTTTAGTTGGAGAGTATAGAAATGGTATATGTAATCCACGTCACGTTTAGTTGGAGAGTATAGAAATGGAATATGTAAACCACGTCACGTTTATATAAAATTTGTGTACGTTTTGTTGCATGTTCATGAAACGCATACGTAAAATAATTAAACATTTGGTTGATTAATGTACATGTGAGGTTAATAAAGTTATTGTACATGTTCATGGACATGTACACACATGAGGTTAATAACGTTAGCTGTGTGTTCACGGAGATTTACACATGTGAGGTTAATACAGTTAGTTGTATGTTCATGAACGTGTACACATGTGAGATAAATCAAGTAAATTGTATGTTCATGAACGTGTACACAAGTGAAGTAAATAAGGTTGGTTGTATGTTCATGAACGTGTACACATATGAGGTAAATAAACTAAATGGTATGTTCATGAACATGTACACATGTGAGGTAAATAAACTAAATTGTATGTTCATGAACATGTACACATGTGAGGTAAATAAACTAAATTGTATGTTCATGAACATGATGTACACATGTGAGGTAAATAAAGTAAATTGTATGTTCATGAACATGTACACATGTGACGTAAATAAAGTTAGTTGTATGTTCAAGAACGCTCACATGCGATGTATAGAAATTTGGTTCTAATATTGTGGAACGTATACATACAAATTACGATGTCTACAACAATATATATATATATATATACATGCAACACTATATATATACATATATATATATATATATAAATTGTGTTGTATGTCGGTGCGATGTCTACAACAGTATCTATAAATTGTCTTGCTTGTTCATAAGATGTCTACAACTATACATATAAACTGTGTTGCATGTTCGTACAATGTCTACAATAGTATCTATAAATTGTGTTGTATGTTGGTACAATGTCTACAACAATGTATATATAAACTGTGTTGCATGTTCGTGCGATGTCTACAACAATATATATATATTGATTGTGTTGTGTTTTGGTGCGATGTCTACAACAGTATATTTATATATATAAATAAATTGTGTTGTATGTTGGTGCGATGTCTACAACAATATATGTATATATATTGTGTTGTATGTTCATAAGATGTTTACAACAATAAATATATATATATATATATATATATATATATATATATATATATATATATATATATATATATATATATATATATAATGTGTTGCATGTTCGTGCGATGTCTACAACAATATGTGTATATAAATTGTGTTGTATGTCGGTAGATGTCTACAACAATATATATATATATATATATATATATATATATATATATATATATATATATATATATATAAATAGTGTTGCATGTTCATGAGATGTCTACACCAATATATATACAAACTGTGTTGCATGTTCGTGCGATGTCTACAATAGTATCTATAAATTGTTTTGTGTTTTGGTGCGATGTCTACAACAATATATATAAATTGTGTTGCATGTTCGTGCCGTGTCTACAACAACGTATATAAATTATGTTACATGTTCATGCGATGTCTACAACAATATATATAAATTGTGTTGCATGTTCGTGCCGTGTCTACAACAACGTATATAAATTGTGTTGCATGTTCATGCGATGTCTACAACAACGTATACGAAATGTGTTGTATGTTACGATATCTATCAGGAAGAGAATAGAAAGTTTGGCTGCTCATTTGTTCTCCACGTATAGTAATTGGCTGTATAGATTTCATGTCATGTATACAGAATTGACAACGTCACTTTTTCTTTGAAATGTTCGATGCGGAGACGGCGTGTAGTGATGATGATAATATGTGTGTGTGCGTTTATGTGTACCTTTTAATTAATTAAATGTATATAGATGTATATGTGTACCTTTCGTTAAATGCTTATCGGTGTGTGTGTATCATCAATTAAATGCATATAGATGTGTGTGTGTATGTATATGTGTACATTTTAATTAAATGCATATATGTATGTGCATATGTGTGTACATTTTAATTAAATGTATACATATGTGTGTGCGTGTGTACCTTTTAATTAAATGTATAGATGTGTGTTTATATGTGTACATTTTAATTAAATACATGGATGTATGTGCGTGTATGTGTACATTTTAATTAAATGCATGAGTGTTTGGATGTATACTTTTAAAAACAGGTATGAATTTTTAAAATATTTTATTTGTAGTCAGGGGAGTTTACCTGCTAGAGTCTTTATTTGTCAAGGGAGTTTACCTGCTAGAGTCTTTATTTGTCAGGGGAGTTTAGCTGCTCGAGTCTTTATTTGTCAGGGGAGTTTAGCTGCTAGAATATTTATTTGTCAGGGGAGTTTAGCTGCTAGAATATTTATTTGTCAGGGGAGTTTAGCTGCTAGAATATTTATTTGTCAGGGGAGTTTAGCTGCTAGAATATTTATTTGTCAGGGGAGTTTAGTTGCTAGAGTCTTTATTTGTCAGGGGAATTTATCTGCTAGATTCTCTATCTGTCAAGGGAGTTTACTTGCTAGAGTCTTTATTTGTCAGGGGAGTTTACTGGCTAGAGTCTCTATTTGTCAGGGGAGTTTACTTGCTAGAGTCTCTATTTGTCAGGGGAGTTTACTTGCTAGAGTCTTTATTTATCAGGGAAGTTAACCAGCTTTAGTCTGTCAATTCTGTGATACAATTTGAGAATTTCAAAATGGCGTGCTACTCTATTTCAAATGCTCATCTACGAATCACAGACGAAGGAGACGCGAGGCACAGAATGTTAGTTCAGCACTGCGCTAGCTTTCACTTTGTAGCCGGCAGAAGGAGAACGATCCAGCCAGCATAGTATCTACCTCAGAATGATTTTTAAAAAGAAACATATTTAATAATTAAATCACCTCTGATATCACGGAATTGTCTTTTCTCTTCGGATTTTGATTGCTGTGTTTGTTATGTTTTTTTCATTTGAAATATTTTATGATATACGCTTTTTTTTTTACTGTAATTTCTAACAACAAATCTGTAGTTTAAAAAAATGGTTATTAATTAAAAAAAAGGGTCAAAACCACATGATTCTAATCACTAGTATTGCAGTACCTCTAGAGTGTCCCCGCAGTAGTAGGCATCTGTTGATATAGAATTGTTCAGCACCTCTAGGATGTCCATGCAGTGGCGAGCGCCTGTTGATACACAAGACTAAGTACCTCTATGATGTCCATGCATTCGTGATATTTGTTGATATAGAATTGCTCAGCATCTGTAGGATGTCGCGCCTGTTGATATAGAAGACTCAGCACCTCTAGGATGTCCCGGCAGTGGTGAGCGCCGGTTGATATAGAAGACTCAGAACCTCTAGGATGTCCCGGCAGTGGTGAGCGCCGGTTGATATAGAAGACTCAGCACCTCTAGGATGTCCCGGCAGTGGTGAGCGCCGGTTGAAATAGAAGTCCCAGAACCTCTGGGATGTTAGCGCAATGTTGAGCGTCTATTGATATAGAAGACCCAGTACCTCTAGAAGGACAAACTCCCACTTTTGCAGCTCAGCATGGAAAATCAAGAAAGCCGTTACAGACCGTCTCCAACATGAGAGTTACCTGCCCTTTGCATTATTTTAACCAAAACACAATTTCTTAAGTTCATTAACCTATTCAGGAACCGACCTAGAGGCAAATGAGCACTCTACGCTTCCCCCATTCCAGTGTTGTGTTACAATTCATGAACGCTGGCCTCAAGAACAAGGGGTTAAGGCAAAGAAATGCAAGTGAATGCATAAAAATGCGAAGCTGCAGTAAAGCTGAATGCGAGGAAAAATTGAAAAAAAAAAAGAAAAATTGTATGTTAGAAGCTTTACGTGATTAGTAGACGACACAGATTCGAACGACGTTTCGGCTCAATAGGCCTTCAGCAGGAACAAACAAACAACATACACACACAGATATGTGAATAAATAAAACTAATCCTACATAGCTAACTAGTAATGAAACATCAAAAACAAAATAATCGAAATATGTTGACTTATCAATGAAATGTGTTGGACGCGCATTGTGTGCAACAACATGAGAAACCAGATATAAAATGAAGAGCAAAGGAAAAAAAATACCTAGAAATGGCGCCCTCCTAGAAAATAGTAAATTGAATACATAAAGAAAAAAGTGAGGAAATGGTGGGGCAACGTAATAGTACAGAATTAGAAAATATAACACGAGACATAAACAACGCTATGAAAGTACCAAGTCCAAGTAGATGGATTGGTGGAATATTAAAAAAAAGTAAACAACAGCAGGAGAGGTCAACAGACGAGCAAATATACAGCAAGCTATATTTTTTCCTCGACAAGGAACGGCAAACAAGGAAGTAATGAAGTTGAAGAAAGAGTCAACATTCTCTTGTTCTTGAGCTCAACTTCATATCATCAGTGTGGGAGTGTATGCCTTATAGTGCAACAATATTTCCATATTTCTTGATGGCAGCAGAGACCCTGTAGAAAATTAAAGAAAGAGAGAATAAGAAAGCAGACATAAGTAATAGCAAAACGAAAATTACAAAAGCGAAGAAACAGGAAACTTACACAGAGGTGAACAAAGAAGTGAGAAGATACATTAAAAGGATAAGAGGGAATATATAGATGAACTAGCTAAGGAGGCAGAGAAAGCAACAGAGGAATCGGCAAATAAAGAAAATATGAAAGAACTGAACAACAGAATACATACCAAATGAACTAAAATCATAAAATTTCATTGCATTGCCTAAAAAGAATGGTGCAGTTGAATGATGTGATTTCAGAACAATAAACATAATGTGCAAGGTAACAAAAATCTTGTTAAAAGTTATACAAGGAAGGATTCAGAATAAAATCTATATGGAATTAGAACTATTGGATTTAGGAAAAACACTGGAACAAAAGAAGCCACATTTTGCATGAGAACATTAATCGAAAAGTACACAAAAGTAAACAAACCAATAAATGCCTGCTTCATAGACTACACCAAAGCTTTTGATAGAGTACACCATAAACAACTTATAGAATGCCTAAAATATATACATATAGATAACACGGACATACGACTAATATGTAATTTATACTGAAGCAAACAGCAATAATAAAATATAACAAAGAGAACTCTACACGCATTGATATTAAAAGAGGAGAAGACAGGGATGCATCCTATCACCAAGCTTGTTCAATCTATACACTGAGCAAATCTTTAAAAACATCACAGAGATGTCAGGCCTAAATATTAATGGAAAGATAATCAATAACCTAAGATATGCTGATGATACTGTATTACTAGCAAAAAATCCTAAAGATTTACAAAAATTTCTTAATGAAATAAACGTGACCAGCAACAAATATGATTTAGATATGAATATCAAAAAGACTGAAACTATGATCATGAACAAAGAAAATACTCAAAACCTACAAATATCAAAAGATATACAAATTGAAGGAACAGACAATTCAGAGCTACAACTACATTGAACATACTATAACCAGTGATGGAAAATGGAAAACTGGAATAAAGAAAAGAATAGGAATGGCAAAAAGTAATTTTAATGCCATGAGAATTATACTAATATCAAAACAAATAACACCAGGGCTAAAACTAAGAATAGCAAAATGTTACATCTTCTCAACATTCCTGTATGGTGCAGAAACATGGACTTTGGACAAGAAAATAGAACAGAAAATTGAAGCCTTTGAAATGTGGATTTATAGAAGAATAGGTAGAATTGGATGGAAAGAAAAGAAAACAGATGATGAAATCTTAAAAGAACTAAAAATGAAAAGGTAACTACTAAACACAATTAGAACAAGACAAATGAGATTTTTGGAGCATGTTAAATGACACTGCAGCCTACTAAAAGTAATCTTGGAAGGGAAAATACAAGGTAATAGAGGCAGGGGCAGACCAAGACTTGTGAAAGGGAACAACAATATTATCAATGTCAAGAACGTAAGTGGGTGTAGACTGATGAACGACTGACGAGAGTATTTCACAATACCCAGGAATCCCCAAGGATAAAGACAAAAAGGAAGATCAAAATATTCTTGGAGAAGACAGATGGAAGTAGAAATGAAGATGATGGGGAAGACATGGAGTGATCTTTAAAAGTACGGCTTGGAAAGTGTATGTTGAAGACCTATGCTCCAAGGGGAGATAATGTGTTTTTTCAAGTCCTATGCACCACAGGGAGCTGAGTGTGTTTGTTGAAGTCCTATGCTCCACAGGGAGCTGAATGTGTTTGTTGAAGTCCTATGCTCCACTGGGAGCTGAGTGTGTTTGTTGAAGTCCTATGCTCCACAGGGAGCTGAATGTGTTTGTTGAAGTCCTATGCTCCACAGGGAGTTGAATGTGTATGTTGAAGTCCTATGCTCCACAAGGAGCTGAATGTGTTTGTTGAAGTCCTATGCTCCACAGGGAGTTGACAGGTAGTAGAAGAAGAAGAGTGCTCGTGTACACCTTGTAATGCATCAATCTTCCCGAACTTCTTGATTTCAAGGCTCACCCATTTTTGCATTTCCTTCCTGGTTTTCCTAATGGAATAATTCATTCTTCTGTCAAATTAATCCAGCAGCAGCAATGAAATAATCCATTCTTCTGTCAAATTAATCCAGCACCAGCAATGAAATAATCCATTCTTCTGTCAAATTAATCCAGCAGCAGCAATGAAATAATCCATTCTTCTGTCAAATTAAACCAGCAGCAGCAATGAAATAATTCATTCTTCTGTCAAATTAATCCAGCAGCAATGAAATAATCCATTCTTCTGTCAAATTAAACCAGCGGCAGCAATGAAATAATCCATTCTTCTGTCAAATTAAACCAGCAACAGCAATGAAATAATCCATTCTTCTGTTAAATTAATCCAGCAGCAGCAATGAAATATTCTATACTTCTGTCAAATTAATCCAGCAGCAGCAATGAAAGAATCCATTCTTCTGTCAAATTAATCCAGCAGCAATGGAATAATCCATTCTTCTGTCAAATTAATCCAGCAGCAATGAAATAATCCATTCTTCTGTCAAATTAATCCAGCAGAAATGAAATAATCCATTCTTCTGTCAAATTTTGCATCAACAGCAATGGAACAATCCATTCTTCTGTCAAATTAATCCAGCAGCAGCAATGAATAATCCATTCTTCTGTCAAATTAAACCAGCAGCAGCAATGAAATAATTCATTCTTCTGTCAAATTAAACCAGCAGAAGCAATGAAATAATCCATTCTTCTGTCAAATTAAACCAGCAGAAGCAATGAAATAATCCACTCTTCTGTCAAATTAAACCAGCAGAAGCAATGAAATAATCCATTCTTCTGTCAAATTAAACCAGCAGAAGCAATGAAATAATCCACTCTTCTGTCAAATTAAACCAGCAGAAGCATTCTTCTATCATATTCCTCCAAAACAGCACTCCATTGCACCTTTAAATGTTGTGTTAGAGTGTCAATTTTTTTTACAAGAAGGTAGCGTTGTGGTTAGAAACTTGTTTTACAGTCTTTTGCTAATGTTTTGATTTAACGAACATGATCGTTGTACTTGGGTGCATGGCCCCATCACTCTTTAACATCTCAGTTGTCTGGCCTGATAGCTCAGCAAGATCTCAGTTGTCTGGCCTGATAGCTCAGTAACATCTCAGTTGTCTGGCCTGATAGCTCAGTAGGGTCTCATTTGTTTTCTCATCGCCCAGTAAGATCTCATTTGTTTTCTCATCGCCCAGTAAGATCTCATTTGTTTTCTCATCGCCCAGTAAGATCTCATTTGTTTTCTCATCGTCCAGTAAGATCTCATTTGTTTTTTCATCGCTCAGTAAGATCTTATTTGTTTTCTCATCGTCCAGTAAGATCTCATTTGTTTTTTCATCGCTCAGTAAGATCTTATTTGTTTTCTCATCGTCCAGTAAGATCTCATTTGTTTTCTCATCGCCCAGTAAGATCTCATTTGTTTTCTCATCGCCCAGTAAGATCTAATTTGTTTTTTCATCGCTCAGTAAGATCTTATTTGTTTTCTCATCGCCCAGTAAGATCTCATTTGTTTTCTCATCGCCCAGTAAGATCTAATTTGTTTTTTCATCGCTCAGTAAGATCTTATTTGTTTTCTCATCGTCCAGTAAGATCTCATTTGTTTTCTCATCGTCCAGTAAGATCTCATTTGTTTTCTCATCGTCCAGTAAGATCTCATTTGTTTTCTCATCGCCCAGTAAGATCTTTTTTGTTTTCTCATCGTCCAGTAAGATCTCATTTGTTTTCTCATCGTCCAGTAAGATCTCATTTGTTTTTTCATCGCTCAGTAAGATCTCATTTGTTTTCTCATCGCCCAGTAAGATCTTATTTGTTTTCTCATCGTCCAGTAAGATCTCATTTGTTTTTTCATCGCTCAGTAAGATCTTATTTGTTTTCTCATCGTCCAGTTAGATCTCATTTGTTTTCTCATCGTCCAGTAAGATCTCATTTGTTTTCTCATCGCTCAGTAAGATCTTATTTGTTTTCTCATCGTCTAGTAGGATCTCATTTGTTTTCTCATCCCCCAGTAAGATCTCAGTTGTCTGGCCTCATCCCCCAGTAAGATCTCATTTGATTTCTCATCGCCCAGTAAGATCTAATTTGTCGTCTCATCGCTCAGTAAGATCTCATTTGTTTTCTCATCGCCCAGTAAGTTCTCATTTGTTTTCTTATCACCCAGTAAGTTCTCATTAGTTTTCTCATCGCCCGGTAAGTTCTCATTTGTTTTCTCATCGCTCAGTAAGATCTCATGTGATTTCTCATCGCCCAGTAAGATCTAATTTGTCGTCTCATCGCTCAGTAAGATCTCATTTGTTTTCTCATCGCTCAGTAAGATCTCATTTGTTTTCTCATCGATCGGTAAGATCTCATTTGCTTTCTCATCGTTCAGTAAGTTCTCATTTGTTTTCTCATCGCTCAGTAAGTTCTCATTTGTTTTCTCATCGCCCAGTAAAATCTCAGTTGTCTGGCCTCATCGCCCAGTAAGATCTCATTTGTGTTCTCATCGCTCAGTAAGATCTCATTTGTTTTCTCATCGCCTAGTATGATCTCATTTGTTTTCTCATCGCCTAGTATGATCTCATTTGTTTTCTCATCGCCTAGTATGATCTCATTTGTTTTCTCATCACCCAGTAAGTTCTCAATTGTTTTCTCATCGCCCAGAATGATCTCAGTTCTCTTGTCTCATCGCTCAGTAAGATCTCATTTGTTTTCTCATCGCCCAGTAAGATCTCAGTTGTCTGGCCTCATCCCCCAGTAAGATCTCATTTGTTTTCTCATCGCCTAGTATGATCTCATTTGTTTTCTCATCACCCAGTAAGTTCTCAATTGTTTTCTCATCGCCCAGAATGATCTCAGTTCTCTTGTCTCATCGCTCAGTAAGATCTCATTTGATTTCTCATCGCCCAGTAAGATCTCATTTGTTTTCTCATCGATCGGTAAGATCTCATTTGATTTATCATCGCCCAGTAAGATCTCATTTGTTTTCTCATCGATCGGTAAGATCTCATTTGTTTTCTCATCGCTCAGTAAGATCTCATTTGATTTCTCATCGCTCAGTAAGATCTCATTTGATTTCTCATCGCCCAGTAAGATCTCATTTGTTTTCTCATCGATCGGTAAGATCTCATTTGCTTTCTCATCGCTCAGTAAGTTCTCATTTGTTTGCTCATCGCCCAGTAAAATCTCAGTTGTCTGGCCTCATCGCAATGTAAGATCTCATTTGTGTTCTCATCGCTCAGTAAGATCTCATTTGTTTTCTCATCGCCTAGTATGATCTCATTTGTTTTCTCATCACCCAGTAAGTTCTCATTTGTTTTCTCATCGCCCAGAAAGATCTTAGTTCCCTTGTCTCATCGCCCAAGAAGATGTCAATTGTTTTCTCATCGCGCAGAAAGATCTTAGTCCCTTGTCTCATCACCCAAGAAGATGTCAATTGTTTTCTCATCGCGCAGAAAGATCTTAGTTCCCTTGTCTCATCGCCCAAGAAGATGTCAGTTGTTTTCTCATCGCGCAGAAAGATCTTAGTTCCCTTGTCTCATCACCCAAGAAGATGTCAATTGTTTTCTCATCGCGCAGAAAGATCTTAGTTCCCTTGTCTCATCACCAAGAAGATGTCAATTGTTTTCTCATCGCGCAGAAAGATCTTAGTTCCCTTGTCTCATCACCCAAGAAGATGTCAATTGTTTTCTCATCGCGCAGAAAGATCTTAGTTCCCTTGTCTCATCGCCCAAGAAGATGTCAATTGTTTTCTCATCGCGCAGAAAGATCTTAGTTCCCTTGTCTCATCACCCAAGAAGATGTCAATTGTTTTCTCATCGCGCAGAAAGATCTTAGTTCCCTTGTCTCATCGCCCAGGAAGATGTCAATTATTTTCTAATCGCCCAGGAAGATGTCAAATGTTTTCTCTTCGCCCAGGAAGATGTCAATTGTATTCTCATCGCCCAGAAAGATGTCAATTGTATTCTCATCGCCCAGAAAGATGTCAATTGTATTCTCATCGCCCAGAAAGATGTCAATTGTGTGCACGAAATTCATTGAGACTTTTATGAACATTGATTACCTTTCATTTACGCAGAAAATAGTTGGTTTTGTTTTTGTTTTAACATTTTTAGACCTGACAGACGTCACGATGAGCACCATACATAAAATACATCGGAGAGCACTGGCTAGAACGATCTAAATTTCTTTCGCAGCTTAAATGCAACAGGATAGAGCAAAGGCTGATTTTATGACAACAGAGATGCAAGAGTCAGTGGTCGTTTTTATCTTCAGCTGATTGTTTGATTTCATGCAGCTGATTGTTTGATTTCATGCAGCTGATTGTTTCATTTCATGCAGCTGATTGTTTCATTTCATGCAGCTGATTGTTTCATTTCATGCAGCTGATTGTTTGATTTCATGCAGCTGATTGTTTGATTTCATGCAGCTGATTGTTTGATTTCATGCAGCTGATTGTTTGATTTCATGCAGCTGATTGTTCGATTTCATGCAGCTGATTGTTTGATTTCAAACCAATACTTCATATGAAGAAAATATCTAATTCGATGACAATATTCGGTATGAAAGCAGTATCTGTGTAGAAGATAAACAAACAAAATAAAAATGTGTTAGATTTAACCGCCACCACATGTACAGAAACGTGATAAACTTCATGCTTTACCTTGCGTTTGATTAACATAAAACAGGCAGTGTGATAATAGGAAACCATGGCAACAAGTATCACGTCTGTAAATACCAGAAGTCTCAACGTTTGGGATTAGTTTCATGTTTTCAGGCTTAAAATTCTTATCCTGACATTTGCCTACTAAATCGTACAGCGGTCTGTTCAAACTTGTGGCTTATTTCATTACCACGTTGTCCTGTCTGACTCCAGCTGCTGTGTTGACGTTCTGATCTGTTAGACGAAAATGGAGAAAGTTGTAACGGTTTTTCAGTCTCCTTTACAGACGTACCTCGAGAGTCGTTTGATGGAGAAAACCAAAATCTTCTTTCGGGGAATTTCTTTCATTAAAATATGGCGGCTTTTCGATTTCTAGAGGTCTTGCTTCTCGAAGTAGAGCTCTCTACTTTTGATGCTTCATAAAATTTGAAAGTGCGGCATAGTTTAACATTAGATCTGACACTTCATAAAATTTGAAAGTGCGGTATAGTTTAACATTAGATCTGACACTTCATAAAATTTGAAAGTGCGGCATAGTTTAACATTAGATCTGACACTTCATAAAATTTGAAAGTGCGGCATAATTTAACATTAGATTTGACGCTTCATAAAATTTGAAAGTGCGGCATAATTTAACATTAGATCTGACGCTTCATAAAATTTGAAAGTGCGGCATAATTTAACATTAGATCTGACACTTCATAAAATTTGAAAGTGCGGCATAATTTAACACTAGATCTGAGAGTTCATGAAATTTGAAAGTGCGGCATAATTTAACATTAGATCTGACACTTCATAAAATTTGAAAGTGCGGCATAATTTAACACTAGATCTGAGAGTTCATGAAATTGTAATTAAAGTGCGACTAAATTTGTTACTGAAATTCTCAGCTTTAATTAATTTATTTAAATTGAATCAAAACGCAACTAAAATAGACACTGTAGATCTAAGACTTCATGAAACTTGAATAAAAGTGACACTAAAGTATGAAACGATAACCCCGGAGAAGATGTATATTCCGTCAAAGCGAGCTACTGTAACCATTAAGTTAGCTGCGTGGCAGTGTGCCAAGCGTTCGGCTTCTCGTGGCAAGGCGCGGTGCCAGGGAGTACGGGTTCGATCCCGCTCGGGCCATATATTGTTCTTCGTTTTTTTCTGTTGTTTGTCTGTCAATTTTTCCGAGTGCTAACACATACTTCTTTGTTCTATTATTCCCTATTATCGCCTCGGAAGTTCCCTGTATAATAATATTTATTTATTATTATTTGTATCCAGTACTGTAACCATCCCTTTACGTTATCTTTGACACGTACTACTTTTTTTAGAAACAGTAAGGTCTTTCACAAAAGGTCACTTTTGTTAACTAACAAACTACGTGCGAGATATAGCCAGTGCTGTTATCAAATCAACTATGTCGTGAGATTAATTCTGTTGACTAATCAAATATGTAATAAGCATTGGTTCGGTTAACTAATCACGATATAATGAGATCAGTTCAGTTAACTAATCAACGATATATTGAGATCAGTTCAGTTAACTAATCAACGATATATTGAGATCAGTTCTGTTAACTAATCAACGATATAATGAGGTTAGTTCAGTTAACTAATCAATGATACTGTATAATGAAATCAGTTCTGTTAACTAATCAACGATATAATGAGGTTAGTTCAGTTAACTAATCAACGATATATTGAAATCAGTTCTGTTAACTAATCAACGATATAATGAGATCAGTTCTGTTAACTAATCAACGATATATTGAGATCAGTTCAGTTAACTAATCAACAATATAATGAGGTTAGTTCAGTTAACTAATCAACATTATAATGAGGTTAGTTCAGTTAACTAATCAACGATATAATGAGATCAGTTCTGTTAACTAATCAACGATATAATGAGATTAGTTCAGTTAACTAATCAACAATATAATGAGGTTAGTTCAGTTAACTAATCAACGATATAATGAGGTTAGTTCAGTTAACTAATCAACGATATAATGAGGTTAGTTCAGTTAACTAATCAACAATATAATGAGGTTAGTTCAGTTAACTAATCAACGATATAATGAGGTTAGTTCAGTTAACTAATCAACAATATAATGAGGTTAGTTCAGTTAACTAATCAACAATATAATGAGGTTAGTTCAGTTAACTAATCAACGATATAATGAGGTTAGTTCAGTTAACTAATCAACGATATAATGAGATCAGTTCTGTTAACTAATCAACGATATAATGAGGTTAGTTCAGTTAACTAATCAACAATATAATGAGATTAGTTCTGTTAACTAATCAACAATATAATGAGGTTACAGTAGCTCGCTATGTAGTTCAGTTAACTAATCAACGATATAATGAGGTTAGTTCAGTTAACTAATCAACGATATAATGAGGTTAGTTCAGTTAACTAATCAACGATATAATGAGGTTAGTTCAGTTAACTAATCAACGATATAATGAGATCAGTTCTGTTAACTAATCAACGATATAATGAGGTTAGTTCAGTTAACTAATCAACGATATAATGAGGTTAGTTCAGTTAACTAATCAACGATATAATGAGATCAGTTCTGTTAACTAATCAACGATATAATGAGATTAGTTCAGTTAACTAATCAACAATATAATGAGGTTAGTTCAGTTAACTAATCAACGATATAATGAGGTTAGTTCAATTAACTAATCAACGATATAATGAGGTTAGTTCAGTTAACTAATCAACGATATAATGAGGTTAGTTCAGTTAACTAATCAACGATATAATGAGGTTAGTTCAGTTAACTAATCAACGATATAATGAGGTTAGTTCAGTTAACTAATCAACAATATAATGAGGTTAGTTCAGTTAACTAATCAACAATATAATGAGGTTAGTTCAGTTAACTAATCAACAATATAATGAGGTTAGTTCAGTTAACTAATCAACAATATAATGAGGTTAGTTCAGTTAACTAATCAACAATATAATGAGGTTAGTTCAGTTAACTAATCAACGATATAATGAGGTTAGTTCAGTTAACTAATCAACGATATAATGAGATCAGTTCTGTTAACTAATCAACGATATAATGAGGTTAGTTCAGTTAACTAATCAACAATATAATGAGATTAGTTCAGTTAACTAATCAACAATATAATGAGGTTAGTTCAGTTAACTAATCAACGATATAATGAGGTTAGTTCAGTTAACTAATCAACGATATAATGAGGTTAGTTCAGTTAACTAATCAACGATATAATGAGATCAGTTCTGTTAACTAATCAACGATATAATGAGGTTAGTTCAGTTAACTAATCAACGATATAATGAGATCAGTTCTGTTAACTAATCAACGATATAATGAGGTTAGTTCAGTTAACTAATCAACAATATAATGAGATTAGTTCAGTTAACTAATCAACAATATAATGAGGTTAGTTCAGTTAACTAATCAACGATATAATGAGGTTAGTTCAGTTAACTAATCAACGATATAATGAGGTTAGTTCAGTTAACTAATCAACGATATAATGAGATCAGTTCTGTTAACTAATCAACGATATAATGAGGTTAGTTCAGTTAACTAATCAACGATATAATGAGATCAGTTCTGTTAACTAATCAACAATATAATGAGGTTAGTTCAGTTAACTAATCAACGATATAATGAGATCAGTTCTGTTAACTAATCAACAATATAATGAGGTTAGTTCAGTTAACTAATCAACGATATAATGAGATCAGTTCCGTTAACTAATCAATTATATAATGAGGTCACCTCTGTTAGCTAATGAACAATATAAAGAGGCGATTTCTGTTAACTAATCAACCATGTAATGTCGTCTGTGTGACATTTTTTTTACGAAAAAGAGAAATAATACATCAAAGTAACTTAAGTAGGAATTACCGTTAGTGACAAAATTCATCCAGTTTTGTTAAGGACCAATTCTTTTCAGAAAAACAAGAGGTGTTCCAGTACTCTCCCTTTGCTGGGACTAAAAGTCACGACCTCTCACGATTAGCTATGAACTTCAAAGAACGAGAGACAGTTCAAATAAACAACTTGTAACTTGTGCTAAAAGTTGTAAAAATAGAAGATGTAACCTTAATATTGTATTGATCGAAGTCGAATATTGTCCTGACTCAAAAACACGGTCGGTAGAAAAGTTCACAATTTAAATTACTAATTGTAGATATTGACCGAAAACAATATTGTTGACTCGAGGAAAAGTTCATATCATAAGTAATCTTAATTAACATAGTGATGGCTAAAAAATGGGAGAAATGTAGAAAGTTAAAGTCAAGAGGACATAATTATAAATAGATCAAGATATCCTACAACGAGACATTACAGAAACAAGTGTAGAACAGATATCGAGAGGTACGAGACCCCAGAAACAGTTGTATCTGAAGAGAAACGTCTTCCCGAAGCAGATGTAATGACCTGAGTTAGCAGCGAGTAGATGGCCACGGACACGATCATCCGAACGCTCTTTGTTACACACACCGACGGTAGTCTCAACTTCATGCTATAAATACGGACTCAGGGAACAGAGAGATGGATGATATACAGACTCAGGGAACAGAGAGATGGATGATATACAGACTCAGAGAACAGAGAGATGGATGATATACAGACTCAGAGAACAGAGAGATGGATGATATACAGACTCAGAGAACAGAGAGATGGATGATATACAGACTCAGAGAACAGAGAGATGGATGATATACAGACTCAGAGAACAAAGAGATGGATGATATACAGACTCAGAGAACAGAGAGATGGATGATATACAGACTCAGAGAACAGAGAGATGGATGATTTACAGACTCAGAGAACAGAGAGATGGATGATATACAGACTCAGAGAACAGAGAGATGGATGATATACAGACTCAGAGAACTGAGAGATGGATGATATACAGACTCAGAGAACAGAGAGATGGATGATATACAACAGAAGTGATAAGTCACAAAAAGGTATTTGATATTAATCGATTAGGACACAAGATGAACATTGATAGAAAGATCTATAGAGGTAAAGAAAGATCTATATAATATATATGGCCCTTTTCGTTTTGTCAGACGGTCTAGTGGAGGCTATTGTGTATTTTTTGAGGTTTTGTTTTTGTCGAACAGCTTCTCTCGTGGCTAATTCTACCAATGTTTGACAAACACAAGCGGTCACAGAATGAACAAGTCAGGCTCGCTGATCCACAGGGTTTTCCATCCTTTTTCATGAGTCTTTTCTCTTCTGAGCTTTGCCTTAGCACAGTCTCAAATGATGCTATACCGTTCCTTATACAAGTTCTCCATGATGTGCGATCACTTGCCAGATGTTCCCAGTCATTCACATATGGAGAAGTCATTCAGAGATGATTTACAGATATCTCTATATCGTAGTTTAGGTCTGCCGATTTGTCTTTTTCCGTGTATTAGTTCACCATATAGTATTTGTCTAGGAATGCGCTTTTCTTCCATTCGTTGAACATGCCCCAGCCATCTTAGTCTTCGACATCTGAGCATCGACATGATTGTTGGTGTCTTAGCACGTTGCAGGACAGTTAAGTTGGTTATTTTGTCGTACCATTTGATGTGCATTATTTTGCGGAGACATCGCATGTGGAAGACATTTAGTCTTTTTTCCTGGTTTGAGTATGTTGTCCAGGTTTCAGATCCATATAGTAGTGTGCTAAGCACACAAGTTTAATATATTAAGAGTTTAGTCTTTAGTGATAGTTTCGTGTTGTTTCAGACCCTTTCAGTGAGTTTGCCGAAGGTCGTAGCTGCCTTACCAATTCGACAGTTTATTTCTTTATCGAGAGAGATGGTGTGCGTAATTGTGGATCCAAGATATGTACATTTCTGTACTGATTCTAGTGGACAATCTTTTAGAGTAATTGATAGAGGTCTGATGCCGCCTTGACTTAGTATTACTGTCTTCTGAACCTTAGTTGACAGTGAAAAAAGGTCGCTTGCTTTGTCCAGGTTGTTGATCAGCGATTGTAGGGTGGCCTCACTATGAGCGACTAGGGCTGCATCGTCAGCAAATAAAAATTCTTTAAGTAGGGCAACATTTGTTTTGGTTTTTGCTCTTAGTCGTGCTAAGTTGAACGGTGAGCCATATGATCTTGTGCAAATGTAAATATCTCCTGAGCTGTTTTCGAAGGCGTAATTTAGGAGGGCAGCAAAAAATATACCAAAAAGGTGGGGGCGAGGACACATCCCTGTTTCACTCCTTTGTTGACTTTGAAATTCTCTGATGAACTCCCATCAAAGTAGATTTTACCATTCATGTCTTCATGGAAGGACATGATCAGCCTATGTAATTTAGGAGGGCAGCCTATGCATTCTAACACCCTGTAGAGTCCATCTCTGTCTACTGTGTCGAAGACCTTTGTTAGATCCACAAAGGCAATATAGAGCGGCATATTTTGTTCTCGACATTTTTCTTGCAGTTGTCTGATTGTGAAAATCATGTCTATGGTTGATCTCCCGGCTCTGAAGCCGCATTGGGACTCGGGAAGAACAAGTTCTGCAAGTCTATGCAGGCGTTTAAGTATGACTCTAGTAAAAGCCTTGCCGGCTGTGCTAATGAGAGAGATGCCTCTGTAATTATTGCAGTCGCCCCTGTCTCCTTTGTTTTTGTACAGCGTTATGATCTTGGCATTTCTCATATCGTGAGGTATTTCTCCTTGTCTTCAGCATTTGATTAACAGTTTGTGAAGATGTAGAAGTAATACGTTTAAGTTTTCCTTTAGTACATCTGTGGGAATGTTGTCATTTCCTGCAGCTTTTCCTCTTGAGAGGGCATTCATAGCAAGATCTATATATGTAGTTTATAAAGCACATAAAAGATCTATATATGTGCTTTATAAACTACACAAAAGCATTTGACAAAGTAAAGCATGTGGAAATAATCAATATGCTGGAGAAATTAAACATTGAACATGTACTAGCAACAAACAGCAGCTATACGAATTAGCAACGAAACATGACAATTCCAGTATATAAAACAAGAAGTCAGACAAGGCTGTGTTCTGTCGTCGGATTTGTTTTCACTTTACAGCGAAAATATTATGAGATCAATGGTAGACAAATAAAGGAGTTAAAGTCAACGGTCACAACATAAATAATTTGCGATATGCGGATGACAGTCTTAATAGCAGAGACAGAGAATGAACTACAAGAAATGATAGACATAATAGTAAAAGAAAGCAACAAGAAAGGTCTCAGTCTGAATAGTAAGAAAACAGAAGTAATAATCATATCAAAGAAACAATCATCACCAGCATGCAGCATAAAAATAAACAGGACAAATCTGATACAAGTGCAATGTTTCAAAACTTGGGCACATAATTACATCAGATGGGAGATGCACCACAGAAATAAAAAGCAGAATAGCTCAGGCCAAAATAGCATTTCAGAAAATGAAAAATATCTTGTGCAACAAATCTATGTCAATAGAAGTGAGAAAGAGAGTTCATCGGTGCTATATAGAAACAATACTGATCTATGGAAGCGAATTATGGACAGTAGACAAACAAATGAAAAGACAGTTAGAAGCCACAGAGATGGAATTTCTCAGAAGAATGTTGAAAGTTTCCTGGACAGTTAAAAAGACCAATGAGGAAATTCTAAGAAAGGCCAACACAAGAAGGGAGCTCCTAAAAAATATAAGATAGAAACAATGAATATATTTCAGGCACATTATCAGAAGAGGAAAGTTGGAATACTTGGTTACAACTGGCAAAATACAAGGATAGAGAGATCGTGGATGACAAAGAGAAAAAAACACTGGATAGCTTGGTGTAATGGCATGACAAACAGTCAATAACAGAACTGATAACGATGCATTGTAGATAGAAAATTGTGGAAGGACATGGTCGCCTACACCAACCGGTATGGCACATGATAATGATGATGTTAACATTAATAGCGGGTTTATTACTATTAATAGCTAATTTATTAGTATTAATAGCGAGATTTGTTACCACTAATAGCGAGTTTGTTACGATTAATAGCTAATTTATTACTATAAATTGCGAAATTTGTTACCATTAATAGCGAGTTTGTTACCATTAATAGTCAGTTTGTTACCATTAATAGCCAGTTTGTTACCATTAATAGCCAGTTTGTTACCATTAATAGCCAGTTTGTTATCAATGATAGTGGGTTTGTTACCATTAATAGCCAGTTTGTTACCATTAATAGCGAGTTTGTTATCATTAACAGCCAGTTTGTTACCATTAATAGCCAGTTTTCTTACCATTAATAGCGAGTTTGTTATCATTAACAGCCAGTTTGTTACCATTAATAGCCAGTTTGTTATCATTAATAGCCAGTTTGTTACCATTAATAGCCAGTTTGTTACCATTAATAGCCAGTTTCTTACCATTAATAGCCAGTTTGTTACCATTAATAGCCAGTTTCCTACCATTAATAGCCAGTTTGTTATCTATGATAGTGGTCTTGTTACCATTAATAGCGAGTTTGTTACCATTAATAGCCAGTTTGTTACCATTAATAGCCAGTTTGTTACCATTAATAGCCAGTTTGTTACCATTAATAGCCAGTTTGTTATCAATGATAGTGGGTTTGTTACCATTAATAGCGAGTTTGTTACCATTAATAGCCAGTTTGTTACCATTAATAGCGAGTTTGTTATCATTAACAGCCAGTTTGTTACCATTAATAGCCAGTTTCTTACCATTAATAGCCAGTTTCTTACCATTAATAGCCAGTTTGTTACCATTAATAGCCAGTTTCTTACCATTAATAGCGAGTTTGTTACCATTAATAGCCAGTTTGTTACCATTAATAGCCAGTTTCTTACCATTAATAGCCAGTTTCTTACCATTAATAGCCAGTTTATTACCATTAATAGCCAGTTTCTTACCATTAATAGCCAGTTTGTTATCTATGATAGTGGGCTTGTTACCATTAATAGCGAGTTTGTTACCATAAATAGCCAGTTTGTTACCATTAATAGCCAGTTTGTTACCATTAATAGCCAGTTTGTTATCTATGATAGTGGCTTGTCACCATTAATAGCGAGTTTGTTACCATAAATAGCCAGTTTGTTACCATTAATAGCGAGTTTGTTACCATTAATAGCCAGTTTGTTACCATTAATAGCGAGTTTGTTACCATAAATAGCCAGTTTGTTACCATTAATAGCGAGTTTGTTACCATAAATAGCCAGTTTGTTACCATTAATAGCGAGTTTGTTACCATAAATAGCCAGTTTGTTATCATTAACAGCGAGTTTGTTACCATAAATAGCCAGTTTGTTACCATTAATAGCGAGTTTGTTACCATTAATAGCGAGTTTGTTATCATTAATAGCCAGTTTGTTACCATTAATAGCCAGTTTGTTACCATTAATAGCCAGTTTGTTACCATTAATAGCCAGTTTGTTACCATTAATAGCCAGTTTGTTACCATTAATAGCCAGTTTGTTACCATAAATAGCCAGTTTGTTACCATTAATAGCCAGTTTGTTACCATAAATAGCGAGTTTGTTACCATTAATAGCGAGTTTGTTACCATAAATAGCGAGTTTGTTACCATAAATAGCGAGTTTGTTACCATTAATAGCCAGTTTGTTATCATTAACAGCGAGTTTGTTACCATAAATAGCCAGTTTGTTACCATTAATAGCGAGTTTGTTACCATAAATAGCCAGTTTGTTACCATTAATAGCCAGTTTGTTACCATTAATAGCGAGTTTGTTACCATAAATAGCCAGTTTGTTACCATTAATAGCGAGTTTGTTACCATTAATAGCCAGTTTGTTACCATAAATAGCCAGTTTGTTACCATTAATAGCGAGTTTGTTACCATAAATAGCCAGTTTGTTACCATTAATAGCGAGTTTGTTACCATTAATAGCGAGTTTGTTACCATAAATAGCCAGTTTGTTACCATTAATAGCGAGTTTGTTACCATTAATAGCGTGTTTGTTACCATAAATAGCCAGTTTGTTACCATTAATAGCGAGTTTGTTACCATTAATAGCGAGTTTGTTACCATAAGTAGCCAGTTTGTTACCATTAATAGCGAGTTTGTTACCATAAATAGCGAGTTTGTTACCATTAATAGCGAGTTTGTTACCATTAATAGCCAGTTTGTTACCATTAATAGCGAGTTTGTTACCATAAATAGCCAGTTTGTTACCATTAATAGCGAGTTTGTTACCATTAATAGCGAGTTTGTTACCATAAATAGCCAGTTTGTTACCATTAATAGCCAGTTTGTTACCATTAATAGCGAGTTTGTTACCATAAATAGCCAGTTTGTTACCATTAATAGCCAGTTTGTTACCATTAATAGCCAGTTTGTTACCATTAATAGCGAGTTTGTTACCATAAATAGCCAGTTTGTTACCATTAATAGCGAGTTTGTTACCATAAATAGCCAGTTTGTTACCATTAATAGCCAGTTTGTTACCATTAATAGCCAGTTTGTTACCATTAATAGCGAGTTTGTTACCATTAATAGCGAGTTTGTTACCATTAATAGCCAGTTTGCTACCATTAATAGCCAGTTTGTTATCAATGATAGTGGGTTTGTTACCATCGACAGTTAATTTGCTACATTCTTTATTGTGACATTGTATTGAGAGATCTTGCTCTCTAGTTATCTATCACCCTCAACCATATAATCAAAGAATACACAACTACCACGACACTGGCACAAGTGCAGTAACTCAACAACTATGTAATGTGCTTACACAAGTGCAGTAACTCAACAACTTTGTAATGTGCTTACACAAGTACAGTAACTCAACAACTATGTAATGTGCTTACACAAGTGCAGTAACTCAACAACTATGCAATGTGCTTACACAAGTGCAGTAACTCAACAACTATGTAATGTGCTTACACAAGTGCAGTAACTCAACAACTATGTAATGTGCTTACACAAGTACAGTAACTCAACAACTATGTAATGTGCTTACACAAGTGCAGTAACTCAACAACTATGTAATGTGCTTACACAAGTGCAGTAACTCAACAACTATGTAATGTGCTTACACAAGTACAGTGACTCAACAACTATGTAATGTGCTTACACAAGTGCAGTAACTCAACAACTATGTAATGTGCTTACACAAGTGCAGTAACTCAACAACTATGTAATGTGCTTACACAAGTGCAGTAACTCAACAACTATGTAATGTGCTTACACATGTACAGTAACTCAACAACTATGTAATGTGCTTACACAAGTGCAGTAACTCAACAACTATACTATGTGCTTACACAAGTGCAGTAACTCAACAACTATGTAATGTGCTTACACATGTACAGTAACTCAACAACTATGTAATGTGCTTACACAAGTGCAGTAACTCAACAACTATACTATGTGCTTACACAAGTGCAGTAACTCAACAACTATACTATGTGCTTAGGTTTGTTCACTAATCACCTGTGTTTGTGATGAGGTCAGTTCTGCAAAATTAACAAATAACTCATCAATACTGAATCATTATGCTAAACTATGAAATGATTCATCAATTCATTCATTATGCTAAATTTTGAAATGGCTCATTAATGCATTCATTCATGATCCATACCGAGGGGTTTTGTATATCACGTTCGTCCATAACCCTCTATTTTGTTCGCTATGATGGAGTTTCTATTTTTTATCTTTTTTCCCCTGTGCCACGCCAACAAACCACCGATCATCATTTCCCTTTCTCTACTTCTATCTCTGTGACCTGTTTTTTTGTTATCAAATTTTCCAAACTGCCTCTTCTCCACATATGTCCCATAAATCTGGGCTGTCTTTTTCCTAATTTGTTTTATAATCTTCCTCTCTTCATTTGCCTCTTTTAGTACCTCCTCATTACATAATTTAGGCTGTCCGCGATAACTAGAGCATCATTGTGAAAAAAAAAATCTACATCTCATCAGATTATATCCAGCATTGTATTTTTTGGGTTCATTTTCCATAATTCGCAACCATAAAGCAGCACGAGTTCGATGTAAAATTTTCTTTTTAATGAGCAATGATTGTCACTTCATCGCGATGTTGAGTTATACGAAGACTTTTACTGCTGTCAGGTGGGTGATGGAATACCCGTGTTTTTAGGAAGTCGAAATCAGAACGGTCGAGGAATTTGTAGTTTTTGTTTGGGAATCGGATGGGCTATTTTACCCTAGGTAAAAACAGGGGGTAAAGCCTTACTTGGAGAAGATTTGGGGACCGGTCTACAGGTCGCACTAGCCGGGAGAAATGTCGGTGAAGCTTTCAAAGAATGAACTAAGGAGACCGGCCAGCGGTTGATACACGGGGCCGTAGACCACCTGACTGGTAACAACCAATCAGGAAGTGGTTTACGACGACGGAGCAGAAAGCGAGTCGTGACGGTGCCACCACCCGGAGAACCCGTTACGAAGAGGATAAAACCGGCAGCTAGACAGTTCCCCCTTCATTCTGCACAAAACAAAAAGTCGAGGGTGTGAGTAGCAAAGGATATTTTCGATTAATAATGTCCCTCATTCACCCCAAGTCATGTGAATGCCTTCACTCCAAGACATCTCCAAAATTAATAAATATCTCCGTGTCCAAGACATCTCTAGACCTGGACCGATTCATTGAAATTCGTCCGATCGCGTCCTTATCACATGGTGCACCCATGAAGTTTTTCATTTCTGGAAACACCAATGAGTATCTAGATCTTTTCAACACATTTTTGCATCTGCGGGCCATGATCACCCTCCCCAACGGGGATAGTTTACCATTGGATGCCAAGGTAGGACCAGTCAACAATTATCTTCACAGTCTATTTTCACAAATCGACGTATCTCTAAACGACACGTTGATTACGCCATCGGAGAATACCTATCCTTTTAGAGCAGTGTTCGAGGCTACGCTAAACTATGGGGAAGATGCGAAAACGGGACACTTGATGGCTGCTCTGTTCTACAAAGACACAGCAGGCCACCACGATAATATGCAAGATAACGAGGGATTTAAAATGCGACGCACTTTGACTTCGGGTAGTACAGAAGTTGAAATGTTGGTCGTTTGCACTCTGATGTCTTTGTGCAGGATCGTTACATGTTAAACAGAGTCGACGTAAAGATCAAACTCATACCCTCTAAGGACGTATTCAACATCATTGCTCATGATAGGTCTGTGGATTATAAGAATGTGATCACTTACGCCGCACTCGTATTCAAGAAAGCTAAGCTAAACCCGGCGATTTCTCTTGACACGAAATGGCTCTTTTAAACGGGAATGTTCGGTACCCGATCAAGAGGGTTGCCATCAAAACATTTTCGATCGCTAGTGGAATGTTCTCCCACAATCAAGACAATTTATTTTTTTTGTCTCAAACACCAACCCGTATAGTGATAGGTTTGATTACCGCCAGTGCCTTTAATGGTGTTATACTGCTACCCGTTCAATTTTCAACACTTTGGTTTGACTTATATGAACCTGACGGTCGACGGGAATTGTATTTCCGGAAAGCCTCTAACTATGGACTTTGAACGAAATCACTATGCGTGAGCCTTCTTTGGTACAAATTTGGCCATGGTCTGATTGGTAAAGACGCTGGATATAACGTTGATTATCGAGAGTTCAAGGGCGGATCTTGTCTATTGGGTTTTGACCTCTCCTCCAGCCTACTAGATGAATGCCACTTTGAGCTAGCAACAAGCGGACCCTTGTCGATAGAGCTCAAGTTCGCCGCTCCCACAACAACTCCCCTACAAGTTATCGTCTACGCCGAGTTGTACTCAGTGCTCGAGGTGTCTAAGACACGTCAGGTTCTAACAGACTTCGCCGTTTGAGAAAAATGAACACGGGATATATTTACAACCTTTTGATGTCGGATAATTTCGTTCGACGTTGTTCTGTAACAGGGGCACAAGGGCACAACAGCGACGTACTAACTTGCTTATGTCGAAGTCATGACACGCCAGGTTGCACTAAACGTAACAGTGCACAACAGCGAGCCCCTCACGAGGGGCCCCCTTTCTCTTGTATTGATCTGCTGTTGCTGATCTTCAGATGTTGATATAATGATATGTCCGTCTTGAACGCTGAAAACCAACTGCAATAATTGACAACCAATGCACGATCGACTGACAGCTCTTCAACCTTGAGCCTGTTTATCATCCCTCTTCACCACAAGCCATCATTACCACAGGTGCTTCCGCACGATGAGCTATGACTCGTGATGCTGCTAATGGCCGGATTGCTGATGACGATTTGCTCGCCACTCTTTATGATTTGCTACTTGTTCTCACTGCCAATGCCAATCTCTTTGGACCGTCATGATCTATAGTTTGTACTTCACGTTCTGCCGTTGCTAATTCTCCGCGACTTCCCCCAGTTCGTTCACTCGTTAGACCGTTGGGACAATAAAGATGCTTTAATGAACTTAACACAAGTCCACACTGTACACAAAGACATCTTTAATCAACAAGGTGCATTATACAAAACAGTTTACAATTATACAATACACATATTGACATTAACAATTTCCTCCCATGGTTAACTATATTGCCACCCTCAGATGTATTCCTCGTGGACTGACTATACAGCCCCAACTCTGTGGAACTTCTCGTGAAGAGTTCCCAAATATGTGTAAACCCCATGATCAACCAAAAGTCATTAGTCATAGTAGAAGCTATTCATAAGCTCCCCAGGTCTCCAAGGAATCTTGATCGACAAAATCAATTGTTCATAGTAACAGCTACTCATAAGCTTGCCAAGTCTCTATGGAATCTTACTGGAAGTTTCCAATTATGTGTGCGATCAACATGATCGACAAAAGTCTCTATTCATAGTAGAAGCTATTCATAAGCTCACCAAGTCTCTAAGGAACCCTTGCTTGAAGTTTCCAGTTATGTGTGTACGATCAACATGATCGACAAAATCAATTGTTCATAGTAACAGCTACTCATAAGCTTACCAAGTCTCTATGGAATCTTACTTGAAGTTTCCAATTATGTGTGCGATCCACATGATCGACAAAATCAATTGTTCATAGTAACAGCTACTCATAAGCTTGCCAAGTCTCTATGGAATCTTACTTGAAGTTTCCAATTATGTGTGCGATCCACATGATCGACAAAATCAATTATTCATCGTAGAAGCTATCCACAAGCTTCCCAAGTTTCCCGCTACGACCTCCTTGAAGTCGTCTACTGTTGGACAATCAACAAATCTCCAACAATGTCCCATTGTGTCGATTGCGCTGATTCATAATCATCTTTCGTGCAGATAACGTAACCCTAACCTTATCCGCTGCAATCACACTTATTCTATTCTAATCATCTAACACAAACACTTATTAATTGACATTCACAAATCCTGGAAATATTACAACTAAACTATTTGGCTGCCGCCCTAGAATTAACTTAACTTTCATCTATTAACTATTCTCTCCGAGTCCACGGTATCGACTGGATTTCTCCAGACGTCCGCACTGGACAACTGCTCGAATGCAACTAACTTAAAATTCTCCCTCTGTTCTCGTTTCTCCACTTCCCTTAAACCAGCTCACCCAATTCACGCTTATTTAGTAGCCCCTTCTCCCAAAACAGTTCACCCAACTCACGCACACCTGACCGCTTCTACTTATCTCCCATTATCTCCCATTTCTGTTTACTATTTTCCTACTAATATAGCCTGTTTCAGTCAACTCTTATCTATACTCTGTTTCACTTATCACCCTGCTACAAGCCGTTTCACACATCCTCTTTTATTCCCTGTTTCAGTTCCCATGTTAGTGTCCTTCCACGAAACCACTTACAGCACAACATCGACCTTACCAAGACTGCAGTCTTTTGTCGTAAACACCGACCCTGCCCACAAACCAGGTGAATATTGGGTGGCCCTCTTTTACAACGCCCTCGGAAAATTCGAGTATTTTGATTCCTACGGTTTACCTATCAGACACGTGGATATTTTAAACTTTATCGAGAGGAATTCACACTATCCATCAAGACCAGGCCCTTTCCTCCATTTAACTCACGAAATTTAAGATTACATTTACTTTCCAAAGTCACCACCTGTCAATAACATCGAGAAAGTCTCTGCTGATTTACATAATTCAGCCCATGATGAGATAACAGAACATGCTTTCCTCAATTTAAAATGACTTGCAAAAAACTTCTTCAAGATTAATCTTTCCGCTATTTAAACACACGTTACCACAACAAACAAGGTTAACTGATAAGCACCTGGCATGATAACACGCTCACCGGGTCAGGTCCAGGTCACAGCCGGCCAGGGTCACCAACACGCGTTGTTGTCCACCAAAGTCCACCACCCATTGTGGGTTTTTGTTGGTAGACTTTTTATATAGGGAAAAACGTGTGTTTTTGTGGGTTTTAACCCACTAAAACACCACGGATACCCCTTATATCACTACTTGGAGGCGAAGGCGCGCCTCCCAGCACCAGAGCTGGAAGTTGTCATCGATCCACAGCTGATGGCTTGCGCTATGATCGCTGAACCAAAACCATCCGGACCTCTCCGTCTGCCCCACCTCTCCGTGGTGCCTCCAGGAAACAGACTAAGGAAAAATTAAAAAATACAAAAAATGGTATGTTAGAAGCTTTACGTGATAAGTGGACGACACAGAATAAACGACGTTTCGGCCCAATAGGCATTCAGCAGGAACAAACAAGAAAAAAAAACACACACAAAACTAATAACGAAACATTCAAAACAAAAATATTCGAAATATGTTAAAAAATTAAAATGTCTATCCTGTGTGTATGAAAAGAAAATGGTAACAAAAGTGTGGCTGTCGTGAATGTGCAGAAATGTGCACAAATGCACACCGAACCAGAGGAGTTCACACAGTGGTCAGTGTGCAAACACAAAGGAGAAAGAATAGAACAGTAGACTAACAGGTGCTCAAAAGGCGGTAAGAGTGAGATGTCTGAGAGTGGGGTACAATAAAAACAAATGAGGGGTAAGGAGCACAGAAAAAAGGTATAGAAGAGAACACCGAAGTGTCTCATAAGGGACTAGAGGAGAAGAACTATAAATAGCATGGCATAGTAGATAGACCAAAGATCCCAAATATGTGCAGTAGAGAAGGCTATGCAAAAGGGAAGGAGCAACCAAAAAGAAACTATGTGTATGAGTGTGATACATTCATGCCTCGTGGGGTCAGCGAACCATACTGGTCTATGATGCGATTTTCCAAAATATAGCGGCTGCGGTCGCCAGAGTAACAAACGACAATTCCAGTGACACGGATGTCGTCTTTACCCTTGTGATCAGGGGAATTGAAGTGGGAAGACACTGGAGTACCAGTATTCTGTTGGCCATCCCGTAGATGTTCACAAAATCTTTCCGCTAATCTTCTCCCAGACTCACCAATATAGGTCATGTGGCATCGTTGGCATATGATGGCATAAATGATGTTGCGGGACACACATGTGAAGCCATGCTTGATCTCGAAACGTCCATTAGGGAATAAGACCGAGTCAGTAGGGAGCACATAGGCACAGGTGATACAGTTACGACCATTAGGGGCCGTACCGAAGTGTTGAGGGTGGGAGCGAGGGAGATGGCTTCTAACCAAAATATCTCTCAAATTCGTGTCGCGCTTGAAAGCGATCATCGGGGGATCACTAAAAAGTAGACCGGTAGTAGGATCAGAGAGGAGAATGGAACGGTAGCGGTTGAGTATCTTCACAGCAGCTAAGTTGTGAGGATGATATGTAAGGGTGAGTATAGTTCTCTCAGAGGGGGGGGGGGGCGGTTGGAAGGAGTGAGTGCCTCGGGACGGGAGATAAGGAGGACCCGCTTGAGGGCAGACTGGAGGATCGAGTCTGGATAAAGACGGCGGCTAAAGAAACCTAACATGAGGTGAGACTGTAGGAGGAAATCTAGGTCATCCTGGCAGATGCGACGGAGACGCAATAACTGGGAGAACGGAATAGAATCACGACAAGAAGGTGAATGGGATGAAGTGTAGAGAAGGTAACAGTGGGCGTCCGTGGGTTTATAGAAAACCGAGGTGTGGAGGCCAGAAGTACCCAAAGAAAAAATAAGATCTAGAAAGGTGACAAGGGAAGTGGATATACAAGATGTGAACTTGATAGCTATGTGATAGCCACCAATATAGTCGATAAACCTGGAGAGGTCATCCTCAGGTAGATCGGTAAGTCCGAAGCAGTCATCAATGTACCGAAGGTATACGATGGAAGGGGACCTTGATATGAATAACTAACAGTAGTTTGACTATGGAGATTATAACAGTAACCACCAGTAGTTTGACTACGGAGATCGTAGCAGTAACTAACAGTAGTTTGACCATGGAGATCATAACAGTAACTGCCAGTAGTTTGACTATGGAGATCGTAGCAGTAACTAACAGTAGTTTGACTATGGAGATCATAACAGTAACTACCAGTAGTTTGACTATAGAGATCATAACAGTAACTACCAGTAGTTTGACTATGGAGATCGTAGCAGTAACTAACAGTAGTTTGACTATGGATATAATTACGGTAACTAACAGTAGTTTGACCATGAAGATTACAGCAGTAACTGAAGCAATGGCCTGGCTAGAAATACAACCTTTTACTCAAGAGTGCTTTCTGAATGAATCGATGAGTGGCTCGGGAAATTCGAAGGAGGCTGGAAAACTCATGACGGACTGAGATATGTTTCATCTTCGTTCCTGGACATTCCAGTGTGAGATGAAACGAATGATCCGACAGTCTTGCTAGAACAGCTGTCATCGATGGTGGATATGCTATAGACTGGACTGATATTCTGAATGTTCTCAGAAAGACAGGGAACGCTGATGGCTCAACCTTGAGTCTACAACCATGTTGAGGCTGCACGAACATCAGATAAAAACTGGGGATGCCATAAAGGGGTGCACGCGGGGGAGACACCGAAAAATAACAAATCAACACAGAACTGGAGTCGCCACTCTCCACAAATTGAGGGAAAAACATCGAACCAAACTAAACCGGTGTACTAAACTAGCAGAAGAAGAAGCTGACATTTGTATCGATGTTTGAAGCAGTCGAGCAGACGCGAGCTAAGAAGAAAAACCTTGTCACGAAAAGGACGTTCGTTATTCTAATTTGAGTCTCTACTCATGGCCCCCTGGATGGATCCTTGACCTTGATCATTAATACGCTACTAGACGTCGCATTCGTGGTTTTAGCCATTCATCTTTATTCTTGGCGCGATGATTGATCTCATCTAATGAGTCTATGCCTGCCAACTTTGCTTTTTTTATAAGTAATCTTTTTTAGTATCTCTCTAGGTCTTCCTCTTTTTCTATATCCTGATGTTTCTCATATAAATGCCTATTTTGGAATTCTCTTGTCTTTTCTCAACTCATGCACGACATATGTCCATCTTCTCTTTCTAGCTGTAGATGAGATCGTTGGTTGGATAGTCATTTCTATTACTTCTGTATTAATCTTGAATTCATTCCATTGTACACCTATTATATTTCTTGGGCATTTGTCTTCAAAAGCGTTATTTTTCTCTCAATCTGGTTTTTTTTTTTCCAGCATTCACAAGCGTAAGTAAGGGTTGGGTGACACTAGCCAGCACAATTAAAGGGTAAGTAACTCGTCACAACAATACGTTTATAATTATGGAGAATAGCTTCCCTTACCCGTGAGGGAAGTGCAGGCTCCGACGTCTGCTCTAGTTAGTAGTTCCGGACCGGAGTGTGGCGATCGTGGTCATGGCATTTCGTTCACCACCTGAAGTTTTGTTGCGACAATGCTTAAGGTATATCACTTACATTTTCGAGCTGTGTTGTTATCTTTAGTAACTTTCTTTAATAACACAATGCTATGTTTACAGTTTTATGTTCGTGACGACCTTTGACTTTGGTCCTAAAAGTAAAAGTAGTTTCAGTTTCACTGTTTAAGTTTCAAGTCAACAGTTCAAAGTCAAAGTCAACATCTCTCTCTCTCTCTCTCTCTCTCTCTCTCTCTCTCTCTCTCTCTGCGATCAAGACTCAATCAGAGTAGGATTCCAGACTCTCTCATGAAGTCAGCTGTCTGTTTAAGTGAATCGATTGCCCCATATTGTTTCTCTTCCAGGAAGGTGGGTGTGGACCACATTGCTGATTGCTTTTCTCAGGTCTGTGTACTCAACTGGGGGCAATTCTGTAGAACATGTTTTGTAGTCATATTGTATTGTCCAGTGTACAGTGGCATAGGCTGGTTGTACCATTGTACTTATTTTGAATTTGGTGAACATGTGATTTCTTAATTCTCTCTCTCTCTCTGCGTTCAGGACTCAATCAGAGTAAGGATTCCAGACTCTCATATGAAGTCAGCTGTCAGGCTAAGTGTGTTGATCGCCCCCACAGACAGAACATCACAATTAGAGTCTGTCAGATCCACTCTGACTGAAGTGCGTAGCGAAGTATGATGACTTGATCCCTCCTTGATAGTTGGTGGTATCCGTCACTCTTGTTATGCTTTGGGTGTTCTCGTTTCCATTTTTCATGGAATTGACCCTTGAGGATGGATTTGGCTTCATCATAACTGAGCGGATGGTTCTCTTGTGGTAATCTCCCTCCCTCTTTAGCTAATTTTCTGCGCGTTCGTCACCGTGTATATTACAGTGTGATGATATCCACTGAACGACTACTCTCTGGAAGTTATTGCATAGTTGGTCCAGGGTTGTTCTCCAGTCATCTAGTTCATTGTTCTTGGGCTTTTTAGAGCTGATAGTACTGACAGTGCATCAGTCAGAATCACCAATTTATTGTGCATGTTATTTTTGTGTTGAGTAGCCAGTATTGTAGCATCTCTGATGGCCTCAGTTTCTGCTTTGTTGTTGACTCTAAAGCTTACAATATATATTCAGCACAAAATAACTACACTTACTCTATGCAACACTTCTGTTTGAATAGTGTTCACTAGCGTAGTATACTTACTTGTCTTAGCTTAAACCCAGCATGTTGATGTCTTTTTCAGTCATCTAACATGGCTATTAATTTCAACGTCCTTTTATAGTTTCACGTAGAAGCTTGCTTTGGTATGGCGTGATTATGATGGGAAGGAGCGGTGATAATAATAATAGGTTATAAAGATCAGAATATGATAATGGGTGATAAAGATAGGTTGAGCTGGAAAATTCATTGTTTGAACTGTCGGTATTGCAAACACCTGGCGTAACTCACCTATGGTCGATGATGTAACATTATATCGCTTATCATCCACACCTGGGATATTCCAGGATTAAATTTCACTATGCTGTTGACTTATGTGGGAGTCCAGAGTGTTTGATGTGTAACTTAGTCATCCAATCGTCTGAACATCTGATTATTTCATTGGTGTGGCATGATATTGGCATGAAGGAGTGGATCAGATACTGATAATAGGTGATAAAGATAGGCCATGCTGAGAACTTCATTCTTTGAACTATCAGCACAGCAAATGCCCAGTGTAGCTCACCTATGGTCGATGATGTAATTTCTTATCACAGCGTTTCAGATATTCCAGGACTAATTGTCCCTATGCTGTTGACTTACGTGGGAGTCTGGCATGTTCGAGGTGTAAATTGATCACCTAATCATCTGAACATTAAATTATTTGAATGTTGATATGTCTCGGTTCCGCCAGAGCCAGCTTGATGCTCTTTTGGATGACTCAGCAATTGCCTTCATTGTTCTTGTTCACATTCCCCCTTTATCTCCTAGCATCATTAGTAGGTCATAGAGGGATGAGGTTGTGAGTCCTCTGGCACTAACCACCACAGAAAACACTCTAATCTGGAATCCCTGCTGTTTCAGCTCAGTAGTGAGAACCTTGTATTTGGCTAGTTTAAATATGTGCTGTTCCTCTATCCTGGATTCGAATGGACTGTGAGCTCTATTAAGATGACGTGGGATATCCTTGGCCTAGAGCTATATTGCATGAGGAAAGAACATGCTCCATCGTCTGTCTTCCATTGCAAAGAAGACATCAGTTGTCATCTGTCTTTCCCCACTTCACAAGCTTGCAGGTGATGGTAGAAGGTTGTACATAGATCTAATTATGTAGCTGAGCCTCAGCTGTGCCATATGCCACATGTCATTCCATATTAGTGTCCTCTGCAAGACCTCATCCCATGTGGTCCATTGGCCTTGATGCACCTGTTGGGCTGCCTTTTGCACACGTTTGTTCTCCTTGACATCTCTGATCTCCCAGACTACCATGTCCCTATGTTGTCTATTTGATGCTTTTGACCACCATTGGAAGTCTCCGTGACCAAATCCGCGCCTGTTGGTCTGTGTGTAGCCCATCACTTCCTTCAGTTGGAGACTTTCACGTGCTTCGTTTAACGCTGCACGCGCCTGCCATTTCCTACCTGTCTTCACTGTGGGTTCCCCTGTCCAGACTGCTTTGTCTGATGTAGCATAACTGCCAGTCTGGCCTTTCCGATTTTGCCTTTCCGATTTTGTATTCTTCTATAATTGACTTGAACAGGAGGACCAGCTTCTCTTTCTTGCATTACAGTGCAACATCTGTTAGTCCAGGTGTTACTCCCAGCCATTTGCGTGTGTACTTGCAAATCTTGCTCTCCATCGCTTCCACCATACTTGAGCTGATCTAGTATATCAGAAGAGTCCATAACACTTTGGGTATCAACATGAACTGGAGACACCAGATTTGTAGCTTTCCTAAAAGTCTACTCCGGTCAATGATCTGTAGCCCTTGCTCTGCCATCTGTCTTACTCTCTGATGGCTTTTGCGTTCTTCAGTGCGGCATCATACAGTCTGCCTAGACTCTATTGGCTCCTCACAGACGGTTGGGATGCTCTGTTTTGCTACAATGAATAAACTTCCTTGGTCTTTCCTCATCTAATAGAGAGGCTCAGTGATTTCCTCGGTTTGAAGCTCATCGGGTACCACACTATGAGCTCGTCTAGGCGTTCAAGCATCCTCCGGGTGTGGCTCTCTTCTGATGCGAGGACCATGGTAGCATCCTTGGTTGCTTTAATTGGTGGCATGTGGTATCCATCTCCAAGGTCTGGTCCTTTTCAGTATTATTTGCATTGCCATATTAAAGAGTATGAGCAAAATTGTATAGCCCATTGCAATGCCGACTTGCAATTCTATCCAGTTGGTCTGTCACATATTCCCTTGTTGAGAAAAGCACTTTGAAGCCGGTAAAATACAGTTTGAGGTGGCAGTCACACTCTAGGGTACATGGTACATTAGGAGAGCTTGCCAATCATCTGATGTGGGACTGATCATATGCATTGGCAAGATACAACCATATACGTAATCATCTAGATTTAGCTTCTCCATCTTTGTTCTCTGTATCATCTCACATATCATGGTCACGTGCTCCAAGCATCTGGGGACACCAGGGACTCCTCCCTTCTGTATGGCAGTACCTATGTACCCATTCTCCATGAGGTACGAGGTGAGTCTCTTTGCATTTATAGAAAATATTTTCCCTTCCACATTCAGTAGAGAGATTTGTCTGAACTGCATAATCTCATTTGAGGAGCTCTATTCCTTCAGGATGTACACTCCATCAGCCTTCTTCCACTTCTGGCTTACAATCTGCCTTTCCATGCACTCCTGAGCAGCTGATGTAGTCGCTTCAGTACCTCTAGGTATCTTTAGTAAACCAGGTATGAAACACCATTTGGACCTGGGGCCGAGTTGTTACAGGCTCTGTGAACTACATCTGTCACTTCTTGTAGCATTGGAGGCCTATTGTTGAATGGGGTGTCAGGTTCACTCTGCCACATAAGACCTGTCATAGCAAGTTGATCTCTCTGGAGATGATGGATGAAGCAGTTCATCTCTCTGGAGATGATGGATGAAGCAGTTCATCTCTCTGGCTATCTGAGTAGGTCTCTCTCAGATGTTTCTCCAGCTCTTCCTTGCTGGTTGTCATTGTTCCAGATCTTGATGGTTCAAACAGCTCCTTCGCAAGCTTGAACGGGTCCTTGAAGAATGTTTCTCGGGCCCTCTTGGTTGGCTTTCTTTTCTGATATAACCTTGCTGCTCTACTCAATGCCTTATGTTTGGATTTTTAGATGCTGCCACACCTGATGCAATGCCTCCTTCTCTCCTTCCATATATCTCTTGAATTGTTTCCTGGTATGGTTTTTCTGCTTCAGGATCACTTCTATTTGTTTTTGTTGTCTGCTTTTCTACGGTTTCGTGCTCAGCCATTACTTCCTTCGTACCTAATTCCTTGACGCAATAATAATAGATTAGTTCACCTATGCTTTCAAACTTCTGAGACAAGTTCAGCCATTTATGGTTGTGGTCTATGGCTTTTGCTAGCGACTTGTCTAACTTCTCCCAGACTACTGTGTTGCAGGCGGGAGGAAACTTGATCTTCTCTCTCTTCCTGCCCATGAGGTGAGTGAATTCATCATCGGACAGCTCGACTTGAATATTCTCAGTTCTGTGGATTGACTCCTTACCCACAAATAACTCAATATCAGAAGTCTGTAATTGCAGTATCATCATTCCATTATGCAACATAGATGTGTTTAGGATTTATTATAAGAAATATGTTGTATGTTGTTGTCATGTTTTAATAATTAGTTTGCCAGATGATTTTGTTAAGTAGTTTTTAATTTAGCACTCATTTAAACATAATTGTGCAAAATTTGAAAGAGATCAGCAGAGGGATCACACATATTTTTTTTTTATAAAGACCATCTCCGCTTATGAAAGCATGACAAGCACCATATATGACCATGAAAACACTTGATTCTGTCAATAGTTCTTTCTTTCTTTTCTTTCTTTCTTTCTTTCTTCTTGTACCTTTTTGGGCGTCGAAGAAGATACAAAGTTCTGGTTCTTGCCATTTTGGTGGCTGCAATCATTGTCAGTTGATGTTCTTGTATCACTTTTTTGATGTTTTCTGTCCATCTTGCTCTTCTCCCTTCTCCTCTTTCAATATGTGCTCTGTATGGTAAGGAACCACTCGGCATTCTTTCTAGATTGGTAAACCATTTTATTTGTTGTTTTCTATATGAGCTTAGGATTGGTTCAATACCTACTCTTTCTCTTATATTATGTCTCATTCTTTCTTTTCTTGTCACTCCAAGTGCTTTTCACAGATATCTTATCTCTGTGGTGACAAGCTGTCTTTTATACTTGGCCGTAAGTGACTATGGTTGGCATTGGTAGCACAATGTTCAATTGAAAATACCCTGTATAAGTTTCTTGGTGGCATCAGGTATTGCTTTGTTTGTCAATATTTCTATATTTTTCAATATTTAATAATCAATGTACTGGATAATGTACAAAAATGAGTTTTGAATTTAGCGCTTACTTAAATATATCAATTAACAGAACTGCAGAATTTGAAAAATATCACTTGATACCATGTCCAAGTGAAACTTTCCAGGAAATTATTTATAATGTTAAACACTTTTAAAATTTGATATGTATGTTTTTTTTTCCCATTTGTGCACCTTTTTTATTAAACCTGGTGTACAGTTTCACTTCTAAAAATTTGAAAAGTATACTATTTCTGTGTAAATATATTAATTGTTGATCTATAATATAGTATCTGTAATCTATCTGCTTGTTTTCTTCTTTCCACGGATCATGTTCCAAACTGCACACATCCAACCACTCGGCTTATCAACAGCTCCATGCAGAGCTGCAACATACAAGGCTGCTGTTTGTGTGAAAATGGGGGCTCCTTTGGAAGTTCAGTCCCTGCCTTACCCCAGCAAACTTAAGGATAGCGAGGTCTGTAGTCACCAGATAAAAGTAAATGCATGACATGGCCTTCTCGATAAATGACTTAGTAAATGCTTGACATAGACCTTCTAGATAAATGACTTAGTAAATGCTTGACATAGGCCTTCTAGATAAATGACTTAGTAAATGCTTGACATAGACCTTCTAGATAAATGACTTAGTAAATGCTTGACATAGACCTTCTAGATAAATGACTTAGTAAATGATTGACATAGACCTTCTAGATAAATGACTTAGTAAATGATTGACATAGACCTTCTAGATAAATGACTTAGTAAATGATTGACATAGACCTTCTAGATAAATGACTTAGTAAATGCTTGACATGGCCTTCTAGATAAATGACTTAGTAAATGCTTGACATAGACCTTCTAGATAAATGACTTAGTAAATGCTTGACATAGACCTTCTAGATAAATGACTTAGTAAATGCTTGACATAGACCTTCTAGATAAATGACTTAGTAATGCTTGACATAGACCTTCTAGATAAATGACTTAGTAAATGCTTGACATAGACCTTCTAGATAAATGACTTAGTAAATGCTTGACATAGACCTTCTAGATAAATGACTTAGTAAATGCTTGACATAGGCCTTCTAGATAAATGACTTAGTAATGATTGACATAGACCTTCTAGATAAATGACTTAGTAAATGCTTGACATAGACCTTCTAGATAAATGACTTAGTAAATGCTTGACATAGACCTTCTAGATAAATGACTTAGTAAATGCTTGACATAGACCTTCTAGATAAATGAATTAGTAAATGCTTGACATAGACTTTCTAGATAAATGACTTAGTAAATGCTTGACATAGACCTTCTAGATAAATGACTTAGTAAATGCTTGACATAGACCTTCTAGATAAATGACTTAGTAAATGCTTGACATAGACCTTCTAGATAAATTGACTTAGTAAATGCATGACATAGGCCTTCTAGATAAATGACTTAGTAAATGCTTGACATAGACCTTCTAGATAAATGACTTAGTAAATGCTTGACATAGACCTTCTAGATAAATGACTTAGTAAATGCTTGACATAGACCTTCTAGATAAATGACTTAGTAAATGCTTGACATAGACCTTCTAGATAAATGACTTAGTAAATGCTTGACATAGGCCTTCTAGATAAATGACTTAGTAAATGATTGACATAGACCTTCTAGATAAATGACTTAGTAAATGCTTGACATAGACCTTCTAGATAAATGACTTAATAAATGCTTGACATAGACTTTCTAGATAAATGACTTAGTAAATGCTTGACATAGACCTTCTAGATAAATGACTTAGTAAATGCTTGACATAGACCTTCTAGATAAATGACTTAGTAAATGCTTGACATAGACCTTCTAGATAAATTGACTTAGTAAATGCATGACATAGGCCTTCTAGATAAATGACTTAGTAAATGCTTGACATAGACCTTCTAGATAAATGACTTAGTAAATGCTTGACATAGACCTTCTAGATAAATGACTTAGTAAATGCTTGACATAGACCTTCTAGATAAATGACTTAGTAAATGCTTGACATAGACCTTCTAGATAAATGACTTAGTAAATGCATGACATAGACCTTCTAGATAAATGACTTAGTAAATGCTTGACTTAAGCCTTTAAGGACTCTTAAAGCAGCACAGTTTTCTTGTACCTTGTGCTTGCTTGATTTTGTTACAGCTACTCGTGGCTCTTGCCTTTTGACCCAAAGCCATGTTGTGATATTTAAATGTATTTTGAGCACAGACATACCTTGACTTATGTTTGTTTGAGTTAAGATTTTTCTGAGTTACAATATGAGTGCACATGAGGGAATATTAACTCTTTCCATACGTTCCGCCATATGGTGCGCCATATCCATTTCGGTTGCGTACGTTCAGCCGCATAGTACGCCACGCTCATTTGATTAGCGTGAACGCCATCAAACCCTATTCTTTTTACATGTCTTGTATCATCTTGGTGTTGATGAAATCTAATACCTTGTTCAATTATCGGAAAAGTTATATATAATATAGGGTGTTTATAAAGTCTCACTACACTTGGTATCTAGGTCAATTTGAAAAAAGTGTTTATGACGTCATCACAATATGTGCTCAATGGTAAGTTCACTTGTTGCGACAGTTTTCTTATGACTTGTCTGGACTTTTAAGGATTCTGTCTTGGATATCTAAACATATTTCATCATTCACAGCAGGCCTACCAGATCGTGGAGCATCTTCCACATTTCCAGTAGCAATAAACTTATTCAACAAATTTCATTGACAGTGGGAGCACATATTGTGATGACGTCATAAACATTTTTTTTTTTCAAATTGACCTAGATACCAAGTGTAGTGAGACTTTATAAACACCCTGTATGTTATATATTAGATAAATATAAATATGTAGATTGATTCTTAAAACCATGAACAATTTTGTCTCTGAAATCTCTTCCGTTGCGCCAATAAAAAGCTTCCGTACGGAAAGAGTTAAGAGGAAATACTGTTATATATTTGGCCATGTTTGTTTTGTTAAATTGAGTTGGAAAACAAAACACGAACAGGTTATAAAGTGTAAGGTATTCCCAATCCAAATTATCCAGGATCATAAAAATGGAAGCAGAATAGAAAATGATGTCCTTGGTTATATCGAAGTATCGGTTTTCAATCTGCCACTTAGTTTGTTGAATAAACAACTGTTTTGCTGAGTGATCTTTCTGGAGACTTCCATAGCATATTTTGCTTGCTATATATTACCATTACGTCTGCAAAACGCTCTTCTAGAGTCTAGAGTGGTGGAGAAAAGAAACTATGGAAGGGTTTACTCTCAAAGAGAAATTGACATGGATTTTAATTATGGAAAATTGACATGGATTTTAATTATGGAAAATTGACTAAAGTTAACAGGTATGTTAAAGAAGGCCTTTGTTGAATAATGAAATTGTAGTGACAAGAAGAAACAAGACTTTCAGTCGATGATTGATATCTTTTTGGAGAAGGTTAACGTGAGTTACAAACCAAGGCCTTCTACAAGTCACCAGAGTGACAATGAAGATATTGTCGGCTTTGTTACTATAGCATCTGTTTCTTCCAGCATCTAGTCTACTATGGTTTTTAATATTTAGAATTAATAGTGAGCTAATCTAATTTTTTTTTTTTTAAGTTTCTATACACTCCCCTCTCTGTTTCTTTCATTGAATAATTTTTTTCATTATTATACATCATCATCATCAAGTACCGGCGATCATGTCTCTCCACAACTTTCAATCTCAGCAGCTATTTATCATTTCTGTTGTTGACCTTCTGCCAAGCCATTCTCTTAAGCTGTCTGTTATTTTTTCTTTTTGCTTCCCTCTATCTCTTCATCCCTCAATTTTTCCAGTTGTTACAATATATTCAAGTTGTTCTCTTCTCATTACATGGCCAAAAAAATGATGATTGTCTCTTCCTAACATTGGAAATTAGCTCTCTTTTTGCTTTGACCTCTCTCAGAACATCTTCATTACTCTTCTTAGCTGTCCATGGTACTCTCAACATTCTTCTGTAAAACCACATTTCTACAGACTCCAGTGATTTTCTTGTCTGTTGTCCTATTGTCCATGATTCGTATCCATATGTTAAGACTGGCTCTACATAACATTTAAAACTCTTTTTCTTGTTTCTATTGTCAAAAATGGATTGCATCGTATCTTCTTCATTTTTTGGAAAGCTGCTTTTGCCTGAGCCATTCTGCATCTCACCTCTTTTGTACATCTTCCGTCTGAGGTTAACAAAGTTCCCAAATATTTAAATTCATTTACCTGTTTTAATATTGTTCCACTTGTCTTTATTTTGCACTGAGGTGATGTCTTTTTCTTTGTTGTTACCATTACCTCTGTCTTTTTGCTATTAAGGCTGAGTCCTTTATTTTTGCTTTCTTTCACTATAATGTCCATTATTATACAGTAAAGTATAATAACATTTTAATGTAACTCTAAAACCTTGCATACAGTATGGGCTACCAGGGGCTATTTCCAACTTTATGATGGCTGCTCATAATCTTACATATAGCCTAGAATATCATATGCTACTTTTGACTTCTGATATTTCTGATTTACAATGATTTTTTTGAATGTATGTCCAATGTACGTCAAGGTGTATCAGGGTTGGATAAGTTTGCGTCTAGTTTATATCTTGACTAGACTGCTGCTACTTATTTACATCAGACAGAGTTGACATAGATCACAGCACAACAGTTGACAATGTCTTGATCTAGCCAACAATCACAGATTATGAAGTGTTTATTCAAGTTTATTAATCATCAAGTGTACACGTGAAGGTATATAGTGGAGTACCTTCAAATTATAAGATCAATGTTCTTGGTTTGGATGCGCTCACGAGCTTACCTCCCATAGTTGTGGAGCCATCTCTTGGTACTTATTGTCTGTGACTTTTATAATTATATCTTTCATTCACAACTTGTCTTGGCAATACTTTTATTCTATCTCTATGTCTTAACTCTTAAACTACTTATAACTGCTTACTTTTGTTCTCTGGAGCACCAAACTTCTGAATATAGCGCTTAAAACACTTCTATACTAAACTATATCTTCCTGATTGACTTATCTCTGGATCTTCCTTCTACACCTATGTTTGGTAACTACTGACTAACTTTGTGGAAGTCCTTAACTATTATTTCTGCCTTCAGGCAGTTTCAGCTGAAGCCAGACTAAGCTTGCCAAGGTTACATTTCTGAATCTTCTTTCTTTCTTGTACTTCTCTCTGACTTTTGCTTCTCTCTGACTTTTGCTTCTCTATGACTCTATGACTTCTGCTTCTCTATGACTTCTGCTTCTCAATGTGCCTCAGGTTAAGTACCTCTTTCTCATTTGCATAAGTTCATGGCTCAGTCTCTGCACAATCAACTCTCAACCATTGAATGACCGCAAAGTTGAACTCTAGATGACTTGTGCATCATAATTGTCAAAAGATATCTCCATTTTGACATTTAGTTTACCTCTGATCTTAAAAAATACTGCTACCATTAACTCTTGAGAGTGACATCTCTCTCAAAAATGTGACCTGCCCCCAAGTTTGTTAGTCACCTGCGGGTCAAGTCATGTTACATTTATCCCCCACACCTTTTCCAATAACAGCTAGGAAATTTCCATCACCTCAAATTCCTTCAAAACTAGCTATTGTTATTCTATGTCTGAGTTAATTTAGTTACAGTTATAACCTACTGAGTTAAGGGTAATGACTAAGCTGTCCGACCCAAGCTAAATCTTTATCTCCCATTATGTGTTCTATTCTATCCTAGTCTATATACTATTACAAAGTCTTCGTAATTCCTTTTTTTTCCCATATCAGAGGTTCTATCATTTGAACTCAAAAGAAGGAACCTCTCTAGACATTATCAATTACTATTTATCTATTGTCGAGGTACACGTGGCCAACCACTGTTCCGCTGGCTGAAAAGCTGATGTACGGTGTTCGAAGCCCGCGGTAGACAGAAAGGGTTTTTTCTATCGGGGGTGAAATAAAAATCCTGAGTCGCACACGTCGTGGCGACTGCTTGACCCTTTATCCCTCCGGTTCTATCGTTGCCCCCTGACATACACCAGCAATGGTACTATGTGTCGTAAAGATAGTCCTTTCGAGCCGAAGACAGCACATTGGGCTGAAATTCTAGTCTCTTGTATCTGACCATATTTCAATTGTAAGACCTTGCATAGAACCTGCATTTTCTCACCAATGACTCTGTTCTGGTTGAGTTGCTCAATCTCTGCGAGGGAGCTGATGCCTGCTGTTGTTGCCTCTTGTTTTAATGTTCTTTTTAGTGTTTCTCTAGGTCGATCTCTTTTTCTTTTACCCACTGGCTATCAATTACTGTACATGGCCAAAAGTATGTGAACTCAGTTCAAGTCTATCTATCTATCTATTGACCTTTTGAGCCGTGGCCGGCCCATAGGGCACAGACCAAGATATTCCTTCTTTTATCTAAATTTTTATTCTAGCAGTTTTCAATTCTTTTAGAGATATTTTATCAAATCTCGCCATTTGTCTCTGTTCTGTGCAAGCATCCCTATCTCATTGAGGGAGCCGATTCCTGCTGCTCTTGCCTCTCTCAGCAATGTTCTTCTCAGTGTCTTTCTGGGTATTCCTCTTTTTCTCTTACCTGTTGTTTCCCACATGAGGGCTTGCTTTGCTATTCGGTTATTATCTCTCCTCATCACATGTCCAACATATGACCATCGTCTTTTCTTGATTCATCATCATCATCATCATGTACCCTGCCGGTTGGCGTAGGCGATCATGTCCCTCCACAATCTTCCATCTACAGTGCATCGTATCAGTTCTGTTGTTGACTGTTTTCCATGCCATGACACCAAGCTATCCAGTATTTTCTCTCTTTGTCGTCCGCGATCTCTCTTTCCTTTAAAGTATTCCAACTTTCCTCTTCTCATGATGTGCCCGAAAAATGTTGATTGTTTCTTTCTGATGTTTTTTAAGAGCTCCCTTTTTGTGTTGGCCTCTTTGAGAACTTCCTCTTTGGTCTTTTTATCTGTCCATGGAACTTTCAACATTCTTCTGAGAAATCCCATCTCTGTGGCCTGTAACCGTCTTTTCATTTGTTTGTCTACTGTCCATGATTTCTTGATTACTGAAGATATTAGTGGTTGGTTGGCGATTTCTCTAATTTCCTCGTTTGTTTTGAATTCATTCCACGCTATACCAAGTATTTTCCTTAGACATTTATTTTCGAATGCATTCAACTTTGTTTCTATGTCTCTTGTTGTTTTCCAGTTTTCACACGCATACGTAAGGGTTGATAGTACATTTGATTTGAATAGTCTAAGTTTTGCGTTTGTGCTGATGAGTTTTGATTTCCACAACTTTTCAAGGCTTCTGAAAGACATTGCTGCTTTAGCTATTCTGATTCTAATTTCTTTACTTGTGTCCCCTTCTCGATCAATGTGACTTCCAAGGTAGATAAAGTGATCGATCTCTTCCACTGGTTTGTTTTCCATGTATATTTTGTCGTCTGTTGGAATTAAGCTGTTCAAGTGAGTCACTCATATGATGGTCAAGAAGCAGATGGGAAATCATAACAGTTCATATCATACTCTTTACTTGGGATGATCTAGGTCAGAAAAACCTGCAGTAATTGGAGGACAAGTTGCTGTGACCTATTTTTGCAACTACCATCTGACGTAGAAATGTGCCTTTTCAATAATGAGTTTTCACTGGATTTTTGTTTTACATTCATGACTTGTGTCTTTATAAAAGAAAACATTGACTGTTTCTGGTGGTGGTGTAATCTTCACAAGTAGATAAATCCATGTCTTTGTCCCACATGTAAATGTGATAAAATAACAACATGGCAAGCCCAGCATTGTACATTTTAAACATGTAGAATTCACATAACCTAACCCATGGATGTTGTTTTACACTTGACAGACACCATGGACTTATCTAATTCACATAACCTAACCCATGGATGTTGTTTTATACTTAACAGACACCATGGACTTATCTAATTCACATAACCTAACCCATGGATGTTGTTTTACACTTGACAGACACCATGGACTTATTTAATTCACATAACAAATAATTGTATAGTTGGCCTGCTGTAAGGGTGGAGGTAGATTGTGACATGAAACAAAAACTCTTACAATGTACTTGGTTAGGGATAGAAGAGGGAATGTAATTCTTGTACTAAAAAATGCAATGTTGAAGTTGCCTATTTTGGAAGTGGGGGAAGCGCAGATAATTTGCCTTGTCGTGAGCCACAACATTAACGCTCGCAGTGCAGCCTTGATATTCCTTTGGTTAGCATCTCTATTCATACCATAACAAGAAAACAATAAACATAAAATAAAAATGCAGTTGCCGATGTAGGCCTACTAAAACACAAATGGCACAACAATAATCCAGTTGACACTTTTGCTTGTAGTCATGAAACTATATTGTAACATTAACAATTTTGTAAACATGAAAATTAAATCACGAAATATTTAAGATCCCACTATTTTACTATATAATATCAGCACTGATCACCATGGTGAGCGAAATACAGACCTAATAAAAGTATAAAATTTACTAAAAATAGTCTGAGCAGAGGTTTTAAACTTTTAACTTTCGCTCACAGAAATACTGAAATTTTATTAATGCGTTAACAAATCTCTTTGTCTCAGTAAAAATGAGATAAGAGTTTGAACTTTTTAATTGATGTTTATTAACTGCATAAACATTGATGTGATTATGAGTGGTCGGTGAGACACATATGTGATTATGAGTGGTCGGTGAGACACATATTTACGCCACCACATCTAAGGTAGGAAATCCTTATATGATGTCACAACTGTCTAAACCCTAAAATGACCAGTCTAAGCGGCTGTGATGTGTAACTGTCATTCAGAAACAATTTTTATTTTTTGGACTACCTTCTTCTGCTTGGCGAATGAGATTCTGGTTTCTAGAGAGTTGTTTGATTTCCCATTCTTCTTTCCATTATGTGCTGGAAACAAACAAATGTATGGTTATCTCCTTGCTTACGGGTTAGTGAAAGAATCCATGGCCATGAAGCAGTTTTAGCACCACAGTGTTGGCATTAGGTGCAGTGTGTTTCATCTTTAAATGGATTTCAGTGTTTGTAATTAACAGTTAAGATTTTACTGTGGTTAGACTGTATTTATAATTATAAATGATAATAATTAAATAGATTATAAATAAATATATACATAAATTTATATAAATTATATATATAAATTTATATATAATAAATGATAAATTATATAATAAAAATAAATGCTATCAGGTGAGTAGCAAAAATTAAATGTTTGAAAGAGCTGGAGAAACTGGAAATATCAACATAATCATAAAGAAGAGACAATCTGCATTTATTGGGCATGTCATGTGAAAAGAAGGCATTGAAAATACTATGACAATGGGCAGAATGAATAGAAAAAAGAGCAGAGGAAAGCCAAGAGAAAAAATATTGAACAGCTTATCCAAATGGCATAATAAAAGATCACCGACTGAAATTATGACAAGTATGAAGGACCAAGAGATGTGCAGATGGATGATTGCCTCGCCTATTGAACCAGCATGGCACCTGATAATGAGGTGAGGCCCACTTCCCAATAGACTTTTGTCTACATAACGTGCCTACCAGGAGGACTGGCTCTTCATTTTTTAATGGAATAAACCCCTTAATTATTGTACATTTGCAAAAGGATAACTTTTTCTTATGAACTGCAAGTTTAGTTTTTACTTTGTTACTTTTAGTAACCAGTCATTGCTCAGTAGGTTTGATTTACAATTAAACATGTTGGTGTAACTTTTCTTAGGGTATATGGGTAAACCAACTTAAATGGGTACCGGATTTTTTTCTGGGAAAGTAAAGCAGCACGGGCGTAATACCGACCACATTACCCAAAAAATAATGTGCTGAAGGTCTATAAAATATAGGGTCACTAACACCATATTTCCCTATATGCCACTTGGCGTGACAAGGATACTTTACTACTTTTATATGGGTAAACATTTTTTTTCTGTAATTCACACTGTAAATTTCTGTTAAACACACTAGTAATATGTGTGCTTTTAACAACTAGATTTTAGACAAAAAATGTTTGAAAAATATCAGTTAATAATTGTTATACATGCTTGCTTATGTTTTCTTTTTTATATTTTAGAACTAACTATATCATGACTTTTCTATATTTTTATTAAATCAGGTTTTGATCTCAACGCATGCTTTTGGGATCAATTTTGCAGACATTCTAACATGCAAAGGACAATATCAAGAAAGACGCAAAACTCCATTTACTCCAGGTTAGTTAACATGTATCAGAATAGCAAAGGCAGCAATGTTTTTCAGAAACCTTGATAAAATATGGAAATCTAAATTACTAATCACAAAAACAAAGATCAGTAGACTTTTCAAATCAAACATATTATCCACCCTTACTTAAGCATGTGAAGCTGGACAACAACTAAAGAAATAGACAATAAACTGGATGCATTTGAAAATAAATACCTCAGGAAAATACTTTGTATACCATGGAAAGAGTAGACTAGTGCAGAAGTAAGAGAAATGACAAAGCATCCAAAAATATTATCTATAATCAAGAGGATTATGGGAAATGAGATGGAAAGGAGCAGAATTATTACAATGCGACAGCGGAAATGTAATTTACTCTGGGGGAACCACACACGAAAGAGGAGTAGACATAATGTTTGATAGAGAAAGAAGCAAAACAGTGAAAGGATTTTGGCCAGTATCAGACAGAATTCTGCTAGTAAAATTGAGAGGTAGACCAATGGATATCAACATAATTCAAGCTTATGCACCAACAAGTAATAGCGAAGAGGAAAAAATTGACACTTTTTATAACGAGCTAGAGATGGCCATGGAACAGTGTAAATCCCAAGAAATAATTATTATATTAGGGGATTTCAATGCAAAAGTCGGAGCAGCTAAAGCGCAAAATGTGATTGGAGGACATGGCCTTGGAGAGATGAATGACAGAGGGAATAGATTGGGCAAAGACACATGAAATGATTATAGGTAACACCTGGTTCAAACAACACCCTAGGCGACTATGGACATGGCAAAGCCCAGACAAAAAAGTACACAATCAAATTGATTTTATACTGGTACAGAAAAGATTCAGGAATGGGCTAACATCTGTTAAAACAAGGCCAGGAGAAGATTGCAATATTGACCATGTACCAGTAGTTGAAAAGATATGAATAAAACTGTGGAAGGTACAGAAATCCCCAAGAAATATACTATGTGTTGGTCTCACACTGTCTGTCTCTGCTCTATGTCTGGTCCCAATCTGTCCGCCTCTGCTCCACATCTGGTCTCAGTCTGTCTACTCTCACTGGGGGTTGAGATACTAATTTTTATATAATATCCACTACTGCCACCCACCTGTCGACAAATATTAACTTATTTTTTTTTTAAATTTCTATGCTCACACATTCTGGAGGTCAATCCTTATTGGCCTTGTTTACTTGTCTGTCCACCCACACTGTCTGGTCATCTACCCTTGGTCTATTTTGCTGTGAACTATTCTAGAACAACTTACATTTTCTCCTTCACTGTTACCCAATAATCATCATAATGTTTCAAGAAACTATTGTTGAAGTCAAGGGGGTAGGCTTTAACACTGAGGCAGAGCATTGGCCCTTCTACATTCTAAATGATGTGGCCTAGTCTAGTGAACACTTGACTCACCTGTCATATTGCAGGACATTCCTAACCATGAGGCATGAACTAAAATGTTAATAATCAACAAGCAAACTAAACCAGACAAAGCAAATCTTTCCCTAGAATTACATACTGAAACTACTCTCATCATAGAAATATCAATTTTGAGACAGCAGAATGTGTATGATTCAGGATAATGCAAAAAGGTATATCTACATGACTTCACGAACATTAACCCAGATTTATTAAATGTTTCTCAAATAATGTCTTTGATAATTATTACTCCCCTTATCTATAGTATCATTAAAAATTATGTCTATTGTTTTACTGCAGGGGGAGAAATAGCAGGAAGAGTGTTGGATATTGGAAATGGAGTGTCGAGATTCAAGATTGGAGATAGAGTTGTTGCTCTTGACTTTGCTAAATTTGGCGGGGCGTCAGAAATTGTTGTAGCATCGGCTGAAGTATTTTTTCTGTTAATTTCTTGTCACAATTTTAACACTTTTTAGCCAAGGTTTTTTTTTTGCTGTGTTAGTTACTAATCTTACTTTTATACGTTTTTCTTTTCCTTGGCTGTAGACTGATAAAGAATTGAGTAGCACATGTTTCTTATACTGTAGCTGTAATAGTAAATGTGGGCAGCAGAGAGTTTGGGGAGAAGGGCAAAATTTTAAACCATGAGTTACATGAGCACTCTCAACACAGAACATAGACTGCAGCACTCTCAACATAGAACATAGACTGCAGCACTCTCAACACAGAACATAGACTGCAGCACTCTCAACACAGAACATAGACTGCAGCACTCTCAACACAGAGCATAGACTGCAGCACTCTCAACACAGAACATACACTACAGGACTGCAGCACTCTCAACACAGAGCATACACTACAGGACTGCAGCACTCTCAACACAGAACATAGACTGCAGCACTCTCAACACAGAGCATAGACTGCAGCACTCTCAACACAGAACATACACTACAGGACTGCAGCACTCTCAACACAGAACATAGATTACAGGACTGCAGCACTCTCAACACAGAACATATACTACAGGACTGCAGCACTCTCAACACAGAACATATACTACAGGACTGCAGCACTCTCAACACAGAACATACACTACAGGACTGCAGCACTCTCAACACAGAACATACACTACAGGACTGCAGCACTCTCAACACAGAACATACACAACAGGACTGCAGCACTCTCAACACAGAACATACACTACAGGACTGCAGAACTCTCAACACAGAACATACACTACAGGACTGCAGAACTCTCAACACACTACATGACTGCAGCACTCTCAACACAGATCATACACTACAGGACTGCAGCACTCTCAACACAGAGCATACACTACAGGACTGCAGCACTCTCAACACAGAACATACACTACAGGACTGCGGAACTCTCAACACACTACATGACTGCAGCACTCTCAACACAGATCATACACTACAGGACTGCAGCACTCTCAACACAGAGCATACACTACAGGACTGCAGCACTCTCAACACAGAGCATACACTACAGGACTGCAGCACTCTCAACACAGAGCATACACTACAGGACTGCAGCACTCTCAACACAGAGCATACACTACAGGACTGCAGCACTCTCAACACACTACAGGACTGCAGCACTCTCAACACAGAGCATACACTACAGGACTGCAGCACTCTCAACACACTACAGGACTGCAGCACAAGAACACAAATATGGCCCACAGAAACAACCCTACATGACAAGCTATGGGAACCGTGACACAAATTAATAGGCGGATTAGTAATAAGAAACATAAAATAATTGTTTTGGGCAGCTCTGTTTAAATAGATGCTAAATTTAAAAAATCATTGTTTTTAACTCTGTGATAGTAAATTAATCATTAAAAAATATTTTAAAAAGCACACCTACTGCATTCAATAAAAAATTACTATGAAAACTACCATGACAGTGATTATATAAAAAATCAATCAAATGCTTTGACCCTATAGAAACACTGTGGGATACCATATCTTCTATTATCTTTGTCTTGGAGGTTTTGCTTACCTCTTGGTGAGATCTTAGACCAAGTCTCATTGGTCGCAATTGCCATCCAAAAATACAAGAGAAAAAACTTTGGGCTAGAGACAACGAATTGAATTGCAGAGTTAATTTCTTGACCTTTCATCTGATGTATATATAGTATTACTAATCATGTGATATCTCTGGTTAAATGCATTAGGAAGTGAGTCCTTTCAGTTGTTCCTGATAACTGCGGGACTAGAAAAATATAGTAACACTAATAATGTGTTATCTCTGGTTAAAGTGAGTCCTTTCAGTTGTTCTTGGTAACTGCGGGAGTAGAAAAATATAGTAACACTAATAATGTGTTATCTCCGGTTAAAGTGAGTCCTTTCAGTTATTCATGGTACTTCCTGACTGTAGAAAAAAAATCAGTTTGGACTTTTTGCTGCTTCCAGAATTAGCCATTAATACAGCTTTATAAAATTTTATATGTATATAAATTTTAAGAAGAAACAAAATGCGGAATTTCACAAAAATTAATGGTCTTTAACCTGTATTACTTGAGAGTATGGCTCATATAAAAAGAACACATAAAAATGTATTAAAATGAGTAACCGTATTTTATGTAAGGTATGGATCAATCGACGTGTGGCCAATCAATCAAGAAGTCTGTGACAGTTGAATGCAGGATAACAGACAACAATACTATCTTTCAGTTACCTGTTACCAGCTCCAACCCCAGAGCTAGACTGATATCACAAGCCTTAAACACTGATAGCATTTTAAGATTTGAAGAGTCAACTTTAGATTCTTTCCAGTTTATAGCACATACAGCAGTGGTCCTTAAAGCAAGGAGTATGAACTGTTACAGATCAACACATACAGCAGTGGTCCTTAATGCAAGGAGTATGAACTGTCACAGATCAACACATACAGCAGTGGTCCTTAATGCAAGGAGTATGAATGTATGAACTGTTACAGATCAACACATACAGCAGTGGTCCTTAATGCAAGGAGTATGAACTATCACAGATCAGCACACACAGCAGTAGTCCTTAATGCAAGGAGTATGAACTGTCACAGATCAGCACATACAGCAGTGGTCCTTAATGCAAGGAGTATGAGCTGTCACAGACCAGCACATTCAGCAGTGGTTCTTAATGCAAGGAGTATGAGCTGTCACAGATCAGCATATATAGCCGTGGTTCTTAATGCAAGGAGTATGAGCTGTCACAGATCAGCATATATAGCCGTGGTTCTTAATGCAAGGTGTATGAGCTGTCACAGATCAACACATACAGCAGTGGTCCTTAACTCAAGCAGTATGAATTGTCACAGATCAGTACATATAGACAGGGACTGGGACATTACTAAAGCCAAGGACAGAGCAATGTATTTTTAGATGGTTGCTGAGAGACCGGAGAAGAATGGTTAAAAATAGATCATGTGTCAAGGTTATGAGTGAGTGTATGAATTATTATAGATATAGGCCAGACAGACACTATGTCACCAGACGTGACGTCACCAACAAAAGCATGGGAAAATGAAATACTTCAACCCGTAACTGAGAGGAACACCACACTTAGCAAAGAACAACCAGAGATAAGAAACGCTCTCTCACAAAGAAATATAATGCTTCAAGACTGAGACTCTCACTCAGTAAGCTGAGAGAGAAATCTGCCGGATTGGCAACAGGAAGCTGTCAACCAGAGCTTAGAGAAGCAATGAGTCATGTAACAAGCCAAAATGGCGATAGCTAAGTCGACCAGAAACAATGAAATGCTTGGAGAGAGCGAAAAACCCTGTCAAGCACATGGAGAGAAAGACAGACCCCATGAACATATGTAAGAATATTCTTGTGAACAGCCTGATCACAGATCACAGGACTACATTTCAGATTCCAAGATGTGAACTATTTAGTTGTGTATATAGATACATTTATGTTTAGCATAGGCACAGACTCACTAGGAGTGTGAGCTGTGAACTATTTTGAGTTTGTGTACATAGATACATTTGTGATTAGTGATTATATGACTGTTCAGACCGCCATAAAACCTCTTTCACATGTACAGCGGTGTTCCTTAACTCAAGCAGTGTAAATTATCACAGATCAGCATGTACTGGAGTGTTCCTTAATTCATGCAGTATGAATGACTATGACTTTCTAATGACAAATTACTGAGACAAAATAATAAGCTCCGACCCCACAGAGTGCCATATAGAAGCTAATGACAAGGGATCTGCCTCAAGTGATTGACATGTAGAATTAGTCTACATTACCAATCATCATCATCGAGTGCCGTCTCCGCAATGAAGGTTGGCTACCATGGAGCGCCATTCTGCTCTGTTTCTTGCTTTGATGATGCAAGTTGTCATAGACTGATTTGTCCATCTTTTGATGTTACTCGTCCATGTTAGTCTTGGTCTGCCTCTGCCTCTTTTACCTTGTATTTTCCCCTCCAGGATTACTTTTAGTAGGCTGTTGTGTCTTTTAACATGCCCCAAAAAAACGCATTCATCTTGTTTGAATTGTGCTTAGTAGTTCTCTTTTCATTTTTAGTTGTTTTAAGACTTCATCATTTGTTTTCTTTTCCTTCCATCCAATTCTACCTATTCTTTTATATATCCACATTACATTACCGATACAGATTGTTTTTTAGCAACCAATTGACCACCTGGTTGTGTTAGAAACGAGTAGAATCTCAAAAACAGCTGAATCCCATGAACGATGTTGCTTTGGTCACAGAGTGTATGATAGTCCCTATACAATGACATAGATGATCATGAATGACTGACAGATGATGATTGTTTTATGGTGTGATCACAGAAAATATCATATATTTGTCTGATTTCTATTGTTGTCTTTTATAGGCAGTGTATCCAGTCCCTGAGCATCTAAGCTTGGTTGATGCAGCTGCAACTGTTGTATCTTACAGCACCGCCATGATGGCACTTTTGAGAAAAGCCAAGCTAAAGAAGGGGTATGTTTTTACCATTGGGCAGTTCTGCATAGACTAAAGGAAGTCACAAAGTGATCAAATACAATTGAAAACAGAAGACCAGTTGTTATTATTCTTTAAACTAAGGTTGGCTGCGTGCTTCCAGCTGCAACTAACAAACTTGAACACTTAACCTTCTAGCTGCAACTAACAAACTTGAACACTTAACCTTCTAGCTGCAACTAACAAACTTGAACACTTAACCTTCTAGCTGTAACTAACAAACTTGAACACTTAACCTTCCAGCTGCAACTAACAAACTTGAACACTTAACCTTCTAGCTGCAACTAACAAACTTGAGAACAAAAGAATCATCTAACTATCCTGGACAGAACAAAATAACTAACAAAAGTATGTTAAGAGAACAAAAGAATCATTTAAATATCCTGGACAGAACAAAATAACTAACAAAAGTATGTTAAGAGAACAAAAGAATCATTTAAATATCCTGGACAGAACAAAATAACTAACAAAAGTATGTTAAGAGAACAAAAGAATCATCCAATCCCATCCCATCCACCCACTCACCCACCCATCCATCAATTGACCTTTCGAGTCTTAGCCAGCTCATAGGGCATAGACCAAGATACTCTTTCTCTTATCTAAATTTTTATTTTAGCAGTTTTCAATATCTTTAAAAGAATTTAAAACTGCTAGAACAAAAATTCAGATAAGAGAAGGAGTATCTTGGTCTACGCCCTATTGGCCGGCTACGGCTCGAAAGGTCAATAGATAGATAGTTTTCAATCCTTGTAGAGAGTTTTTTATCAAATCTTGCCATTTGTCTCTGTTCTGTTCAAGCAACTCTATCTCATTGAGGGAACCGATTCCTGCTGCTCTTGCCTCTCTCATCAATGTTCTTCTCAGTGTCTCTCTGGGTCAGCCTCTTTTTCTCTTACTTGTTTCCCACATGAGGGCTTGCTTTGTTATTCGGTTATTATCTCACCTCATCACATGTCCAACATATGACCATTGTCTTCTTGATTACTGTAGATATTAGTGGTTGATTGGTGATTTCTCTAATTTCCTCATTTGTTATGAATTCGTTCCACGCTATACCAAGTATCTTCCTTAGATATTTGTTCTGACAGTGACAAATTTTCTATTTGATATCTGATTTTATATATCAAGTATTGAAGTGATATCTGAAAGTACCATCACTATTAGGGACATCAAACAGCTTCATAAAGACATCATTTATTGCTGTTGCAGCCCCGCCCACCAAGAGTGCAAAGAAATTAAATGATTGCATCCTTTTGCCAAGCTGTATATAAAGAGTTGATTCACATGAGATGAGAAGAGATAATAACCGAATAGCAAAGCAAGCCCTCATATGGGAAACAACAGGTAAGAGAAAAAGAGGAAGACCCAGGGAGACACTGAGAAGAACATTGATGAGAGAGGCAAGAGCAGCAGGATTTGGCTCCTTCAATGAGATAGAGCTGCTTGCACAGAACAGAGACAAATGGCGAGATTTGATAAAATATCTTTAAAAGAATTGAAAACTGCTAGAACAAAAATTCAGATAAGAGAAGGAGTATCTTGGTTTACGCCTCGAAAGGTCAATTGAGAGATAGATAGATATAAAGAGTTATTGTGTGTAATCAGTTATATTGGAAATGTTTCTCTGCTTCTCTTTCTAGTGAGCGAGTTCTCATCACAGCCGCTGCTGGTGCTACTGGTCTTGCTGCTGTGGACATTGCCAGAAATTGTTTTGACTCAGAAGTAAGTTCATTAGGTCACTTCCATCATTATCTCATTCTTTACTAAGTGACATTTGTACTCAGGCTTTCTTTCATTCTTAGTTACTCTTGTCAAATATATATGTTGTTAACTATTCTACTTGATGCAAAAGTAACACATGGATTTGCTTTTTTTATCTAGACACTGTCACAAATGTTGAGAGAGAGAAGTGATGCAACAGCACATGGCTATTACAACCAAAGATCCATAATGACCATAGAGGCATAATGTATATGAGGTGTAGTCAACAATTTCTGTAACTAAAAACATCAAAATAGAATGGTGTACCACCATCACCCTCACAGTAGTCCTCTCCAGAGTGTCTTAATGATGCCGCTGTGTTTTCGGAAACATTCCTGGAAGATGTTTTAGTGTGATAGTGTCACTGATCCAGGGATGATAAAATGACAATCAGAGGAAGAATAGAAGAAGAATAAGATGAACGTGAGAGGAAGAATAAGTTGAGGTTGGTGCAGAAATAACAAAAGGAAACTTAAGAATTAGCGAGTATAAGTTAGTTCACCGAATTCAGACGCTGAGGCGTAACAAGCAATAAGATTGTATGGAAGAGATGACAGGTGTTCAATCTGAATGTGGAAGCCCAGACAGATTTCTCCGCAGATAACCTCGTAGGTTATGTAAGGAAACAGATAATAGCTTTGGACTATGTACGAACAGGTGTTCGAAAGTAGAGAAATTGGGTGCCTGCCCACCTATTGACATGAGATCGCTATCGCTAGGTGAGCTGGAGATAAGCAGTCGACAAGGTGACATAATCACGACCGCACGGACTTGTGATGTTCAACGGTGAGGAACGCTTGAGTTCTCTCTGACCAGGAAGATCAAAAGATAACAAGAGTGGTAGAGAAAAGTAAATTTGGGGGAAAACTTAGGTTGGTCTATGAGGATCAACAGGTGGTGGTCAGACAATCAACCAATGGGTTGATAGTCTTAGCAAGTTCCCAAGATAGACCACGCCCGTAAGTCTTAGCAAGTTCCCAAGATAGACCACGCACGTAAGTCTTAGAAAGTTCCCAAGATAGACCATGCCCGTATTCAAGAATAAGCATTGTCTTACCAGGAAACAAAAGACCCGAGAGCACAGATATTGGATCACTTAGCATTTAATCACTGAAGAGAAATCACTTAGCATTCATCACTTCTCACCCACAAAGCTCAAGGGTAGACATCAGACAGAATGTAGTAGAGGAAATTAGATACCTGCCTCAAGGCAGAAGATAGGATTAGGAGTTAGTTAGATTAAAATAGTTCGCCTAGAGATTTGGTGATAGACAATTTGGACTTAGAAATGATAATAGTTTTGAGAAGTTAAACTGTAGTAACTAGAGTAAAGATGTTAGTAAGTTCCCCGGGATTGTTAGATAGAGTTAATCATCATCACACGATTTCTTGAAGATTTTACAACACACTCCAAAGTATTCGACTCAGTGTGCAGCAACTAATAACAATGGAGTTATTTTTTTGTCCAGCATGCCCTCTTTGTCCAGTTTATCAACTTTGTCCATTGCCCTTCTGCACTCAACATCGACCAAACTGACAAGCCTGTCAACATGCTCATTATCTCTTACTCCAGCAAGCGTGTCAACATGCTCATTATCTCTTACTCCAGCAAGCCTGTCAACATGCTCATTATCTCTTACTCCAGCAAGCCTGTCAACATGCTCATTATCTCTTACTCCAGCAAGCCTGTCAACATGCTCATTATCTCTTACTCCAGCAAGCCTGTCAACATGCTCATTATCTCTTACTCCAGCAAGCCTGTCAACATGCTCATTATCTCTTACTCCAGCGAGCCTGTCAACATGCTCATTATCTCTTACTCCAGCGAGCCTGTCAACATGCTCATTATCTCTTACTCCAGCGAGCCTGTCAACATGCTCATTATCTCTTACTCCAGCGAGCCTGTCAACATGCTCATTATCTCTTACTCCAGCAAGCCTGTCAACATGCTCATTATCTCTTACTCCAGCAAGCCTGTCAACATGCTCATTATCTCTTACTCCAGCAAGCCTGTCAACATGCTCATTATCTCTTACTCCAGCATGCCTGTCAACATGCTCATTATCTCTTACTCCAGCAAGCCTGTCAACATGCTCATTATCTCTTACTCCAGCAAGCCTGTCAACATGCTCATTATCTCTTACTCCAGCGAGCCTGTCAACATGCTCATTATCTTTTACTCCAGCATGCCCTGCCACAAAAATGAATTAGACTTTTATTAGACTAGATCTCCCTAGAGACTCTAACCACTGCTGTGGAACCCAGTCAGTAGCGATCTTCCTGAGCAGACTCATTGAGTCACTGCGGAAAACCACATATCTGTAAATCTGTGTTTCAAGCCATGCCAGTGTTTTAGTGCCAGCCATAATGTCCGTGATCAAATTATTTGTAGTCAATATGAAAGCAGCACTGTCTCCCTTCACAGCTCTGCCACCAACATGAGCCGTGAAAGCCCACAAGCCTAGTACATATAGAATAACAGACAGACGCATCTGTGTAAATAACTGTGTCCCTATCTGAAGAGTTCTAGAAAATCAAGACCTGCACTTCCGCCTCAACGACCAATGGGTTTTATTGTCTACATTCTTTGACCAGTGTGATGATGATGGAAAAGGATGTACTGCACTCTGTCTACTTGACAGTGCGTTCTCCCTCCAAGCTTTTCTTTGTTTCTGGTCGACTTAGCTATCACCATTTTGGCTTGTTACGCAACTCATCTTATGTCCATTGCTGCTCTAATCTCTGGTTGAGTTAGCTTCTTTGCCATTTCGGCAGATTTCTCTCTCAACTTACTAAGTGAGAGTTTTGGTCTTGAAGCATTTCGCTTCTTTGCGAGAGAGCGTTTCTTGTCTCTGGTTGACTTAGCCTTTGCCATCTCTGGCAGATATATCCTTCAGATGTGCGAGCCATTTGCTCCATCTGAGGTTCCTTTGGGCACTCGGCCCTTCTAAGTTTTGGGCGAACGCCCTTTCAGCATTACCCAACCCGGCTCTCTCTGGTTCTCTGTGCTAAGTGTAGTGTTCCTCACAGTCACATGTTTTAATATCTCATTTTCTCGTGCTTTAGTTGGTGATGTCATGTCTGGTGACGTAATGTCTGTCTGGTTACGTAGTGTCTGGCTTATATCTATAATAATCCATACACTCACTCATGACCTTGACACATGATCTATTTTAATCATTCTTCTCTATTCTCTCAGCAACCATCTAAACATACATTGTTCTGACCTTGACTTTAATAATGTCCCAGTCCCTGCCTACAAGACCCTTCAATACCACCTGGCATACCTTGAGAGATACCTCATTGCAGATAGACTTTGTGGCTTTTAATACCATTTGGTCTCTTATATATTTGAGAGAAACCTCATTGCATGAGCCATTAAGCTTTTCCTTGGGTTGATAAGTGTTCCTGTCTCCCTACACCTCACACTTGTAATGATTAAGCTCAGTCTGAAGTTCAAGCACAGCACTCTTGTCTTTGATCGGTAAATACACCAGAACATCATCAGCATAAGGTAATGTCCTGCTCTGTCCTAAGGTTTTCTTGCTTGTGATCCTTCCTGTAGGCAGAGATGCTTGGTAGTCTAGAGGTACAATAGCCTCATGACAGTAGGGAACCGGGTTCAAGGCCCACCAGAAACAGTAGTGGTTTTTCAAAAATAGGAAAAATTAAAAAGGTTTCTTGATGACTTTTCCCTCCCCTGATCTCATGAGTAGTAAGATCGTCCAGGACTCTCGGATGACAGCAACAAACAGGAGGTCCTTTGTGCACTCTTGCATGTTAAAGAACACTTGACAGTTTAAATTGACAAGAGTAAGCCACAAATATGGACATGGCCCATGTAACATGTATCAACAGAAACCTACCCACACCGTGGATCAGGGCTGTGCTATGGAGTTCATGCACATTAACCAGAATTCTTGGATTTTCTCGAAGGAAATATTGAAGCACCTATGGGTTCATCTGGTGTGCAGTGGTGATGATCCTAATAGCAACAAAAACAACTGTGCAGGCATTGAACAAAACACAATAATGGTGAACTCTGGGACAACTGTGCAGGCATTAGCTTAAATTATCATCATTATCATGTGCCACGAATTTAAACTTCCACATGTTTAGATTTCATTTGACAGACTTTCTCAAGCTGCTAAACGTTATCAAGTAAGAGCCACTATTGATGTCTTTTTAAAAAGTTCTTTCTGTCTCAGTGATTATTTGCCTCAGGTGATTATTTACTGTCTCCTGCGACAAGAGCGATGATTTCAGTTTTGTTATGAATCACTTTCAACCAGGTGATTGCAGTCTGTGGAGGTGTTGACAAGTGTAGTTTTCTAAAACAGAGAGGAGCTCACCACACAATTGATTATAACACTGAGAAAATACGAGACAGAGTAAAAGAGATCACAAATGGGAAAGGTGTTCATGTGGTGATGGATCAAGTGGGTGGAGACACACTGCTTGAGTGTATAAAAAGGTAAACATTGACAACATTGAAATGCTGTTTATAAAAGTTTCATGATCACAGCAAAAGATAAGAGAAGTTATTTTTGTATAAGACAATGCACTAAATTGTAACATATTACTTGAGTCTGTAAAATATCAGTGGGATGATGTATCAGTAGTTGTTTCACATCAGTAACATATATAATAAATTGTTCCACATCAGTAACATATATAATAAATTGTTTCATATCAGTAAAGTATATAAAATGTTGTTTCACATCCATAAAGTATATAAGATGTTGTTTCACATCCATAAAGTATATAAGATGTTGTTTCACATCAATAAAGTATATATGATGTTGTTTCACATCAATAAAGTATATATGATGTTGTTTCACATCAATAAAGTATATAAGATGTTGTTTCACATCAATAAAGTATATAAGATGTTGTTTCACATCAATAAAGTATATATGATGTTGTTTCACATCAATAAAGTATATATGATGTTGTTTCACATCAATAAAGTATATAAGATGTTGTTTCACATCAATAAAGTATATATGATGTTGTTTCACATCAATAAAGTATATATGATGTTGTTTCACATCAATAAAGTATATAAGATGTTGTTTCACATCAATAAAGTATATATGATGTTGTTTCACATCAATAACGTATATAAGATGTTGTTTCACATCAATAAAGTATATAAGATGTTGTTTCACATCAATAAAGTATATATGATGTTGTTTCACATCAATAAAGTATATAAGATGTTGTTTCACATCAATAAAGTATATATGATGTTGTTTCACATCAATAACGTATATAAGATGTTGTTTCACATCAATAAAGTATATAAGATGTTGTTTCACATCAATAAAGTTTATAAGATGTTGTTTCACATCAATAACGTATATAATAAATTGTTTCACATCAGTAAAGTATATATGATGTTGTTTCACATCAATAAAGTATATATGATGTTGTTTCACATCAATAACGTATATAAGATGTTGTTTCACATCAATAAAGTATATAAGATGTTGTTTCACATCAATAACGTATATAATAAATTGTTTCACATCAGTAAAGTATATAATAAATTGTTTCACATCAATAAAGTATATATGATGTTGTTTCACATCAATAAAGTATATATGATGTTGTTTCACATCAATAACGTATATAATAAATTGTTTCACATCAATAAAGTATATATGATGTTGTTTCACATCAATAACGTATATAATAAATTGTTTCACATCAATAAAGTATATATGATGTTGTTTCACATCAATAAAGTATATATGATGTTATTTCACATCAATAATGTATATAATAAATTGTTTCACATCAATAAAGTATATATGATGTTGTTTCACATCAATAACGTATATAATAAATTGTTTCACATCAATAAAGTATATATGATGTTGTTTCACATCAATAAAGTATATATGATGTTATTTCACATCAATAATGTATATAATAAATTGTTTCACATCAATAAAGTATATATGATGTTGTTTCACATCAATAACGTATATAATAAATTGTTTCACATCAATAAAGTATATATGATGTTGTTTCACATCAATAACGTATATAATAAATTGTTTCACATCAATAAAGTATATAAGATGTTGTTTCACATCAATAAAGTATATATGATGTTGTTTCACATCAATAACGTATATAAGATGTTGTTTCACATCAATAAAGTATATAAGATGTTGTTTCACATCAATAAAGTATATAAGATGTTGTTTCACATCAATAAAGTATATATGATGTTGTTTCACATCAATAAAGTATATATGATGTTGTTTCACATCAATAAAGTATATAAGATGTTGGCAAACTAGGAAACATCAGCCAAGAAATGAAGAGAATGAAATTGAACATCTTGGGAATATGTGAAATGAGATGGAAAGGAGCAAGATTATTACAATGCGACAGTGGAAATGTAATTTACTCTGGGGGAACCACACACGAAAGAGGAGTAGGCATCATGTTAGAGAAAGAAACAAAACAGTGAAAGGATTTTTGCCAGTTTCAGAATTTTCTGCTAGTAAAATTGAGAGGTAGACCAGTGGATATCACATAATTCAAGCTTATGCACCAACAAGTAATAGTGAAGAAGAAGACATTGACACTTTTTACAATGAGCTAGAAATGACCACGGAAGAGTGTAAATTCCAAGAAATAACTATTATATTAGGGGATTTCAACTCAAAGGTAGGAGCAGCTAAAGTGCAAAATGTGACTGAAGGACATGGCCTTGGAGAGATGAATTACAGAGAGGGTAGATTGATAGATTGGGCAAAGACACATGAAATGATTATAGGTAACACCTGGTTCAAACAACACCCTAGGCGACTATGGACATGGCTAAGCCAAGACAAAAAAGTACACAATCAAATTGATTTTATACTAGTACAGAGAAGATTCAGGAATGGGCTAACATCTGTTAAAACAAGGCCAGCAGCAGATTGCAATATTGACCATGTACCAGTAGTTGGAAAGATAAGAATAAAACTGCAGAAGACACAGAAATCCCCAAGAAATATAAAATTAGAACTTGATATGCTTAGAGTAGATAGACATATGAGTGATAAGTACAGTATGATAGTACAAAATAGATATAATGCTATTGAGAAAATACAGGACATCGAGGAGCAGTGGGAAATGCTAAAAAAATTGATTTAAATGGACCAAATAATGCTATGAGGTAGCTAGGCATACTGACAAACTTTCAGCGTCTGTACCCATAGACATTGTAACATGTCCAACCCCTGAGGTCAAATTCAGGTCATAAATCAACCTGAGACAGGAAATCCAAGTTCCCCATGTCTGTCCCAGCATAAATACTCAGCTGTGTGTCAAAAGTTCTAAGAAAACACTATTTTTTTAGTTCTAATGTTACATTCGAGGATTGTTTAGTAGGTACACAACAACAGGATTAATATGCAACTGTAGAGATAGAAAGTTGTGAAGAGACATAATCACTAAGGCCAGCAGGCATCAAGACTTGTATAATGACAACAGAGAGATAAAGACATGTTAAATTAAATGCATTAAACCTGTCTAACAAAATAAAGATGTCTCAGGTACATCTGACAAGTTAACTTGCAGATGGTGTTTCTGTAGTTAATCTATCTATCTATTGACCTTTCAAGTTGTAGCCGGTCCATAGGGTGTAGACCAAGATACTCCCTCTCTTATCTGAATTTTTGTTCTAGCAGTTTTCAATTCTTTTAAAGATATTTGATCAAATCTCGCCATTTGTCTCTGTTCTGTGCAAGCAGCTCTATCTTATTGAGGGAGCCGATTCCTGCTGCTCTTGCCTCTCTCATCAATGTTCAATGTTCTTCTCAATGTCTCTCTGGGTCTTCCTCTTTTTCTCTTACCTGTTGTTTCCCACATGAGAGCTTGCTTTGCTATTCGGTTATTATCTCTTCTCATCACATGTCCAACATATGACCATCGTCTTTTCTTGATTACTGTTGATTGGTGATTTCTCTCATTTCCTCGTTTGTTTTGAATTCGTTCCACGCTATACCAAATATTTTCCTTAGACATTTATTTTCGAATGCGTTCAACTTTGTTTCTATATCTCTTATTGTTTTCCAGCTTTCACACGCATAAGTTCATCTGTAGTTAATGCTGGAGTTTAAATCTACATTTATTTAAAGATAGATTCAGATTGTAGCCGTGACTGGTTTTATAACTTCTGTTTCAGCCTTGGCTTTGAAGGTAGAGCTCTGACTGTTGGCTACGCAGCTGGAAGCATCCCCAATATACCAGCCAATCAGTTACTTTTGACATCTTCATCACTTATTGGCTTGTTCTGGGGAAGCTATGCCTCCTTAAATCCTGAGGCCTTTCATGAGTCGGTGAAACAAGTGTTCCAGGCTATCGAGGACAGGAAGATCCATCCTTTTGTGGGAAAAACATTTAGCCTTGAGCAGGTTGGGACATAAATGTATCATGTTCTAAAATACATTTGTCTTTGTCTACAGTATAGTCAGATTGATTCTTGTCCTCATACCATCACATTATCAAAAATATTTAATCATCTTCTTATTCATTTCCTCTTATATTCCTTTGGGTTAAGAGAAAAAAACCATCTTATTTCACTTAATCTTGTGACAACAGTATGATGAGTGACTTGTCTTGACCCTTTAGGAGTGTTGACTCTTAGGGATAACCGCCATCTCAGCTCTTTAGGACAGCATAGGTCAGTTTCTGATATGTAGAGTAAAAGTAGCAGAGTTGAGGTAGGGGGAGACAGTTCACTGGGGGTGGATAAGTACAGACATGATACTAGTGTAGAATGTAACTTGTGATAATGCTCTCATCCTGAGATGTGGAACAGGGAAGACACCTTTTGGCGCGTGCTGAGACTGCTACGATGGGGACTACAGTTACCTTTCTTTGTTTGGGAGATGAGATATTAATTCAGGTGATTACACTGGCACGGGCGGTTGAGCAATTGTGGATTTTAATTCGTTCGCAGTGATACAGGGGCCTTCCATAACTAAATAACCAATAACAAATATTCTGATTATATATTAGGAGTGCACAAGTGCAGGACAATGTGACCAGAGCTCAAATAACTGGTGTACAGGGCTGATGTCATTGCCTTGCAGTGGGTGATGGTGTACCACAGATAACCGGCTACACACTTTTTTTTACAACAGGTGACATCTGACACTGGCCATTGTCGTACTTAATGACATTGTGGCATCTGAGTTGACATATCACACTGTAATGGGATATAACTCTGACATCTGGCACTGACCATCGTCGTACTTAATGACGTGGCATCTGAGTTGACACATCACACTGTAATGGGATATAACTCTGACATCTGGCACTGACCATCGTCGTACTTAATGACGTGGCATCTGAGTTGACACATCAAACTGTAATGGGATATAACTCTGACATCTGGCACTGACCATCATCATACTTAATGACGTGGCATCTGAGTTGACACATCAAACTGTAATGGGATATAACTCTGACATCTGGCACTGACCATCATCGTACTTAATGACATTGTGCCATCTGAGTTGACACATCACACTGTAATGAGATATAACTCTGGCACTGACCATCATCGTACTTAATGACATTGTGGCATCTGAGTTGACACATCACACTGTAATGAGATATAACTACAGGCCATTAAGAAACTGTTTTGTGTCAGTCTATGATGAACTGACAACTTGAATGCAAATCATGGATTCCTCCAATAAGCAAAGCAAGGAACTTGAGCATGCACACCCATTGGGTGTTCAGAATCATCTTTATCATCATTTACCCTTATGTCTCATTGGGTATTAAGAATCAGCTTTATCATCACTTCCCCTTGTCTCATTGAGTATTGAGAATCAGCTTTATCATCATTTCCACTTATGTCTCATTGGGTGTTCAGAATCACTTCCTCTTATGTCTCATTAGGTATTGAGAATCAGCTTTATAATCACTTCCCCTTATGTCTCATTGGGTGTTGAGAATCATCTTTATAATCACTTCCCCTTATGTCTCATTGGGTATTGAGAATCAGCTTTATCATCAGTTCCCATTATGTCTCATTGGGTGTTGAGAATCATCCTTAGCATCATTTACACTTATGTCTCATTGGGTATTGAGAATCAGCTTTATCATCACTTCCCCTTATGTCTCATTGGATATTGAGAATCAACTTTATCATCACTTCCCCTTATGTCTCATTTGGTATTGAGAATCAGCTTTATCATCACTTCCCCTTATGTCTCATTGGGTGTTGAGAATCTTCCTTAGCATCATTTCCCCTTATGTCTCATTGGGTGTTAAGAATCTTCTTTATCATCACTTCCCCTTGTCTCATTGGGTATTGAGAATCAGCTTTATCATCACTTCCCCTTATGTCTCATTGGGTGTTGAGAATCTTCCTTAGCATCATTTACCCTTATGTCTCATTGGGTATTAAGAATCATCTTTATCATCACTTCCCCTTGTCTCATTGGGTATTGCGAATCAGCTTTATCATCACTTCCCCTTATGTCTCATTGGGTGTTCAGAATCACTTCCTCTTATGTCTCATTAGGTATTGAGAATCAGCTTTATAATCACTTCCCCTTATGTCTCATTGGGTGTTGAGAATCATCTTTATAATCACTTCCCCTTATGTCTCATTGGGTATTGAGAATCAGCTTTATCATCAGTTCCCATTATGTCTCATTGGGTGTTGATAATCATCTTTATCATCACTTCCCATTATGTCTCATTAGGTGTTGAGAATCATCTTTATCATCACTCCCCTTATGTATCATTGGGTGTTGAGTATCATCTTTATCATCACTTCCCCTTATGTCTCATTAGGTGTTGAGAATCATCTTTATCATCACTTCCCCTTATATCTCATTAGTTTTCTCATAATCATGTTTAAATATGCAGGTCACACTGCCTTTTTACAGGCAATGGTCGCAATCAATGACGACTTGTTTAATACTCTTTTTTTCTTAACATAAATGAGCATAATCAGCAGTGAAACTTCACAGAACGATGAACGGTATATTAAATTATTATTGTTATATAGCTCTTTTCTTTTAGAAGACCAAAACATACAAAAGTAAGAGGGAATTTTAGTGCAGTTTCTTTTACATTTTGGGGAACCCGCCCATCACCACGTGTGGCGTAATAATATGTGTCGCTGAGTGCTAGCAGAGTTATCCTTGAAGGCAGAACTGAAGTAGTCATTGTTATATAGAAAACAAGGTCCTGTGTTCAATGAAGTGAAAAATGACAGCCAAAAGGAAAAATAACATGAAGATCATCATCATCATGTACCATACCAGTTAGCGCAGGTGATCATGTCCTTCCACAATCTTCTATCTACAGTGCATCGTATCAGTTCTGTTGTTGACTGTTTTCCATGCCATGACACCAAGCTATCCAGTATTTTCTCTCTTTGTCGCCCACGATCTCTCTTTTCTTTTATTTTGCCAGTTGTAACCAAGTATTCCAACTTTCCTCTTCTCATGATGTGCCCGAAAAATGTTGATGGCTTCTTTCTGATGTTTTTTAAGAGCTCCCTTTTTGTGTTGACCTCTTTGAGAACTTCCTCATTGGTCTTTTTAGCTGTCCAGGGAACTTTCAACATTCTTCTGAGAAATCCCATCTCTGTGGCCTCCAATCGTCTTTTCATTTGTTTGTCTACTGTCCATGATTCGCTTCCATAGGTCAGAATTGGTTCCATATAGCACAGATGAACTCTCTTTTTCATTTTTATTGACATAGATTTGTTGCATAAGATATTTTTAACCTTCTGAAATGCTATTTTGGCCTGAGCTATTCTGCTTTTTATTTGCAACATGAAGATAGTGGATTATAAACAAGGATTATGTACAACAAAATGTTTATCTGAAACATGTTGAATTTACCAACTAGTCAGTTAGACAGGAAATCGGAAGGCCTGGGAAATCAAGTTAATTTAGGTATAACCTGATTTTAAAGCAAATATTAAATGTGTTAAATAATAAAGACAACAAATCTGTTAAGTTAATTACATTTTTCATAACAATTTTGTTTTCCAGATAAATGAGGCATTTCAGTATATTCTGGACAGAAAATCTGTGGGAAAAGTTGTTATAAAGTTGCGAGAGGAATGACCACCAGCATGCATCCAGGGAACACAACCGTTACACTTGGTTCTTCCAGATGTGTGCAACACTGATATGATATATAGTGCTGATATGATATATAGTGCTGATATGATATATAGTGCTGATATGATATATAATGGGGCATGAAAAAGGGATCACGTTGGTTCAGTGCCTTATTATTTAGCCTAATTAATGGCTCCATTTTTGTAGCTGCTAAATCAGAATTTATCTTTATTTATTCAGAAAAAATGGTTTTTTAAAATAATAATAAAAATGAATTATTTTAGCTCAGTTGATTATTCTATCTATTGTCCTTTTGAGCCGAAGATCGCACATAGGGCAGAACCACAATCTCAAAAACAGAAACCTTGCGTGCCAAAGTGGCACATCTTGCAGAGATCACTGCTCTAAAATATATGGCTCTGTTTCCATAACAATACTTTTTACAATGACAGCTTGTCAAGCCATCAATCAACCTCCTTAGTTGCCTCTTATGAATTGCCTGGAAGGTCACAGTGTCACTATTCTTTACTTCCCTCATAATGAGGCCCCAGTAACACACAGGAACAGTTGATTAATGCACTTAATAAAATAGCCTCAGTGTTTGAGTGGTTGATTGGTACTGGAAAGAAGGGTGCAGGTTCAACTTCCAGATGTGGCCCTTTTTTTTTGGGGGGGGGGGGGGTGGCGCAACAAAACTTTGGGGTTCACCCAGTCTCTAAAAATGGGTACCAACAATGTTTCTGGGAAATAAGTGGCAGCTGATAGCAATCACATCAGCCAAATATGTGTCCTTGGTCTTCTCCTGCCAGTGGAGTGTTGTTGGGAGATGCAGCTTTATGTCTGTGCCCGTCAGTGAAGTGTTGTTGGGAGATGCAGCTTTATGTCTGTGCCCGTCAGTGACGTGTTGTTGGGATATGCAGCTTTATGTCTGTGCCTGTCAGTGAAGTGTTGTTGGGAGATGCAGCTTTATGTCTGTGCCAGTCAGTGAAGTGTTGTTGGGAGATGCAGCTTTATGTCTGTGCCTGTCAGTGAAGTGTTGTTGGGAGATGCAGCTTTATGTCTGTGCCCGTCAGTGAAGTGTTGTTGGGAGATGCAGCTTTATGTCTGTGCCTGTCAGTGAAGTGTTGTTGATCATCTCCAGTCAGTGGAGTGTTGTTGGGAGATGCAGCTTTATGTCTGTGCCAGTCAGTGAAGTGTTGTTGGGAGATGCAGCTTTATGTCTGTGCCTGTCAGTGAAGTGTTGTTGGGAGATGCAGCTTTATGTCTGTGCCCGTCAGTGAAGTGTTGTTGGGAGATGCAGCTTTATGTCTGTGCCTGTCAGTGAAGTGTTGTTGGTCATCTCCAGTCAGTGGAGTGTTGTTGGGAGATGCAGCTTTATGTCTGTGCCAGTCTGTGAAGTGTTGTTAGGAGATGCAGCTTTATGTCTGTGCCCGTCTGTGAAGTGTTGTTGGGAGATGCAGCTTTATATCTGTGCCTGTCAGTGAAGTGTTGTTGGGAGATGCAGCTTTATGTCTGTGCCAGTCAGTGAAGTGTTGTTGGGAGATGCAGCTTTATGTCTGTGCCCGTCAGTGAAGTGTTGTTGGGAGATGCAGCTTTATGTCTGTGCCAGTCAGTGAAGTGTTGTTGGGAGATGCAGCTTTATGTCTGTGCCAGTCAGTGAAGTATTGTTGGGAGATGCAGCTTTATGTCTGTGCCTGTCAGTGAAGTGTTGTTGGTCATCTCCAGTCAGTGGAGTGTTGTTGGGAGATGCAGCTTTATGTCTGTGCCAGTCTGTGAAGTGTTGTTAGGAGATGCAGCTTTATGTCTGTGCCCGTCTGTGAAGTGTTGTTGGGAGATGCAGCTTTATATCTGTGCCTGTCAGTGAAGTGTTGTTGGGAGATGCAGCTTTATGTCTGTGCCAGTCAGTGAAGTGTTGTTGGGAGATGCAGCTTTATGTCTGTGCTCGTCAGTGAAGTGTTGTTGGGAGATGCAGCTTTATGTCTGTGCCCGTCAGTGAAGTGTTGTTGGGAGATGCAGCTTTATGTCTGTGCCAGTCAGTGAAGTGTTGTTGGGAGATGCAGCTTTATGTCTGTGCCAGTCAGTGAAGTATTGTTGGGAGATGCAGCTTTATGTCTGTGTCCGTCAGTGAAGTATTGTTGGGAGATGCAACTTTATGTTTGTGCCAAACAGAGACCAGCAAAACAATCTTTGACCTACATATTTTCCTTGGTCACTGACCAACAAAACAATCACTGACCTACACATCCTCCCCCATCTTTTCCTTGATCATAGACCAACAAAACAATCACTGACCTACATATCCTCCTCCATCTTTTCCTTGATCACAGATCAACAAAACAATCACTGACCTACATATCCTCCCCCATCTTTTCCTTAATCATAGACCAACAAAACAATCACTGACCTACATATCCTCCTCCATCTTTTCCTTGATCATAGACCAACAAAACAATCACTGACCTACATATCCTCCCCCATCTTTTCCTTGATCACTGACCAACAAAACAATCACTGACCTACATATCCTCCTCCATCTTCTCCTTGATCACAGACCAACAAAACAATCACTGACCTACATATCCTCCCCCATCTTTTCCTTGATCACTGACCAACAAAACAATCACTGACCTACATATCCTCCTCCATCTTCTCCTTGATCACAGACCAACAAAACAATCACTGACCTACATATCCTCCCCCATCTTTTCCTTGATCATAGACCAACAAAACAATCACTGACCTACAAATCCTCCCCCATCTTTTCCTTGATCATAGACCAACAAAACAATCACTGACCTACAAATCCTCCCCCATCTTTTCCTTGATCATAGACCAACAAAACAATCACTGACCTACATATCCTCCCCCATCTTTTCCTTGATCATAGACCAACAAAACAATCACTGACCTACATATCCTCCTCCATCTTCTCCTTGATCACAGACCAACAAAACAATCACTGACCTACATATCCTCCCCCATCTTTTCCTTGATCATAGACCAACAAAACAATCACTGACCTACAAATCCTCCCCCATCTTTTCCTTGATCATAGACCAACAAAACAATCACTGACCTACAAATCCTCCCCCATCTTTTCCTTGATCATAGACCAACAAAACAATCACTGACCTACATATCCTCCCCCATCTTTTCCTTGATCATAGACCAACAAAACAATCACTGACCTACATATCCTCCCCCATCTTTTCCTTGATCATAGACCAACAAAACAATCACTGACCTACATATCCTCCCCCATCTTTTCCTTGATCATAGACCAACAAAACAATCACTGACCTACATATCCTCCCCAATCTTTTCCTTGATCATAGACCAACAAAACAATCACTGACCTACATATCCTCCCCCATCTTTTCCTTGATCACAGACCAACAAAACAATCACTGACCTACATATCCTTCTCCATCTTTTCCTTCGTCATAGACCAACAAAACAATCACTGACCTACAAATCCTCCTCCATATTTTCCTTGATCACAGACCAACAAAACAATCACTGACCTACATATCCTTCTCCATCTTTTCCTTCATCATAGACCAACAAAACAATCACTGACCTACAAATCCTCCTCCATCTTTTCCTTGATCCTGGAAGTCTAGTGACAAATGACAAACAGCAGAATTAGACTCAAGATTCAATAAAGCTTGTCAAATCATTGGACAGTTATCACCACTATTTTCCGAAAAGGAAATAACTCTGGAGGCAAAACTGGCACTTTGCAATACAATCTTCATTCCAACATTGTGCTACCACTGCCAGTCCTGGAGCCTAGATGCAAGAACAATAAGAAAAATAACCTCTGCTGAGATTTAATGTGTTATTAGATGAATGACAGGAAACAACCTGAGAGATAAGATCAGAAATGAAGAACTGAGGAAAAGGTTAGGAATATATTAAAAAAACATACGCACACACGCACGCGTGCCATAGAACATATATAAAAACAATAACAGACAAAATGTTTTGCCCACTTGATAAGACAGAAAGATAAAAACACAACACAACGAGCCTTCAATAAACACTGCAAGAACACCAGACCCAAGGGCCGACCACAAAAAAGATGGATTGAAAGGAAGGAAAGAAGAAGAAAAAGATTACTTTTGTCTTTTTGTGGTTGATCTCAGGTATTATTTTTCTAGTCATTGATAACAGAGCATTTGTGTTTTTTTTTCTTGCACAAAATCTAATCACTGAAGAGAAATGGCCCTGCAACCAATGATCTCATCTACAGATAACAAGAGAAAATGTTGGGCATGTTTTGGGAAGAGACAACAAGGGAATTTCAAAACAGGCTGTTATATGGAAACACCACGATATAGAAAAGTGGAAGACCCAGAGGGACCCTGAAAAGAATACTGATAAGAGAATAAAAGTGGCAGGCATAGACTCATTGGATAATATCAGACGTCTCGCCCAGAGTAAAGATGGATTGTGAAAAACACTGCGGGGTTTAGTGGCCCTGGAAGAATCAAGATCAAGATGATAAAGACCTTCTGGTGCTCTTTTTTTTTTACCAAGGAGCCTCAAAGTTTCATTGAGCTTCACTACCTTAGGACCTCAAGGTTTCATTGAGCTTTGATACCTTAGGACCTCAAAGTTTCATTGAGCTTAGCCACCTTAGGACCTCAAAGTTTCATTGAGCTTAGCTACCTTAGGACCTCAAAGTTTCATTGAGCTTAGCTACCTTAGGACCTCAAAGTTTCATTGAGCTTAGCCACCTTAGGACCTCAAAGTTTCATTGAGCTTAGCTACCTTAGGACCTCAAAGTTTCATTGAGCTTAGCTACCTTAGGATTAAACCCTGCCATAGAAAATATAAAGAGACAACAGATGAAATAGCTATGCCGCATGACAAGACAGAAAGATCAAAACACAACACTATGAGCCTTCAATAAACATTGGGAGAGCGCCAGACCCAAGTGCTGACCATGAAAAAGATGTATTGATGGAATATTAGAAACACTGGGAAACATAACAGCAGTAGAGGCAGAAAGAAGAGCAAAAGAGAGCAAATTATATCTCCCCTCGACACTGAAAGGTAAATGAGGAAGGAAAGACGAAGAATTTGAAGATAATGTCAGAATTTGAATAACTTTCTGATGTATTTCATCAATTTTTTCCTATTTTTAATATATCTCTCACTCTGCGATCAAGACTCAATCAGAGTAGGGTTCCAGACTCTCACATGAAGACAGCTGTCTAAGTGAATTGATCGACCCCCACAGACAGAACATCATAATTAGAGTCTTAAATTCACCCTGTTTTTTAATATATAAATGACATGGATTGTAATGTCTGAGCAAACTAAACTAGTGATTGTAGTTTGTTGAATGTTAATCAACTTCACAATGAGCCAGTAGCTGCTCTAATTGTAAAAGTTAAAATATTGTATAATTTGTTATGATAAATATTGAAAACAATATAAATATAACACAATTTACTAATAAATAGTTCTTGGAACACTGTGGTCATTTATGTGATGTGCCCACTGATTGATGTTTAAGTGTTTGTAACCTTTCACTTTATCTGTAATGTTCGTTATTAGCTCTTCTTTGTTTAGTATTTTCTGTTGTTATCTGTTTTCTCTTATTTTGTTTATTATTTTCTGTTGTCATCTGTTTCCTCTTATCTTGTTCAGTATTTTCTGTTGTCATCTGTTTCCTCTTATCTTGTTTATTATTTTCTGTTGTCATCTGTTTTCTCTTATCTTGTTTAGTATTTTCTGTTGTCATCTGTTTTCTCTTATCTTGTTTAGTATTGTCTGTTGTCATCTGTTTTCTCTTATCTTACGCATTGTTAAGATGTTTTCAAACTTTTCTCATGACATCATCAAAGATGGTAAACTATCTTTGTCTAATGAACTTCAAAGTTCTCATTATGCACTGACTTCATCCACCACATCTTCAGGACTACTTCTAGCTGTCCATAATGGTCTTCAAACAAATTCAGATGTCATTATTTGAAAGCATAAACTGATTCTTGTTGCTTATAGCCTATTGGTTATTGGTTATGGAAGGCCTCGGTATCACAGCAAACGAATCAAAATCCAAAATTGCTCAACCGCCCGTGCCAGTGGGATCATCCGAATTACTAACTCATCTCCCAAACAAAGAAAGGTAACTGTAGTCCCCATCGTAGCAGTCTCTGCACACGCCAAAAGACATAAGGCGAAACCGCGCAGAAAGTGAACACAGCCAACTGTTCCCTGATATACGATATCATCATTCATCATAAACAAGCGGGATATCGAAGCAGGATCAAAACGGATGAGACACAGCTCACGGTGTGCACAGAGCACTTAATTCAGTAGCTCCTGCAAAAATAGCCTGCTGACTTCTAATGTCCTTTCGAGCCGAAGATGGCACGTAGGGCAGAACCACAATCTCAAAAACAGAAACCTTGCGTGCCAAAATGGCACATATTGCAGAGATCACTGCTCTAAAATCTATGGCTCTGTTTCCATAACAATACTTTTTACAATGACAGCTTGTCAAGCCATCAATCAACCTCCTTAGTCGCCTCTTACGACATGCCTGGAAGGTCACAGTGTCACTATTCTTTACTTCCCTCTTAATGAAGCCATGGTAACACACTGCTGACTTGGTGATATAAAATGATGATGGTTAAAAATAACAACCTTAGAAAACCCCTTTTTGCAAATGATCAAGCACAAATAGCAACAACTAGAAATGGAATGAAACAATTTAAATGGTTTGAACTAAGTGGTAGTACTACAACACAAAAATCACCATAGACAAGACGGAAGTAATCATTGTAGTAAGAAGAAAAAGGACATCACAAATCTTCAATGAGAACAAAAATCTGCAGGTGATGGACATTACATAATTAGAAAGTGTTGAAATATTCAATGGAAACAGAAATTGATAACGAATGTTGCAAAGAAAAACCAAATGATTGGACAATTGCCTTCAACATTACATAAAAAATGTGTAATGTCTAATACAAAGAGAAAACTAACAGTCAGTGTAATGTCTAATACAAAGAGAAAACTAACAGTCAGTGTAATGTTTAATACAAAGAGAAAACTAACAGTCAGTGTAATGTTTAATACAAAGAGAAAACTAACAGTCAGTGTAATGTTTAATACAAAGAGAAAACTAACAGTCAGTGTAATGTTTAATACAAAGAGAAAACTAACAGACATGTAATGTTTAATACAAAGAGAAAACTAACAGTCAGTGTAATGTTTAATACAAAGAGAAAACTAACAGACATGTAATGTCTAATACAAAGAGAAAACTAACAGTCAGTGTAATGTCTAATACAAAGAGAAAACTAACAGACATGTAATGTCTAATACAAAGAGAAAACTAACAGTCAGTGTAATGTCTAATACAAAGAGAAAACTAACAGTCAGTGTAATGTCTAATACAAAGAGAAAACTAACAGACATGTAATGTCTAATACAAAGAGAAAACTAACAGACATGTAATGTCTAATACAAAGAGAAAACTAACAGTCAGTGTAATGTCTAATACAAAGAGAAAACTAACAGACATGTAATGTCTAATACAAAGAGAAAACTAACAGACATGTAATGTCTAATACAAAGAGAAAACTAACAGTCAGTGTAATGTCTAATACAAAGAGAAAACTAACAGACATGTAATGCTTAATACAAAGAGAAAACTAACAGACATGTAATGTCTAATACAAAGAGAAAACTAACAGTCAGTGTAATGTCTAATACAAAGAGAAAACTAACAGTCGGTGTAATGTCTAATACAAAGAGAAAACTAACAGTCAGTGTAATGTCTAATCTATTGACCTTTCGAGCTGTAGCCGCCCCATAGGAAATAGACCCAGATACTCTTTCTCTTATCTACATTTTTATTGTAGCAGTTTTCAATCCTTGTAAAGATCTTTTATCAAATCTCGCCATTTGTCTCTGTTCTGTGCAAGCAACTCTATCTCATTGAGGGAGCTGATTCCTGCTGCTCTTGCCTCTCTGATCAATGTTCTCAGTGTCTCTGTGGGTTATCCTCTTACCTGTTGTTTCCCACATGAGGTCTTGCTTTGTTATTTGGTTATTATCTCTCCTCATCACATGTCCAACATATCTTTCTCTCTCTCTCTGCGATCAAGACTCAATCAGAGTAGGATTCCAGACTCTCTCATGAAGTCAGCTGTCTGTTTAAGTGAATCGATTGCCCCATATAGTTTTTCTTTCAGGGACATGGGCGTGGACCACATTGCTCTTCTCAGGTCTGTGTACTGGGGGCAATCCTGTAGAACATGTTTTGTAGTCATATTGTCCAGTGTACAGTGGCATAGGCTGGTTGTAAAAAAAAAAAAAAGAAAGTAAAGTACCCCGTCACACCAAGTGGCGTATAGGGAATATGGTGTTAGTGACCATAAATTTTACAGACCATCAGCTTTTGATTTTTGGGGTAATGTGGTCGGTATTGCGCCTGTGCCGCTTCACTTTCCCAGAAAAAAATCCGGTACCCATTTAAGGCTGGGTTAACCTGGAAGCCGTCGGTTGGGATCGAACCCTACCCCTTGTCCTTTGTAGTCCAGTTCACTAACCACTAAACTATCGCGGCTCCCTTTAGGCTGGTTGTACCTATTTTGAATTTGTTGAACATGTGATTTCTCATTCTATTGTGGCCAGTGCGCAGGCGAAGTATGATGACTTGATCCCTCCTTGACAGTTGGTGGTATCCGTCACTCTAGTTATGCTTTGGGTGTTCTCGTTTCCATGTTTCATGGAACTGACCCTTGAGGATGGATTTGGCTTCATCATAACTGAGTGGATGGTTCTCTTGTGGTAATCTCCCTCCCTCTTTAGCTAATTTGCCTGCACATTTGTTCCCGTGTATATAACAATATGATGGTACCCACTGAATGACTACTCGCTGGAAGTTATTGCATAGTTGGTCCAGGGCTGTTCTCAAGTCATCTAGTTCATTGTTCTTGGGGCTTTTTAGAGCTGATAGTACTGACAGTGCATCAGTCAGAATCACCAATTTATTGTGCATGTTATTTTTGTGTTGAGTAGCCAGTGTTGCAGCATCTGTGATGGCCTCAGTTTCTGCTTTAAAGTTGTTTGAGAATTGTCCTGTAGCTATTGACTTAGTGATCTCGTCCTGATTATTCAGCGTCAAGAACACACCTCCCCCTCCATTTCTGGTGGCATTTGTAGCAGAGCCATCTGTGTATATGTGGGACCAAGAGTCCTGTGGGTAGGTATCGTGTATGTGTTTTTCTGCTATGTGTTTTCTTTCTGTGTCTGATTGGGTGCCTTTTTTCATGATTCCTGTTATATTTTCCTTAAGTTCTGGTATTTTATGCTTTCCATGAGGAGACATATCAGATGGGTCCAAGGGTTTCGATATTGTTTGGGAAAGTACTGGGTCTCCAGTAGTTAGTTCATTGGAAAAAAAAGTTGCTCCTCTTTAGTCGTACAATTCCGGAACCAGTTATTCTTTGGTGCATGGGGTGGCTAAGGAGCCTTCTATATTCCTCCGCTTGTTGCAATACTTTAGTTACCCGTCTGTCATCTAAGAGTTGTAAACCTGTTACTGTTTCTAGAGTCTTGATAGGTGTAGATTTCATAGCACCAGTGATGATACGGGCAGCTTGGTTCTGTTAATTTTGTTAAGGTATGATTTGGAAACCATAGCCCAGGCTGTGACTCCATACTCTAGAACTGGTCTGACTCTTCCTACGTATAGTCATTTCAAAATATTGCTGTCTGGCCTCCAGTCCGTTCCTGGCAATTTCTTCATAATATTTTTTTTGTTTTCTGGCTTTTTTCCTTGCTCTGTCTATCTGATTTTTTCAAGTTATTCTGCGATTCATGGTGACGCCAAGATATGTTGGGTTTTGGTCAATAGGTAGTGTATGGTCTTTTATCTTCAAGTTTGCAGAGAGTATGTTTCTTGATAGGCTGAAAATTGTATGCGTAGTTTTTTTTTTCGTTGATTGGTAAGAACCAGGTGTTCGTCCATTTTTCAAGTTCACCTAGGGCATCTTGCATCCTGAGTCCAGCCACCGACATACTTTCCTCGCGAGCCCATGACGCCAGATCATCTGCTGAGTGTATTCTGGGTGGAATGTCCATTACGATGTCATTTATGAAAATTAAAAAGAGTGTTGGGGACAGTGAAGGTGCTACCAGGAAAAATTGCACAAATTGATAACAGACCGAAGGTGCTACCAGGAAAAATTCAACAAACTGATAACAGACAGAAGGTGTTCTCAGAAAAAATTGCACAAACTGATAGCAGACAGAATGTGGAGTGGGGTAAGTCAAGTGCTAACAAGAACCAGAAAGTAGTGGGCTTCTGAGAAGAGGTAGAAGAGAGACCAGACAATTGACAGCCTGACAGAAAACAGTGAAAAATAGTATAGGGCATCCTAATAAAAATGACCATATACTTCACAGAGTGAAGAAAGTTTGGTTTTGTTCTACATGACACCATAGGATGTACTGACCAATGGTGACTGTGTTGGTCAGTGACCAATAACAAAACAATTTTCTTGAAACGGAAATGCTCAGCACTATCAGACCTACACCCATTTAAGGATGAACTAAATAAAACCTGGTTGTTGAGGGGGTCCAAACCCTACCTTTCAGCACTGTCAGACCTACACCCATTTAAGGATGAGCTAAATAAAACCTGGTTGTTGAGGGGGTCCAAACCCTACCTTTCAGCACTGTCAGACCTACACCCATTTAAGGATGAACTAAATAAAACCTGGTTGTTGAGGGGGTCCAAACCCTACCTTTCAGCACTGTCAGACCTACACCCATTTAAGGATGAACTAAATAAAACCTGGTTGTTGAGGGGGTCCAAACCCTACCTTTCAGCACTGTCAGACCTACACCCATTTAAGGATGAGCTAAATAAAACCTGGTTGTTGAAGGGTCCAAACCCTATCTTTTGTCCTCCGTAGATCAGTTCATTCATCTCTAAAGCTAGATCTATCTTTTTCACATTGTCTTGTTTAGAGCTGCAGGTAGGATGTACAAATGGGTCAAAGCATATCTGCATAACAGGAGAGCCAGAGTGCAACTGGATGGTCTTAAGAGTAAGAAGGTCTTATTGCGCCAGGGCGTTCCACAAGGAGGGGTACTATCTCCAACACTTTTTCTGATCTACATCAATGACCTAGTTACTGAACTACCACATGGCATCAAAGTGGCAATGTATGCAGATGACTTGGTAATGTGGTGCACAGAGGAGTATGCAACAGTGGCCTCCAAATTGCTACAAAGAGCTATGAATGCACTGAATTCATGGACAAATAGATGGTGTATCAGCATCAATACAGACAAATGCAGTACTACACTTTTCACACTCTCCCCAAAACAAAAAGCAGAAGCCATCTACATAAACAATGAGCCTGTGAAAGAAGACATACAAGCTACATATCTCGGAGTTACATTTGATAACAAACTATCTTGGAAACAGCAGATAAATAAGGCAACCCAAAAAGCAAGGAGGAAATTGGCTATTCTAAGAAAGTTGTGTGGAACCACATGGGGTGCGAGTGGGAAAATACTCAGTAAAGTTTACCAACAGTGTATACGCCCACATTTAGAATATGGATCATCCGCATGGTGCTCAGCATCAAACACCACATTGCAAGAACTGGATAAAGTACAAAACCAGGCACTTAGGGTCATCACAGGAGCAATGAAATCAACACCAATATTGGAGATGGAGAAATTGTGGAGGATACCAGCACTGAGAGAACGGAGAGACACAAAGGTGCTGATACAGGCAGAAAAATTTGTATGCATGCCGAGACATCCAATGAAGGACAGATTCCAAAATCTTGCATTGGGACGACTTAAGAGAAGCAGCTTTATCCACCAAGCCAAGCGTATTAGTAGACAAACACCAGACATGCCAAGAGTTGTTAAACCCCTTCTGCCCATACCAGAACAGACTCCCTGGACAGATGAATCAGGATTATCAGTTCAAATACGGACAGAAGTGAAAGGAATAGTTGACAAAGAGGAACAAAATAGTCTACAGCGAAAAACAATAGCTCTCAGTTTCCTGGATGAAGAATACCCACAAGACCTATGGATTCGTGTGTACACAGATGGATCAGCACAGAATGCAGTAAAGAATGGGGAGCAGGTGCATATATAGAGTACCCAAATAACACTAGGGATATGAATAAAATAGCAACAGGGAAATATTGTCACAATTATGATGCGGAAATACAAGCAATAAAGTTGGCAATAGAAAAACTGCTGAACGGTAATCTTAGCCCACAGCCTGTAGTGTTTTTGACAGATGCAAGATCAGTACTCCAGGCACTACAATCCAGAAAATTACCACATCTGCAGACCTTATTGACTGAACTCCGCAAGCACCACAGGGTTGCCCTGCAGTGGATCCCGTCTCACTGTGGAATACCAGGAAATGAGAAAGCAGATCAGTTGGCAAAGGAAGGTTCAACAGGCACACAACTAGATACACCAGTTACATACCATCATAAGAAACAGATAATCAAATCAATCAGAGGACCACAAGCCCCAAATCAGGATGCCTTTCATAATATGAATAGATATGAACAAGTTATCATTATACGCCTAAGAACAGGACACAATCGACTCCATAGTCACATGTATACAAAATTCAAGATCGGCACATCAACTACTTGTACATGTGGACAGGCACCCCAGACTGCTGAACACATACTTCAAGACTGCACTGAATATAGTAGACTGAGGAAATCCATTGGCCCATAGATACAACACTACAGACAAAACTATATGGGCCACTGCAAGAATTACAAAAGACAGTAAAATTTATACAGGAAACGACATTGCAGATATAGACAATACTTCAGGCGAACGAAAGATAGATAGATAGAGCTGCAGGTGACCTAATTTGTGGATGATTTTTTTGTGCCATGGTTTTTGTTTTTGGGTTTCCTTTAGAAGACATTTGACTGCAACCAGAAGCATTGTAAAGTATGTGACAATGGAGATCATGGTCATATCTATCTATCTATCAATTGTCCTGTCGAGCCACTGAAGACGGCACATAGGGCATAACCACAACCTAAACAACAGAGACCCTGAGTACCAGAAACAGCACATATTGTAGAAATCACTGCTTCAAAAAGCCATGGCTCTGTTTCCATAAAAATACTTTTTACAATGAAAGCTTGTCAAGCTATCGATCAACCTCCTTAGTCGTCTCTTACAACATACCTGGAAGGTCAGTGTCACTATTCTTTGCTTCTCCCATAAATGAGGCCCCGGTAACACACAGGAGTACATGATAACATGGGCTTTTATCTGCTGGAGTCAAATGATTTCACCCAAGTCTGAGTCCTGAGTGACTCGATGAGCTCCATCCACAGGCTGGATTCAAAGGTCAAAGATCTACAGTGTTTCGTTTGTCCCAGGTCACAATGATGTTGAAGGCAACAAGAGTAGATATACTGGTCAGTTCAGAGAAATTAGCGAGACAATCAATGGATAGGACATATCAATAACATCCTCAGAGAAACTGGGAGAATGAAACATGTAAAACTACAATTCCTATCATGATTATGAATCGGGGGTTGAAAATAATGATATTCTAGACGAATGAATAGGAATGGCAAAAAGTGATTTTAATGTCATGAGAACATACTAACATCAAAACAAATAACACCAGGGCTAAAACTAAGAATAGCAAAATGTTATGTCTTCTCAACATACCTATATGGTGCAGAAACATGGACATTAGACAAGAAAGAATTGAAGCCTTTGAAATGTGGATATATAGAATAGGTAGAATTGGATGGAAGGAAAAGAAAACAATTGAAGTTTTAAAACAACTAAAAATGAAAAGAGAACTACTAAACACAATTCAAACAAGACAAATGCGATTTTTGGGCCATGTTAAAAGACACAACAGTCTACTAAAAGTAATCCTGGAGGGGAAAATACAAGGTAAAAGAGGCAGAGGCAGACCAAGACTAACATGGACGAGTAACATCAAAAGATGGACAAATCAGCCTATGACAACCTGCACCATCAAAGCAAGAGACAGCAGAATGGTGCTCCATGGTAGCCAACCTTCGTTGTGGAGATGGCACTCGATGAGAAATGGTCACCAAACTGGCACATTTAGACACTGCATGTTGCAGAACATACAACACTCTCTAGCACTTCATACAACTAATTACATTTATTTCCTGATCTTTATGCTGACCCTGGAGGTATTAATTTGTTACCAATTATCCAGTCTGTCCACAATTCCTGGGAAAATCTATGAAGGATGTCAAGCCCTCTCACCACAAATGATTTTCTTTCACAAACAAAAGCCCAGCCTCTCCCATTTCTATCTGGGTCAATGTGTGCCCTACTTCTCGCAGGAATAATTAAACTCTAATGTTATTCTGTTCTCTCGTTCCAGTTTATTTATTTCCAATCGGGTCAATATAAATGTGTGCCCTAATTCTGCACATAAAGAATTAATCTCTTATGGCTATCTGTTCTCTTGATTTATTTCCAGTCGGGTCAATATAAATGTGTGCCCTAATTCTGCACATAAAGAATTAATCTCTTATGGCTATCTATTCTCTTTATTTATTTCCAATCGGGTCAATATAAATGTGTGCCCTAATTCTGCACATAAAGAATTAATCTCTTATGGCTATCTGTTCTCTTGATTTATTTCCAGTCGGGTCAATATAAATGTGTGCCCTAATTCTGCACATAAAGAATTAATCTCTTATGGATGTCTGTTCTCTTGATTTATTTCCAAGGATGGTACTTTATTGTTGCCTAACAGGGGCAGCTGGGTTCTCAGCCAAAACTAAGTTTATTGGAACCTTCTAGAAGGTTGATTAAGTCTACCATATGCTTGCAATATGGATTGCTTGTCTAATGGCACAGCAACATATGGGGACATATGCATGTAGTTGAACAATCCTGATGGTTTCCTCTGAACCCTTGACAGTTTTCATTCAATGAACACCAGATGTTTGATTTCACAAAAAATAATCCATGAGAATATAAAAAGAAAAAAGTCATCTTCTACAGCATTATTAATATTTATTTCCATCAATCACACAGAGGCACTCACAAGAAAATAATGTATGCATCCACTCATTTGAAGTATTCTATTTATCTAATTGCTACTTAACCTCTCATTACAAATTCAACATTTGCAGTCCTGGTGTGATATCCAGACCTTCATGTAAAGTCAAGAGGGATGTCGTCTCAATTCAGAAGGGGAGAAGCCATTTTGAACCAATTTATCATTTCGGACTGTTGTTCAGTGAGGATAATCTGACGACTAACTACCCATTCAACATCATCCAACTTTATCTTTTTTATGCTGCTTCTTTTTCCGCCTATCAATATTTCTTTCCTTTCTGAGCTCCTTCTCCCACTTCTGCCTGTACATGGTATAAAGTCTCATCGTTGCTTGAGCATCCTGAACCTAAATTTTAAGAAACAAAAGTAGATCTGTTAAAGGTGAGATAGGTGGTAGTAATGTGGGAAAATTATAAATAACTAATAACATAAGCTTGTCAGATCATTGGACAGTTATCACCACTATTGTCCAACAAGGAAATAACTCTGGAGGTAAAACAAGCACTATACAATACAATCTTCATCCCAACGTTGTGCTACCAATGCCAGACCTGGACCCTAGATGCAAGAACAATAAGAAAAATAACCTCTACTGAGATGAAATGTGTTAGACAAATGACAGGAAACAGTCTGAGAGATAAAATCAGAAATGAAGAACTGAGAAAAAAGCTAGGAATAGACCCCGCCATAGAATATATAATGAAACAACAGATAAAATGGTTTGGCCACGAGACTAGGCAGAAAGATCAAAACACAACACAACGAGCCTTCAGCAAACATGAGAATATCAGACACAAGGGTCGACCACGAAAAAAATGGATCGATGGAATTTTAGAAGCACTAAGAAGCATAACAGCAGCAGAGGCAAACAGAAGAGCAAAAGACCGTAAATTATATCTCCCTTCGACGCTGAAAGGCAGATGAGGAAGGAAAAAAGTAGAAGAACATAAGTTAAATTACATAACAAACTGATCTCTACTCTACTGAGATGATGTTGAACAGCACTAAGTAAATGCATGACATGTCCATGGCCATGCTTAAAGACAAAAGACACAGCAATACATGGCTCACCAAAGGAGAAGTATTAACATTGAGAGGTTAGCACAATGTAATAAAGAAGTAAACAATTCTAGTGATGCTGTAAAGTTGGTGGCAGGAGCAAGTGGTGGGGTGTAACGTACAGTCCTACAGGGTATGGTGACAACTTTACAAAAGAGGAACAACAAAGTCCTGACGTTGCAGTCTTTTTCAAAGAACAAGAACAATACAGATGATGGAATAAAGATAAACTCTAATACATCTAGAATGTGCAGGACAGGTAAATCAAGAACAAAAAAAAAGAGGGATAAGAGATGAAATGATAAAACATACGACATACAGGAGGATACAAATTAATATGTAAAAATTAGTCAGCTAAAACATATTTAAAAATGAAACCAAGACAAAGCTGAGGCCTGATCCAAAAGCTTCCAGCAAGTAGATGATGGCTGTGAGTGAAATGTGGATATGATGAGACATGGGAGGGAGGACTAAACCAGTCACGTGATTAGATAAGTCGGATGAGATTGGTAGGTGTTAGTATGAGGTGTGAAAAACGGTCAAGAATGAGACGGATACCAGCTGAAGATAGAGAAGTGTGTACTTGGAGTTTAAACATGAGCAAACAAGGCCAGGTGTGACTTGGGCAACAATGGGATAAAATGTGGTGTAATTATGGGATTAAGGAGGACTGATGTAAACACATGGTACGATATACGAGGAGGGATAGGATGGTTAGTTTGTCTGATAGAAGTAGTATAATAGCAGCTGTATGGAAATGAAATAAAAAGAAAAAAAATAGTAAAGTAGAACTGGAATACAACGTGAAGGAGAATCTAACAGAATACGTATTGATAAGGATTATAAATATAAGTAGAGAACAGGTGAATAATAGCATTGCTGCTGTAATTATAAATATAAGTTGGTAAATGGGGATCATGATTCCTGTAGAAGGGTACCAATGTACTTACAAATATTAATATAGACCATGAGCATCATTTGGGGGGGGGGGGGGGGGAGAATCATGTTAGGGTGCAAGAGGCCAAAACAGGGGCAGGGGAGGGGAGAATGGAGAGGAGGAGGAGGAAGTCGAAAGGGGGGAAGTCGGAAGGGAGATATGAATGAAAGAATTAGAAGGGAGATGGGAATGAGAGAAGGAAAGGGGAGAGAGAGAGAGGGGTAATAGATTACCCATGAGAAAGGATACATTGATCCCTTGTGGGGTGAGGCAACCTTTACAGGTGATCAGATGATTCTCTAAGGTGAATTGGCTACGGCTGTTAGAAGAACATGTCACCTGACCAGTGACTTGGACATCCACCTTCTCCCGATGGCCCTTAAGAGTTAAAGTAGGATGCTAATGGGGTATATCCGTCTCAAGAGATATCATACAGATGTTCACGGCATCTGTCTCCGAGGCGATGTCCTGATTCGCCTATGTAGTCATCTTACATTGCTTACATATGATGGCATAGATAATGTTACGCGAAGTACAAGTAAATCATTCTGTGATTTGAAAAGGACCATTAGGGAATTGAACGTCCAGAGGACGTGGTTGCAAGTTTTACATTTATTGCAAATTTGGTGCTCATCGCTACCCCACTGATTTGGGTGAAGAAGTTGCAGTTGAACTCGAAAGAGTTGAGGTTAAGAACTAGTTCCCACTAAACAGAGAACGTCGGTTGCGATAGAAGGCTGACTTCTCTTATCAGGGAAAAAGTTGAGAGCTCGAAGGCCATTGGTGTGAGGAATGAAGATGTACAGGGTGCAGACATCCATGACAAAGAGGTGGTAGTTTCGGTCAGGAGAAAGGGTGATGGAGGCAAAGATATTCGGAGCATCATTGGTGTCTTTAACAAATGAGGATCATGACAATGGGTTAAAAAACACTGTAGAGGAAGTCAGAAATGTGTAGTGTGGTACACGAGATAGAAGAGACAACTGGTTATCCAAGCGAATCATGTTTATGAATCTTGGCCAGCATCTAGAAGATCTACCTAATCCACTATCCGGAAAGATCAAACAAGGCGAGCTAGCAGAAAGGTGTCCCTCCTGAATGTACTTCAGAATAGTCTTCCTTACCAAATCAATATTTGAGACAGTGGCATTATCAGAGACAGGTTGGTAGAATGCATGGTCAGACAATTGTCTCTGCCCTTCACAAACATAGAGGTCTTTCCTCCAGACAAGAGCCACTCTTATTGGCAGGCTTGATGACGATGTCCTTGCAGTGGCGAGCCCAAGATTCGTGAGAGCCTGGTATTCCCTGGGGCTGAGATTTGAATGTCGTAGTCTAGGGGGACGCCTTAGTCTAGAGCTTCTTAATTTCACGGGAGGTGGTTCTAATAAACGGAAGGAGTTCAGTCAGATTTGCAAAAGGAGAAATTCGTCATTTGTCTTGTTGTTGTTCTCCCAATAAAACTTTCATTTGTTAACAAAATGTCATGTCTGAAAATATTTTCATTTTTGTTTGTGTAATTTTTCAAAAGAGTGCTGTGTCAATTTACTGAGATGTGCTAGGTCAACTTACTGAGCCGTGCTGTGTCACCTTATTGAGCTGTGATGTGTTAACTTATTGAGCTGTGCTGTGTTAACTTATTGAGCTGTGCTGTGTTAACTTATTGAGCTGTGCTGTGTTAACTTATTGAGCTGTGCTGTGCTAACTTATTGAGCTGTGCTGTGTTAACTTATTGAGCTGTGCTGTGTCACCTTATTGAGCTGTGATGTGTTAACTTATTGAGCTGTGCTGTGTTAACTTATTGAGCTGTGCTGTGTTAACTTATTGAGCTGTGCTGTGCTAACTCATTGAGCTGTGCTGTGTTAACTTATTGAGCTGTGCTGTGTTAACTTATTGAGCTGTGCTGTGCTAACTCATTGAGCTGTGCTGTGTTAACTTATTGAGCTGTGATGTGTTAACTTATTGAGCTGTGCTGTGTTAACTTATTGAGCTGTGCTGTGTTAACTTATTGAGCTGTGCTGTGTCACCTTATTGAGCTGTGATGTGTTAACTTATTGAGCTGTGCTGTGTTAACTTATTGAGCTGTGCTGTGTTAACTTATTGAGCTGTGCTGTGCTAACTCATTGAGCTGTGCTGTGTTAACTTACTGAGCTATGCTGTCCTTCCTGCACACACACTCCAAGAACCTTCTCTGTCAGCTTCTTGAGAGATGGCAGTCTGCCATGAAACAGTTCTCTGAAAGGCTTGTACAGGCTAGTGTCTCTAATCATCTTGTGTGGATGCGTCAGGAAGAGCACCTGCGATAAATAAATACTGACATAATCATTTGTAACCAAAGCTCAGGATAAGTGCCATAAAGAGATTATATAACCGGACAAAGTAGACAAGCAGTTTTCTCATCAATTTTATCATTTTCAACGGAGTGTGTAGTCACTAGGAAGATTTCTTAAAGACTATCATGGATTCTTGTCCTGACATTAAAAGAAGCCCAACATCATTTAGTAGAATCTGCCAGTGCAACCTATCAAATAATTTTGGGTGCAAGAGCTAGTTCATTGTGGCTAGACAACAACAGCCAGTGCAACCTACCACATAATTTTGGGTGCAAGAGCTATGTTCATCATTGCCAGACAACAACAGTCAGTGCAACCTACCACATAATTTTGGGTGCAAGAGCTATGTTCATCAATGCCAAACAACAACAGTCAGTGTAACCTGCCACATAATTTTGGGTGCAAAAGCTATGTTCATCATTGCCAGACAACAACAGCCAGTGCAACCTACCACATAATTTTGTGGTGCAAGAGCTATGTTCATCATTGCCAGACAACAACAGCCAGTGCAACCTACCACATAAGTTTGTGGTGCAAGAGCTATGTTCATCATTGCCAGACAACAACAGTCAGTGCAACCTACCATATAATTTTAGGTGCAAGAGCTATGTTCATTGTTGCCAGACAAAAACAGCCACAACTTGGCGTAAATAAGGCATATTGTATTTTGTTTTCTGAGGTTTTATAGAAGTTTTTGTAGATGATGGCAGTTTGAGGACAGTACAACAAGTAGAATATTCTGAATTCAGGAACAACATAGTCATAATTGATGATTTATTTATTGTTGTTGTAAAGTAGTCTTGGATCAAGGTAACATTATAAAACATCTCAGTCATCGTGTGAGTTCGTATCACTAAGTCTACTCAACAATTTCTTATCTCTATTAATCACTCTGTATTTCAGCATATTCTCCCATCTGCTCCCTGCTGTACTTTCATGTATTTGTTCACAGTCAAATATGTTCCTGGGGAGCCGGCGATAGCTCAGCGGTTAGTGAACTGGACTAGAAAGGACAAGAGGTAGGGTTCGATCCCAACCGATGGCTTCCAGATTCATCCAGTCTTAAATGGGTACCGGATTTTTTTTTCTGGAAAGTAAAGCAGCACTGGCGTAATACCGACCACATTACCCCAAAAATCATGTGCCGAAGGTCTGTAAAATTTATGGTAACTAACACCATATTCCCTATACGCCACTTGGCGTGACGGGGGTACTTTACTACTTTTTTAAATATGTTCATGGAGGTCAGTATCATTGTCTAAGATTCCTAACAATAGAATAAAAGAAAATATATCAATATTAAATTGCTAATTACTTGGTCCTCTCCACAACATTCTACTCACAACTATTGTTATATTGTACACAACTTACAACTATTTTTGTTACATTATACACAGACTTACAACTATTTCTGTTATAATTTATACACAAACTTACAACTATTTCTGTTATATTATACACAAATTTACAACTATTTCTGTTATATTATACACAAACCTACAACTACTGTTATATTATACCCAAACTTACAACTATTTCTGTTATTCATTCTACAGAAATAGTTGTAAGTAACTATTCTTACAAGTAGAATAGTAGTAAAAATAGTTACTTCTAACAACTATTAGTGAAAGTTGTTAACTTTCAACAATTTTCATCTCGTCAGTACAAAACATCATCCCAAGAAATGTCAACAAGAAACAAAACTACACATCTCAGAAAAAACACTGACCCTCACAGAAGAAAACTGAAGTAAATAGGAGCAAAATGAAACAAAATGACGAACACAGAACATGCACAAAAGCAGTTAGAACAAGATCAGAAGAGACAAAGAATTATATTATGAACGCCTCTGGCAGAACAGAAGAGCTCTATCAGCAAGTGAGAGACAGAGAAATGTTCAGAGAAATTAGAACGATAACTGGCAATTTTAAACCAACAGTCCAAGTAATTAACCCTTAATTGCGATACCTACAAGTGGCGGACTTCATTACATTCTGTAGTACAAAATACTACCCCTTAATTGTAACAGGAGCACTGAAAATAGCATTTTGTTTTAACTTTTGACACATAGTTGTGTGTTTACCATGTACACACAGAGGGAACTCAGATAATCTGTCACAGGTTGATTTATGACCCAAAATTGACCACCTGGACCAGGCCTACTACTTTGTCTATTCAGATGCCATAAATTTGTCAGTATGTTTGGCTACCTCAAAACATTATTTGCTGAGTTTCCTGAGTCACAAAGAGTTGTTTGATGTGCCAGATGACCGGAATAATTTCCCTGGTCAAAGAGGGGGGAAAATTTAAAAACGTCCAATTTGTTAAAATTTAACAAATTTTTCTTCATATTACAGGATTGCATCTCACAAAATGGGGGAAAAAATCCTACATCAACAGAAACAAATTAAACACACAAGGGTCACCAGAAGTAGTAATTAGTAAGGTACACAGTAGAGGGGTAATGTTTAAACACAGTAAACTATCAAATTTTGAAGAACTTGTGCTTTGATGCGGTAATTTTTACGACTGTTATCATAATCTAGGGTTAATGACCACAGAGGCAACACATTAACCGAGCAAAAGGATATATTTTGCACATATGGAGTAATTACTGCACAACAATGTATGAAGATACTTCAAAACACACAAATATATTAATAGAAAGTGAAGAAAAAGAACCAGAGCCTATGCTAGATGAAGTTCGTTTCCCCAATAAAAAATCTGATGAGAGGAAAGTCACCAGGAAGTGATGATATTCCTGTTAAATTCATTCAAAAAATGGAAAAATTCAGACAGGCCAAAAGCCTGGAAGAGATCGGTGTACATCCCCATTCCAAAGAAAGAAAATTTGAAATTGTGTTCTAACTATAGTAACTATTGCCCTAATAAGCCATGCCAGCAAAATACTCCAGCGACACATCATGAATAGGATAGCAAGAAAGTTAGAACAAAATATTCATATAGTTGAAGCAGGTTTCAGATAAAGTCTAGGCACCCATGATCACATCTTAAACATGAAACAGTATTTTTCTTTTGTCCACCAGCATTTGAATTATCAAAGTTTGGTGATATAGAGCAATACACTGCCATGAAATATAAATTTGTTTAATGTATTTTTTAGTATATTGTATTTTATATTTTATGTATAATTGTATATTGTCAAGAGAAAGCAACCAGAGAAATTCAAGGCACATATGCTAAAAATAAAGCAGGAAAGAAAACTAAAAATGACTAGACACATAAATGGACTTCAAACTAAGTGAAATGGAAATTATGTTAAAAAACAGATCACCTTTAAGTCATTGTGTACGGCATGTCCAACAAGGATCCTGCCATGGATCAATTTGCTGATTTCTGATTGGACCTTCATGAATTCTTCTCCTTCAGTGAATGAGAAAATTAAATTGATCAAGTAATGATGTCAAAGTAGTGATGATCAAGTAATGATGTCAAAGTAGTGATGATCAAGTATTGCTGTCAAAGTAGTGATGATCAAGTAATGCTGTCATATTAATGATGATTAAGTAATGCTGTCAAAGTACTGATGATCAAGTAATAGTGTTAAAGTTGTAATGAAGTTAAAGTAGTGATAACCAAATAATGCTATCAAAGTAGTGATGACCAAGTAATGCTGTCTCAAAGTACGCTAAAATATATTTGCAATCAACAATAACTACTCTTGATAGGTGAAAACAGGATTAACCGCAGTAAAATTTTCTGCTTGAAAACACAAATTTGAGATTACTCCACATTCATACATTACCACACACACAACACCCCCCCATCCCTGTGTACCTCCATAATTACCACTTCCAGTGACCGCTAAAAGTTTCCATTACTGTTGGAAAATTTTCCGAGATCGTGAAATACGTCGTTTAATGTTATTCCTCACTGTGACCAGGAAAATTTCTTTGGTCGTCTGCAAACATCAAACAACCCTTTTTGACTCAGGAAACACAGCAAATAATGATGCTATGTGGTCACTGAACATACTGACAGACATACGGTGAACTTACGGCGACCGTACGGATAGACATTGTAACATGCCCGGTTCATGGGGTGAAACTCAGGTCATAAATCATCCTGAGCCAGGAATTCAGTGCCCCCATCTTTTGCCTAGCATGAGCACACGGCTGTGTGTCAAAAGTTCTGAGAAATTACTATTTTTAGAGCACCTAATGTTACATTTAGGTGGTAGTAATTTTTACTATGGTATCGTAACTGTGAGAGTTACAGATAAATATCGTAATGAAGAGTTAACAAAAGGGGTTGGGTGGTCTAGAGGTAAACCATCAGTCTCTGGACAAGAAAGCCATGGGTTCATATCTTGCCATAGGTGCTTGGAATTTTCTCTTCGAATTTGTAATTTCTTCATGGCTTTAACCCACCAAGTCTCTGGTTGTGAGAATGATGTCTAGCCCCTTTACATAACAGTGAAAACCTGTGTGTATCTTGTGCACATTGAAGAACCCTTGGCAATTAAAAGCTGAACCGAGTAAGCCAAAATGGCATCTTGCTGTATACAATGTGTCTATGCCCACTTAACAAGTAAACACTGAAGAGGCAGGTTGAACTCCAAAGCCTTATTCTATCTATCTATTGTCCTTTCGAACCAAAGACGGCACATAGGGCAGAACTACAATCTCAAAAACAGAAATCCTGCGTGCCAAAGTGGCACATATTACAGAGATCACTGCTTCTAAAATCTATGGTTCTGTGTCCATAACAATGCTTTTTACAATGACAGCTTGTCAAGCCATCGATCAACCTCCTTAGTCGCCTTTTACGACATGCCTGGAAGGTCACATTGTCACTATTCTTTACTTCCCACATAATGAGGCCCCTGTAACACACTGGAGAAAGCCTTATTGGTACGAACAAAGTCAATTCCATCACAAAATCAAACCTAGACTCTCCTGAACAGTAGCAAGCATATTAACCATTCAGCCACCTAGGCTACATTCGTCATGTTGAGCCTGGTGTGAACATCAATGCCATTTGCTGCAAAGACAAACTAGACAACCTGACTACAGCCATCAAGAGAAAAAGACCTGGCATGCTTTCGAGTGGTGTGATTCTGTTGCATGACAATGCATGTCCACATGTCGCAAGCATTGAGTAGGAAGCATTAGCAAGGAAACAGTGGAATGTTCTACAACACCTAGCCTACCGCCCCAATTTATCACCATGTGACTTTCATTTGTTCAGACCCTTAAAAAAAACTCTAAAGGTCCAGCGATTCAACTCCGAAGCAGACATTATGGCCTGTGATAGAATGGTTCAATGAGCAACCAAAGAAGTGGGAAGTGTGCCTAAATTATTGTTATGGTTATTGAAGGCCTCGGCATCACAGCAAACGAATTAAAATCCATAATTGCTCAACCACCCGTGCCAGTGGAATCATCCGAATTATCAACTCATCTCCCAAACAAAGAAAGGTAACTGTAGTCCCCATCGTAGCAGTCTCAGCACACGCCAAAAGACATAAGGCGAAACCGCGCAGAAAGTGAACACAGCCAACTGTTCCCTGTCATACGATATCATCATTCATCGTAAACAAGCGGGATATCGAAGCAGGATCAAAACGGATGAGACACACAGCTCACGGTGTGCACAGAGCACTTAACTCAGTAGCTCCTGCAACAAGCCGGACTTGGAATATGAGGAAACTGCAAGAAGGAACACTTTTCAGACATAGCCTTCAATAGTTCCTGCCGCCTATCCACCATATACCATGGGAGTTCACGTCCTCCCGAAATTGATGATCGTCATAGCATTTGATGATGTTAGGCCGTCATTGATGACTCCAATTCCAAACATATAGACACACAGTGGTGGTAATTTGTCATTTCCAATCCAACAGGTGACTTATTCTCCAGAACCCCGGTAAGTAATTGCTTCATATCTATCTATCTATTGACCTTTTGAGACACTGAGAAAAACATTGATGAGAGAGGCAAGAGCAGCAGGAATCGGCTCCCTCAATGAGAGACAAATGGCGAGATTTTATAAAATATATTTAAAAGAATTGAAAACTGCCAGAACAAAAATTCAGATAAGAGAGGGAGTATCTTGGTCGGCACCCTATGGGCCGGCTACGGCTCGAAAGGTCAATAGTTAGATAGAACACCATATTCCCTATACGCCACTTGGCGTAACGGGGATACTTTACTTACTTTACTAGGTTCAAACCAAATATTGACTTCTGTGGGTTTTATACAAATATGACCATGAGAATATCCCAAAATATTTTTTGGAAAAAAACAAGGTCTTCTGAGATGAAGTAGTTAACTCTTTCCGTATGTTTCACCACAAGGTGCATCATGCCAATTTTTTATAATTGCATAGTATGCCACTCTCAATTTTATTCATGTAAACCATCAACAGGTTTAATATGCCGCTATCGTAAAAACGATTTTGTTAATGAAACGTAGACATGAAAATTCAGATAAGAGAGGGAATATCTTGGTCTACGCCCTACGGGCTGGCTATGGCTCGAAAGGTCAATAGATAGATAGATAGAACCATCAACAAACTGTATTCTCAAACTTCAGATCGACTAATTTATTAGATTCGTTCACTGGAGAGTGCATTACTTCTTCCATACGTGGTACAAGCTGAAAGCCATACGCCAAAGTGTTTTTTCTTCATTTAGATTTAGTGTTTATCATGAACAGTGTCAATAAAAATTAGCTGACATTTATTTGATGATTTCTTCAAGCAGCAGGGATTGTAATGCTAACATTCTGTTGATGATGTCTTCGAGTAGCAGTGATTGTAATGCTAACATTCATTTGATGTCTTCAAGTAGCAGTGATTGTAATGCTAACATTCATTTGATGATGTCTTCGAGTAGCAGTGATTGTAATGCTAACATTCATTTGATGTCTTCAAGTAGCAGTGATTGTAATGCTAACATTCATTTGATGATTGCTTCAAGTAGCAGTGATTGTAATGCTAACATTCATTTGATGATTGCTTCAAGTAGCAGTGATTGTAATGCTAACATTCATTTGATGATTGCTTCAAGAAGCAGTGATTGTAATGCTAACATTCATTGATGATGTCTTCAAGTAGCAGTGATTGTAATGTTAACATTCATTTGATGATTGTTTCAAGTAGCAGTGATTGTAATGTTAACATTCATTGGTGATGTCTTCAAGTAGCAGTGATTGAAATGTTAACATTCATTTGATGATTGTTTCAAGTAGCAGTGATTGTAATGTTAACATTCATTGGTGATGTCTTCAAGTAGCAGTGATTGAAATGTTAACATTCATTGATGATTACTTCAAGTAGCAGTGAGTGTAATGTTAACATTCATTTGATGATTGTTTCAAGTAGCAGTGATTGTAATGTTAACATTCATTGGTGATGTCTTCAAGTAGCAGTGATTGAAATGTTAACATTCATTGATGATTACTTCAAGTAGCAGTGATTGTTAAGATCCAGACAAAAGTGAGTCTTATGTTGGATATTGACAGTGATGAGAAATTGATTTTCATTTCAAGGAGAAAAACAGTTTTGATTATTTTGTGTAGTTGGAAACAGTGTCCATACTGTGTATATAGTGATTTATTTTGTGTAGTTGGAAACAGTGTCCATACTGTGTATATAGTGATTTATTTTGTGTAGTTGGAAACAGTGTCCATACTGTGTATATAGTGATTTACTTTGTGTAGTTGAAAACAGTGTCCATACTGTGTATATAGTGATTTATTTTGTGTAGTTGGAAACAGTGTCCATACTGTGTATATAGTGATTTACTTTGTGTAGTTGGAAACAGTGTCCATACTGTGTATATAGTGATTTATTTTGTGCAGTTGGAAACAGTGTCCATACTGTGTATATAGTGATTTACTTTGTGTAGTTGGAAACAGTGTCCATACTGTGTATATAGTGATTTATTTTGTGTAGTTGGAAACAGTGTCCATACTGTGTATATAGTGATTTATTTTGTGTAGTTGGAAACTACAGTTTCCGGTTTTATCCAAGATGGAGGAATTATTTTTCTCCGGCTTGGTATGGAACCGTTGATCAGAGGTTTCACAAGCTGCTATCGTAAAAACGATGTTTTTAATGAAACGTAGACCTGATACAGAATGTGTAAATTAGTAGTAGATAATAGTGATTGTATTTTCGGCCCTAAAACAACAAAAAAAATAGGATTCTGGAATGTACGAACAAAGGCCGTGCCGATGAAACAAGCACAAGTCGCGAGTGAGATGGATAGATACGATCTAGATATTTTAGGATTAAGCAAAATGCGCTGGCTTGAAACAGGTAGGAAATCTATTGAACACAAAATATACATGGAAAACAATCCAGTGGAAGAGATCAATCATTTTATCTATCTTGGAAGTCACATTGATCGAGAAGGGGATACAAGTAAATAAATTAGAATCAGAATAGCTAAAGCAGTAATGTCTTTCAGAAGCATTGAAAAGTTGTGGAAATTAAAACTCATCAGCACAAACACAAAACTTAGACTATTCAAATCAAATGTACTATCAACCCTTACGTATGCACGTGAAAGCTGGAAAACAACAAGAGATGTTGAACACATTTGAAAATAAATGTCTAAGGAAAATACTTGGTGTAGCATGGAACGAATTCAAAACAAACGAGGAAATTAGAGATATCGCCAATCAATCACTAATATCTTCAGTAATAAAGAAAAAACGATGGTCATATGTTTACTTTCCCAGAAAAAAATCCGGTACCCATTTAAGGCTGGGTGAACCCGGAAGCCGTCGGTTGGGATCGAACCCTACCCCATGTCCTTTGTAGTCCAGTTCACAAACCACTGAGCTATCGCGGCTCCATTTATTTTGTGTAGTTGGAAAATAATATCACTGAACTTCTAGCACTAGCTACAACAACGCAACTAGCAAAGAATTTTTTTTAAATTAACTGCATCTTCCCATAATGCACTGTGGTGTTGCTAGAATGATTCAATGGATAGAACATACCTGTTGCTAACTTCTCTGAGGTCACACCACTGACAAATGTTCGGTAGTCTGTGACCTTCTCCCTGGGAAGAACAAACTTGTCGTAAAGGCAGACACCAAAATGGTTGACGACAGAAACACGAGCCAGAATGCTTTCCTCTCCTTGTGGGCCTACTCCAACCATCTCACAGTCCATGGCCACACAACTTGTTACTCTGTTTCAAACAACAAAACTGTGCCAATCAAACCCTGGTTACATTATGCCAACATGTACACAGTTCTGTATGTTAAATATCTAAACACAAATTACCTTCCAATGACAATATATTCAACTCATTACTTCCTAAACTGTACATGTTTTCTCACATACACCATAGAACAACTGCCATTTGAGAGTGGTGTGCTGAGTGTGGGGCAGCATAGACTGAGCTCTATCTGGATGTCTTCTGTATTAGATATTATAGATCCAACAGGTCCACTTTATATGACAACAAATATAACGTGGTTTTAAATCTTCTCAGATAGAAAATTAAGTGTAAAAGTTTGCAATTGATAAAAAAAAAAGAAAGGCAGTAATCCTGAAAGAAAAAAACCCATTTGTGACATGATAACCCCCAAAAAAAAAAAATACTTGGTAAGACTGCTAAAGATTTTTTATTCTCCATCCAAATCAACAATTGTACGTGATCTCCTTTCTTCTAATCTTTCCATCCCCATCTGCCGTTTAGCATCGAGGGGAGAAATTAGAATAGTTTGCTTTCCTTTGCTCTTCTGTTGGCCTCTCCAGCTGTAATTTTTCCTAGTGTTTCTAATATTTCATCAATTCATCTTTATCATGGTCGGCCATTAGGTCTAATGCTCTCATAGTGTTTGTTGAAGGCATATAGTATTGTACTTTGATCCATCGGTCTTATCACATGGCCAAACCATTTTATCTGTTGTTTCTTTATGTATTCTATGATGGGAATTACTCCTACCTTTTATCTTACGTTCTTCACTTCTTATCTTATCGCTCTGGCTGTTTTCTGCCATGCATCTAACACATTTTACTTTGGTAGTGCTTATTTATCTTATTGCTTTTGAGTCTAGCATCCAGGTTTGACAGCCCAACATTGGAAAGAAAGATGTGTACAGTGTCCATGTTTGTCTCTAGTGTTATTTCCTAGTTTGACAGCAGTGGAAGCACCTGTCCAATGATTTCACTATCTTTGTTGCTTATGTACCAATAAAATAACAAGTAGAATAGCACAAGCCATAGTAGCATTAGGCCAAAAAATTCTTCAATGTTCTCGGCTGTATATGTGTATCTGCCTCAATTTGTCCACAGCATGACTGTTGTTCTTGTCATATTTTCTGTATATTTTCTGGTTTAGTTCCAGCCTCTACTTGTTAGGGTATGAATTTTGCTGTTTAACAGGTTTTGATCATGGTCTTTGCTATTTCAAAACTGCAGGAATAACAACTAAGATAAATATGTCATCACCAGCTACACCAAAACTGCAGGAATATCAAGTAATTAAGATAAATATGTCATCACCAGCTACATCAAAACAGCAGGAATATCAACTAATTAAGATAAATATGTCGTCAACAGCTACATCAAAACTGCAGGAATAACAACTAATTAAGATAAATATGTCATCAACAGCTACATCAAAACTGCAGGAATAACAACTAATTAAGATAAATATGTCATCAACATACCCTCTGAAAGAATCTGGCTTAACTAATCTATCATTTGTCTTAACTAATCCATCACTTGTATCATGTTCCGGTACAGATGTTCCTCCTACAGCAGAGATTCCACTAGTCTCAAGAGGACTAGTCTCAATAAGGATCTTGTCAACATTGTCAAACCACACATCACCAGACTTGACTCTGCAAACAAAGCAACATTAGCAACAGACTTGCTCACTTTCACAGAACAAATCTTATATGCTCTGACATATTACATTATCACTGTGGTATCATTGTATGTGATCACTATGGTATCATTGCATGTGATTGGTGTGTGTTGCAGGTTTCTGTGTGTGTGTGTTTTGTTTCTGTACAGAAAAGGAATAAAGAAAAAAGCATTTTAAAAATATGACAGATATATAAGACATTATGACAGATATATAAGACATCACGGCAGATATATAAGACATTATGACAGATATATGACTTTATGACAGATATATGACTTTATGACAGATATATAAGACCTCAAGACAGATATATAAGACATCATGGCAGATATATAAGACATTATGACAGATATATGACTTTATGACAGATATATAAGACCTCAAGACAGATATATAAGACCTCAAGACAGATATATAAGACACATATTGAAAGTTACCTTAGAAGGGAAAACATGTTAATAGAAGCTAAGTTTGATATGGCTGACGATGATTGCTAAAATTAAGAGATGTAGTGAGGAAGCATATCAACTTAGAGGCAGAGCAAAATAGTGTATCATTATGGGTAACTACTGATGTATGATGAAGACTAGAGGCAGAGCAAAATGGTGCCCCATAATGGGTAACTACTGATGTATGATGAAGAATAGAGGCAGAGCAAAATGGTGCTCCATAATGGGTAACTACTGATGTATGATGAAGAATAGAGGCAGAGCAAAATGGTGCTCCATAATGGGTAACTACTGATGTATGATGAAGAATAGAGGCAGAGCAAAATGGTGCTCCATAATGGGTAACTACTGATGTATGATGAAGACTAGAGGCAGAGCAAAATGGTGCTCCATAATGGGTAACTACTGATGTATGATGAAGACTAGAGGCAGAGCAAAATGGTGCCCCATAATGGGTAACTACTGATGTATGATGAAGACTAGAGGCAGAGCAAAATGGTGCTCCATAATGGGTAACTACTGATGTATGATGAAGAATAGAGGCAGAGCAAAATGGTGCCCCATGATGGGTAACAAAAGATGTATGATGAAGACTAGAGGCAGAGCAAAATGGTGCTTCAAGATGGGTAACTACTGATGTATGATGAAGACTAGAGGCAGAGAAAAATGGTGCCCTATGATGGGTAACTATTGATGTATGATGAAGACTAGAGGCAGAGCAAAATGGTGCCCCATGATGGGTAACTACTGATGTATGATGAAGACTAGAGGTAGAGCAAAATAGTGCCCCATGATGGGTAACTACCGATACAGAGATGATGACAAAACAGTCCACGAAAGATTGAAATGGAATCAGGCACAGAAGGAAGACACAGCAGACAGAATAGTTTATTGAAGAGGAAGCACATAAAATGTTTTACTTCTTAGGGTGTGACTGTTGTGACTGGACGCCTTCTGGTGCTGGTCTTTTCACAGGTTTGGTCTTTCTTCTGGCAGAGGCATCAATATTCAGTGTCTGTGAGGAAAACCAGTGCAAAAAAATTCAGCATTTGAAAGAAAGAAATAATTCTATGTAAAAGATCTATGTTTTCAATTGACAACCACTCTTCTTCATCATCTGCCCTTGAAGCAGTGGCGTATTCTCTATGTTACTGCAGCTACCGCCAGTAGCCTGAACATATTACTGAAATACAAAAGGAAATGATAATTTATTATATTTTTTTATAATTATATTACAAATTTTTGAATATTCTATTACACATTCCGTAGGCCAATATGATTTATTTGCTTTGATTTGCATTTATTAAAGCAAGGTTTTCCTATGGCCACTATAACGTTTGTTAATGAAACCAAAACTACTCTACATTGAAACCTCTAGTAGCTAGCGGTACTTTTTTCCTCTATCCGGACCTAGTATTAATGACCTTGACATTCAAAAATGTGAGTCAAAATAATATAGCTAGAGCTACCACTAGAGGAATGCGATTTCATGGATTATTTTTAGCTCTAGCCACTTAAAAACGTTACAAAGTGAAAGTGAAACTATGTCTGATTACCGGAACTTCCTTAGGTATTTATAACTGCGTTTATGCGCATCAGCATCTGTAGAAAGAACCTTTTTCTGCGCTCAAAAGAATCAAATCTTATTGCCGCTCAACTCAGACACAAGAACGCTTATCTGGTTTGGCAATAATGTCCATTGAGAAATCATTCCCTCAGAAACTTAGAAACCAACTCAACAGTACTTTTAATGACAAAGTCATCAAGACATTTTCGTCCAAAAAAGATGGATATAATTAACATATAAATAAGTAAGTAATTTAAAATGTAGTGATGTCATTAGAAAATATTATTTATTTTAGCCTACTGAATATAATGTATGTTTTTATTTATTATGTTGTCGGTAGCCCAGACCCCAAAACCAGTATACGCCACTGCTTTGAAGGAACGTTATCAGCAGGTGTTGTTGCATTGTGTTGCTAGCAGGCTGTGATATCTGCACCTTTTGACTTAATCATCGGTATGTCATTTGTGATCACTGAGTTGTCTTATCTCTTTACCCATTTGACCAAATTGGTTATTCTGTTTTCAGGAGAATCACTGGGAGGTGGTGTCTAGATCAGTATTTTCATGATCCTGATGCTCCTGGTCAGTTATGAGTCATTGGTCACTTTCAGCAGATGCTTGTGGGAGTCTTAATCCCTACATATGTATATAATAGAAGAGGGTTACTAGTTGAGCAAGTCATCTTGTGTAATATCTCTTGTCATTTATTAGTAAGACAAAATAAGGTACGGCAAATTAGGAATGGAAGAAGATGAGAATGAAGAAAAATATCTGAAACTGATTTTAATATTCAACATAAATGATGGCACTATGCCCTAAAATTGTGTCAAACAAGTGACATAAATCAACAAACCCAAAGATCAGTTCTTGTATCAGTGGCTTTAATTGGAACAAAAGAAATATAAATGTCAACAGCAGGACAAGAAATGACTTCAACAAATAATTACCACATACTGCACACAAATTCTTCCAGTTAGAAACACCGTCATGCCTTCTCTTGTGATCTGAAAGGCAAATACTAAAAGACTTGAGCTTCAACAGAAATCAACTAGCTATTTTAAATGTCACAAATTCTTTGTGTGACATAATCAAAAGAAATCAAAACAACATTTGCTATCTACTTCAACACAAACATTCACATTCATCATTTGAGCCTAATTCAACCACAATTCATTACAGTGTGATACATGTTTTCTTAGAATATTAATAGGACATTATACAGCGCTAAGCAGTAGGATGAATTCTGATCACAGCGCTAAGCTGTAGGATGAATTCTGATCATCAGAAAACAACCCCAGTTGAACAAATGTTTCAGATCTTTAGCTTCTTGGCGCTCTAAGGGAGGTGGGCCTACCTGGGTCATGACTCCCAGGCATCAACCTCCTGCTGCGTTGAACTCTAAAGCTTACAGTATATATTCTGCACAAAATAACAACACTTCTGGTCAAATCTGCTGTCTCTACCCGGTTGTATACTTTACTTGTCTTAGCTTTAACCCAGCACATTATATCCTCTTCATGGTGGTAGCAGTCTAAGATGGCCTGTGCTAGGAACATCCTTTTATATACACTGGTGTACAAACCATTTCTTGTCATGGCGTAACTCTGCATGATGGAGTGGATTGGTAACTAATAATAGGTGATAAAGATAGGTTGGGCTGGGAACCTCCATTCTTTTGAACTGTCAGTATTGCAAACGTCAAGTGTGGCTCACCCACAGTTGATGTAATTTCTTATCACCTATCATCTGCATCTCAGATATTCAAGGATCTGTCGCTATCCTGTTGACTTATGTGGGATCAGGAGTGGTTGATGTGTAAATTAGTCACCTAATCGTCTGAGCATCAGATTATTTGGGATTGGTGATATGTGAACATATTACAAAACTTGATCATAAACTTTCTCTAAAACTTGATGTTATGATGTCATTTGTTTTGTCTTGATGATTGCCGCTCTACCTTGTCCAATCTGACAAGAGGGTCAATGACTGTAAGTTCTGCCTTAAAGGAAACTGCAATATTTACACCTTTCATCTCAACACATACAATAGCATTTGTCTTGATGTTTGCCGCTCTGCCTTGTCCAACCTGACAAGAGGGTCAATGACTGTAAATTCTGCCTTAAAGGAAACTGCAATATTTACACCTTTCATCTCAACACATACAATAGCATTTGTCTTGATGTTTGCCGCTCTGCCTTGTCCAACTGACAAGAGGGTCAATGACTGTAAATTCTGCCTTAAAGGAAACTGCAATATTTACACCTTTCATCTCAACACATACAATAGCATTTGTCTTGATGTTTGCCGCTCTGCCTTGTCCAACCTGACAAGAGGGTCAATGACTGTAAATTCTGCCTTAAAGGAAACTGCAATATTTACACCTTTCATCTCAACACATACAACAGCATTTGTCTTGCCTTTCCTTCTTCAATTCTTACTCGTTTGGCCAGACTAGTTAGCCCGTTTCCAGGCTCGTCACGATGTTCAGCAAGGTCATGCTCAGCTGTAATCCACTGATCCTGATTCTCTTATAGAGCTATACCCATGCTGCACTGTTAGGGTTTAGATCTAGGTTTACTCCAATTCAATTTACTTTTATTCTTCTTCTTCTTTCCTTCCTCATTTGCCTTTCAGTGTCACAGGGAGATGTAATTTGTGGTTTTTTGCTCTTGTTCGCCTCTGCTTCTGTTGTTTCCTAGTGTTCCTAATATTCTGTCAATCTATCTTTTTCACGGTTGATTGTAGGCTCGTGTTGTGTTTTGGTCTTTCTGTCTTTTCATGTGGCCACACTATTTTATCTGTTGTTTATATATTCTATGGTGGCGGTTATTCCCAGCTTTTTTCTCAGTTCTTCGTTTCTGTTCTTTTCTCTCAGTTTGTTTCCTGTCATTTGTCTAACACATTTCATCTCAGTATAGGTTACTTTTCTTATTGTTCTTGCATCTAGGGTCCAGGTCTGGCATTGGTAGCACAATGTTGGGGCGAAAGATTGTAATGTAGAGTGCCCATTTTGTCACTAGACTTCATAGGTATTTAAATTCCTCTAGTTGTTTTAGTTGTCTGCCGCCTATAGTTATGTTTATCTTTTGTTTCTCTTTTGCAATATTCATGGTTTATTTTCTTGATGATTTTCATGTTGTATTTTGTGCCTGTACTATTGAGTCTATTTAAGTGTTCATGTATGTCTTCTATTTTTTCATGTATTAGCGCCTGATCATCTGCAGACAGAAGCTCATTGATCTCCTCTGTCTCTGATGGGTTTGCTAACTTGCATATATAGTCCATGAATGTAATAAACAGTAGGGGGGATAGTATGCACCTCTGTCTTACACCTGATCTAACTTTGAAGTGGTCTGTGTAACCTGCTGCTGTTCTGACAGCAGCTGCTGTTGATGTAGAGACTTTTAATTAGGTTTGTTAGATGTTGGCTTACTCTTTATGTTGTTAGTATCTCCAACAATTGTTCTGTTTACTTGGTCAAATGCTTTTACCTGATCAATGAAACCTATGTACAAATTTTGATGTTCTGTCGTCTTTTCTGCTAGCTGTTTTAAGGTGTATAGAGCGTCAGTACATCCTATGTTTTTTCGGAACCCCATATGAGAATCGCTTAACTGTAGTTCTATTATTGGTCTCAGCTTTTTTTCCATAATTTTGGCATATAGCTTTCCTACATGGCTGAGAAGCGATATACATCTATATTGATTGCAGTCTCTCTTGCTACCTTTATTTTCCATATTGATATGACGATTGCCTGTTACCAGTCTTCTGGGGCTTTTTGTTAGTGCCATGATGCATTGAATATTCTGTGCAACCATTAACTCATATTTCTCCTGCTGATGCTATTATTTCTACTGCTATGTTATCGATACCCAGTGCATTATTTCTTGGTCAATATTTGATTAAATCTTTAATTTCCTCTTTTGTGACATTGGGTTCGGTGTTTGCGCATTCCTGCATGGTTTTTGTTGTGTTATTGATAGTTGGTGCCATGTTTAATTGGTCTTCACAAATTCTTTCCACCTCTGTTGCACATGTTAGTTATTTGATATTGGCTGGTCATCTTTGTCATTTATGAGCTCAGTAGCATCATGGTTTTCTGATTTGGCTTTTACTGCTTTGTAAAAATCTCTTGTGGGTGTCTTGAAGTCCCTGCTCATATTTTGTCCAAATTCTTTCCACTTGTTTTGCTTCGCTTCTTTGATAAAAATTGTAACTTTTTCAGAATCGAAGGCATATTTTTCTTTTCTTGGTTCTTATTCTTCCTCCAATTGTTAAACAGTTTCTTCCTTTCCTTTTATTGTTGGACAAATATATAAAGCCAGGCAACACCCACTAATGGTGTTGTCTGGAAGAACAAAAATGACAATCATGAAAATACCAACCTTCATTAATGGATGTTTACACAGAATAAAAGGATGGAAATGGCAGGACAAAATCACTAAGATAGAATTATGGAAAAGTACCAGTCAAATACCTGTGGATAAAGAGAACGAGCGAAGACGATGTCACTGGATTGGACACATACTGCGGAAGCCAACTAAGAGTGTTACATGACATGCATTTTTTTTTTAAAATCCCATAGGAAAAAGTCAAAGAGGAAGGCCAAAATATTTTTGAAGAAGACAGATAAAAGCAGAGATGAAGATGATGGGGAAGACATTGAATGATCTTAACTCTTTCAGCACGGAAGGCTTTTGTCAATGCAACGGAGGAGATTTCAGAGACAAAATTTGTAAAGGACCTATGGTTTTAAACATCAATCTACATGCTTTATATATTTATCTAACACATAACATATTATATATTTATTTTTAGATAATTGAACAAGGAATCAGATTTCACCAATACCAAGTAAATAAATGACCAACAAAGAAAAAATTTAAACATAAAATAACCACAATTGACAACATGCCATCATATAGAACTGGTCATAGAAGTCTAAGATGAATTATTTTGTGAAAAATACAATGAGCAATATGTCTTCAAGCAGCCATGAAAGTTTTGTTGATGTAGCATAAAAATAACTGATCCTTTGTCATCCACTATCACAACAACTAGCAAAAATGTAACTTTTGGGAGAAAAATCACTATGTACACAACAATGACACTTTTATTTGACTCATCATCATCATGTGCCATACCGGTTGGCATATGCAATCATGTTCTTCCACAGTCTTCTATCAACAATGCATCGAATTAATTCAGTTGACGACCGTTGACCATTTTCCATGCCATGACACCAAGCTATTTTTGTTTGACTACACACAAAAAAAATCACTATATACACACAATAATGACACATTTGTTTGACTACACAAAAAAAAATCACTATATACACACAATAATGACACATTTGTTTGACTACACACACAAAAATCATTATATACAAAATATTTACACTTTTTTCAATTACACAAAAAACACTGCCCATATGAAGTTTCATAGTACTATATGACCAAGTCCCTGTTGAAGTTTCATAGTACTATATGACCAAGTCCTTGTTGAAGTTTCATAGTACTATATGACCAAGTCCCTGTTGAAGTTTCATAGTACTATATAACCAAGTCCCTGTTGAAGTTTCATAGTACTATATGACCAAGTCCCTGTTGAAGTTTCATAGTACTATATGACCAAGTCCCTGTTGAAGTTTCATAGTACTATATGACCAAGTCTCTGTTGAAGTTTCATAGTACTATATGACCAAGTCCTTGTTGAAGTTTCATAGTACTATGTGACCAAGTCCTTGTTGAAGTTTCATAGTACTATGTGACAAAATCCCTGTTGAAGTTTCATAGTACTATGTGACAAAATCCCTGTTGAAGTTTCATAGTACTATGTGACAAAATCCCTGTTGAAGTTTCATAGTACTATGTGACCAAGTCCCTGTTGAAGTTTCATAGTACTATGTGACCAAGTCCCTTCTAATATCATATTCCCTATGCACATGAAGCATACTATGAATGTTTTCCTCACTAACAATCAATGATTTCTTTAAAGAATTTGTTTCATAAAAATACTTTACTTACTTGTTTTCTTTCTATGAATCTCTTGACTTGATGTTTCATCATTCTTGATCATAGAAACTGTGGTATTATTTGGAGAACTGTTTGCACCTTTATTTAAAATTGAACTTTGCACTTGCTTTACAACTGGCAATGAAATCTGTTTAGATAATTGTGTAATTTGTGCATGACTTTTTGCTTTCATTTCAGTATTTTGTTTTTTTTCTGTTAGCTTTTGTTGTCTGATCTTTTCTATTTTCTTTCTGTTGCCATGGCTCATACAAACTGCTGTTTCACTGGCTAGATTATGATGTTGAAAACATTCTACTGTCTGTTCACTTTGCTTCTGGATTGATGACTTATTCTGTAGCAGCACACCTGCACTGGTATGGTGTGAAAGTCTATCAGAGCTAGAGGTTATACTGCTCATATTCCCATCAAAGTGTCGAAGCTGTTTCATTATTCTCTTGTTCATTATCACTTTGTTGTTTCCTTGATCATGATTTGGTATGTTTCAGCGTACACAATTCATAAACACTTCTTTCATTTTGACAACTGATCTTGTTTATCCTGGAGTGGAAAAGAGAAAAGTAATAATAAAATTGTTGTCATAAAGTACATAACCATTATGTCCATAAAAGTACTGGAAAAGTCACTTTTTAAACCAAAGTTACTCATATCAATGTTGTTGTTTATCTATCTCAATGTGTGCCATGTTATCAACACTCACCTTTTCTATTTTCACTGATACCTAAAAGGTGTCGTGGTTTATATCATTTGTCGTTCTTCAGCTGCTCGAATTGTCTGAATTAGTGATTTTCCTTTGTTGTTGCATGTCTCTGTCACTGCATCTATCCATCTTCTTCTGGGTCTTCCTCTTGGTCTTTTTCCATGCATTCTCGAGAAGAACGCCAACACTCACCAATAAATTGAATTCAGAAATCAGTAATGAGGCCAGAAATATGGATCATACACATCATCATTTGGGAGTTGTGATAGTTTAGTGGTTAATGAACTGGACTACTAAGGACAAGAGTTCATGTCTGATCATAATTGACTGACTCCAGGTTCATCCAACTTTTAATAATGGGTACCTGATTTTTCAGGGAAAGACCAACCTGAGAGCATTGCTGTCCACATTATCTCCAAAAAATACCTGCCGGAATGTCTAACAAAAATAGTGGTATAAACACCATATTCCATATATGCATTTCTCAATCATCAATCACCGCTGATGTGCGTTCAGAAATGACTAATGAGGCAAAGTCTGTAGACTATGCTATTATAATTCACCACTACTAATGTGGATTCAGAAATTGCTAATGTATTAATCGATAGTAACATTTGGAGCTCTAAAAATAGTGTTTTTTTTAAAACTTTTTGCCACACAGCTGTGTGTTTACTCTAGGACAGACACGAGGAACTTGGATTTCCTGTCTCAGGTTGATTTATAACCTAAATTTGACTTCAGGGGTCGGACATGTTACAATGTCTATCAGTACAGACGCCATAAGTCCGTCAGCATGTTTGGGTTACCTTATAGTGTTATTCACTGTGTTTCCCAAATTACAAATGGTTGCTCGATGTCAGCAGATGAACCAAGGAAATGTCTCTGGTTAAAGCATAAAAAAAATTCTTTTTACTAAAAAAAAATAGGAAAATCTACCAATTTCTTGAAAATTGGTGAATTTTGTTTCCCGTATTATATGAGATTGTACCTCATGAAATAAAAAAAAACAAACCCAACAACAAAGGAAACAAATCAAATACTCAGGAGTCACCAGAAGTGGTAAATTAGGAAGGTACACGGGGACAAAACCTCAGCCAATATGATCAACTCAATAGTTATTTGGTCTGTCAAAGTTACAAGTATTTCTCGTCTGAATCAGAAGAACATGAAGTTCAAAGAGAGAGAGCTTTATAACAACTTTTAAAAGAAAATAACACACTACACATCTCTGCAACAAGTTAATCTGCTTCATTCATAATAAGATCTTACAGAAATTTCTATTCACTTGTATGTGTAAAAGGTACACAAAAGGTTGCATAATACATAATCATATTGATCCTATCATCACCCTAAAAGCAACTCAAACAACTTACTTTAAACTAAAATCAGAAATCAGAAAGCTAGCACAGAAATTGAAAAACTTGTAGCAATAAGCAATTTGTCGTGTATCCATCCATACTTTTCTTTTATTACAAATTAAAAACTATTATTATTAATTACGACTTGACATTGAAGACATGATCATGATGTGATTTTTTAGAGAAATTATTTATTATTATATATAAAGCAGTGCGGCTCAACCAATGGCCTACGCTAATTTGGGTGGCCCATGGGTCTCTTCAACGATTTAAAAAAAAAAAAAAAAAAAGATAAACCAATGCCGAATGCTATCATTTTCAAATTTTGGATATTTGGGAAAAGAAGTCGATCTTTTCTGCAGGCTCTATAGTTCCTGCGATACAAAATACTCTGGATTGTAGTATTTGCTGCAGGAAATACAACAGGTGATAATACTAACGACTAGATTGGAGATTCAAATGGCATATACAACAGTTTCTCCATGAAAATCTTTAGATCTGTCCAGTAAATCTGCTGTGAGCATGTCAATTTAGACAGCGCTGGATGTCAGTCGATTTGGGGCAGGAGTGAAAGTCCCAAATTGTTGCCAAAATCTCAACTGGATAATCTAGCACGAGTGGGTAGACGCAATGGAATTTCACAGATCCACCTCACTGACCGCTGAATCTTGATGACTTTAAAGAGAATGAGAAAAGGCTGACTGGTAGTTTTTGTTTTCCATTGATGAACAATTGACCTTTAAAGCCGAGCCTCACTGCTGAGACCAGGTGTGGTTGCCACAGAAAGAAATCGCAAATAAAATCCTAACTGGTGCAGTCGAGATTTGAACTTATAGCCTCTCTGTCCCGAGACTGGCTTGTTGCATCGAGACCAACCAGACAAGTTTCGAAATTCATAGACAAGTTTTAAAGTCATAGACCAGATTTAAAGTCATTGACAAGTTTTAAAGTTGATAGCTGAAGGAGTTTTGGAGGACAGTGAATTAATTCTTTGATGTGCTCATTTTTTAAATAATAAATGACTTGTCTGCTTGTAAACTTGCCTTCATGTGTACACACACTCATACATATGAATCAGAATATATGATGGCCCACAACCCCTTGTAGTTGTAGTTCGTTGTGTTTGGCCCTTGGGTAAGAAAAGGTTGGACCATACTTATACGAACAAAATAAAGTTATCCTGGATAGAGGAAACATGCTGAAATCACTCAAATCACTGGTGTTAAAGAAACAAAACCGGTAAAGGTCTAGTTCAGTGTCCTAAATTATTTCTGCTGAATGAATGATCTCCCCCTCACTGACCAGACATACTTGAATTGAATTATCAACTGTTTCTAGTTTTTGTGCATTTAATTTTATTTTTCAACACATTAGGTTTAGTTGTGGGCTATTCCTGACCCTAAACCTAACCCAGGGGTCTTCTAATAACAGATTCTAGAGTGATTGAATGAGGGGACGTTATTGAGTTATTTGCAGGTCATCATCATTGCACTCCAAACATGTCCATAGGTGCTCAGATCCCCTCCTCAGCAATTCCCTCAATGTCCAGCGACTGACGACTCCAGTTCTATGTTGGTTGATAAGTCTTCTTACACGGCCACTAAGTGTCTCATTTCTGGCTGTGCCCAAATTAACTCCCATTTCCATCATCCGAAGAAGTGACGTGGATCTGTGTTTGCCGAAGTCCTGTGCTTTTCCCACATCTCGGAGGGCATTGATGATGTCCGCCCGATCCATTGGTTGCCCAACCTCAACAACAGCGCAGCTAGCCAACCTGTCCGCCCTTTCATTTCCCTGTACTCCCGCATGTCCAAGGACATAGACAAAGGTGACCTTACGTATTTTGGATTTCTGCAACGACTCTACCCATTGCATGCGTACAGAGCCCGCCTCCACTTTTTTTATCATGCTCATCGAATCACTCAGTATACATGCGTGGGTGTAGTCTTGTGACTCTAACCATTTGAATGCCTTGGTCACTGCCATCGCCTCCATTGTCATGCTACTCGTGGTCACGACTTATGCACCACTGTCTTCGTAGACTATTCTGCCTTCCGAGCGTGCTGTAAATGCCCATGCACTTCTTTGGTGTCGTCTTACAGATCCGTCTGTATAGATGACTGCATCTTTCTCATCGGTGTTATAAAGGGGGCGTTACTCAGAGCAAACAAAAATAATTTGGTACACTGAACTAGACCTTTACCAGAAGACCTTCGCAAATATTATGGTCCTATAAGCCTTCTGTTTTTGAGATTGTGGTTCTGCCCTATGTGCCGTCTTCGGCTCGAAAGGACAATAGATAGATAAGCCTAAGTATGATTTATTTTTGTCAAAAGAATGGCGAGCTACCTTACATTTTTGTAAGCGTGATTAAATGTGCAAATTGTTGTAGTTAAAAATAGTAAGTACAACTAAAAAAAACTCATATATATTAATCATATCATTCATATAAGGTTTAACAAGAAGTTAGAAATGTTAACGTAACTCTCTCAGCCTAAGTAATTAATCAATATACAAATTAATCAAATCAATGATTTATTAAATATTATATATAATAATGTCATGACTAAGAGCAGAAACAAAAACAAATGCATATGCTGCCTACTTAAAGAATTTTATTTGCTGACGATGCAGCCCTAGTCGCTCATAGTGAAGCCACCCTACAATCGGCGCTGATCAACAACCTTGACAAAGCATGCGACCTTTTTTCACTGTCAATTAATGTTCAGAAAACAGTAATACTAAGTCAAGGCGACATCAAACCTTTATTAATCACTTGACTTTAAAAGATTGTCCACGAGTCAGTTCAGAAATTCATTTATCTTTGATCCACAATCATGTCAACCATTTCTGTCTCTTACTCTTGATGAAATAAACAGCCGAATTGGTAAGGCAGCTACGACTTTTGGCAATCTCGTAGAAAGGGCCTGGAACAACACGAAATTAAACTAAAAACCAAACGTTTATATCAAACTTGTGTGCTAGCACACTGACATTTCAGATCCATATAACAGTATGAAGTATGCTAGCACACTGACAGCTTTCAGATCCATATAACAGTAAGAAGTATGCTAGCACACTGACAGCTTTCAGATCCATATAACAGTATGAAGTATGCTAGCACACTGACAGCTTTCAGATCCATATAACAGTATGAAGTATGCTAGCACACTGACAGCTTTCAGATCCATATAACAGTATGAAGTATGCTAGCACACCTGACAGCTTTCAGATCCATATAACAGTATGCTAGCACACTGACAGCTTTCAGATCCATATAACAGTATGTGAGTATCATTGAGTATGCTAGCACACTGACAGCTTTCAGATCCATATAACAGTATTAAGTATGCTAGCACACTAACAACTTTCAGATCCATATAACAGTATGCTAGCACACTGACAGCTTTCAGATCCATATAACAGTATTAAGTATGCTAGCACACTAACAACTTTCAGATCCATATAACAGTATGCTAGCACACTGACAGCTTTCAGATCCATATAACAGTATGAAGTATGCTAGCATACTGACAGCTTTCAGATCCATATATAACAGTGAACAGTGGGCTAGCACACTGACAGCTTTCAGATCCATATAACAGTATGCTGAGTGTGATGCTAGCACACTGACAGCTTTCAGATCCATACAGTATGATACAGTATGTGAGTATGCTAGCATACTGTTAATCATGAAAAAAGACTAAATATCTTCCACATGAGATGTCTCCGCAGAATAATGCACATCAAATGGCAGGATAAAATAAGCAACTTAACTGTCCTGCAACTGAACTCCAACTATCATCATGTCGATGCATGCTCGGGCTGAGTGAACAGTGAAGGCTAAGATGGCTGGGGCACATCCAGTGAATATGATATTGATAATGACGTGAATGGAAGAAAACCCTAAAACAGTAAAACCCGAACCGCATGCTCATCCCTAAGTAAAGACTAAAAAGACTATTATTGACTATACTTAATTATATATATATATATATATAGCCCTCATATAAAACAGGTGAGGAAGACCAGGGAACACTGAGAAGAACATTGATGCAATCATCCCTCAATGAGATAGAACTGTTTGCACAGAACAGAGACAGATGGCGAGATTTAATAAAAGAAACTGCTATTCATATATGTATCTCTATATTTTATTATATATATATATATATATATATATATATATATTATTATAATATATGCTATGATGGTGAACTAATCGGCAGACTTAATCTTATCTACGATATTATAGAGATATCTGTAAATCATCTCTGAATGACTTCTCCATTTGTGAAAATGATTAGGAACATCTGCTATCTGGCAAGTGATTGCACATCATGGAGTTGATGGAGAGCAATATAAGAAACGGTGTATAAGTTAGTGTATAACATCATTTGAGACTGTGCTAGGGCTAATAAGGATAAGGCAAGACTGGCAAGAGTAGTAAATCATGAAAAAGGACGGAAAACCCTGTGGATCAATGGCCCAATGGGCCTGATTTGTTCATTCTATGGCCGTGTGTGTTTGTCAAATATTGGTAGAATTAGCCACGAGAGAAGCTGCTCGACAAAAACAAAACCTCAAAAAAATACACAAGTGACCATAATAGCCAAATTAACTAGTAAGTCTACTAAACTTAATGACTTAAACTTAAACAAAGTTAAACCAAACCGACAGTGACAGTGACTTGACCGACGAAAAAGGCTAGAATAATCATAATGTTTGTGCATTATTCATTATATTTATTTATAATTTATTGACTGTCACTTTAAGTTAGTGTTATTTTATTGTGATGTTACACTATGGAAAGGTGTTGGCCTCAAACAAACAAAACACTTACACTGAACAGATCCTGAGATATAATGTCCATGATGGACTGCCGTCAGAGCATGCGGAGGAAAACAAAGATGCGCATGCGCACTGCCAGTGTGTCTCCGGATCTGTTCAATATTCTTGTCTACGGACACGACATGTGTTCTAGGCATTCTCAGTTACATCTCGTGTTTCTTCTTCTTCTTTCCTTCCTCATCTGCCTTTTAGCGTCGAGGGGAGATATAACTTGCGGTCTTTTGTCTTCTGTTTGCCTCTGCTGCTGTTATGTTTCCTAGGGCTTCTAATATTCCATCGATCCATCTTTTTCGTGGTAGACCCTTGGGTCTGGTGTTCTCACAACGTTTGTTGAAGACTCGTGTTGTGTTTTGATCACTCTGCCTTGTCACGTGACCGAACCATTTTATCTGTTGTTTATTTATATATTCTATGGCGGGGGCTGTTGCTAGCTTTTTTCTCAGTTCTTCCTTTCTGATCTTGTCTCTCTTGTCGTGCTTGTTGAAGAAACGTATTTGCACATATGAATTGTCTGTCAGAGTAATTTTCAAACAACAAACCGTCTTAAACGTAATACTATTAAAGCATGAAAGCAATGTTTGTTGAGCTATAAATAAAGATAAAAAAAAAAATAACGCAGAGTCAAAGATGTGGCTAAAACCCACCACTATTAAACGCAAAATTATCATCAGGTGCCGTGCAGGTTGACGTAGGTGATCATCTCTCCACATGTATCGGTCCTTCGTGCAAGCCATGGCTATAAGAATAAGCAAATTAAGACACCCATTCAACATTAAGATCAAAGATAAAGAAATAAAACAAGTAGAGGAATTACAGTATTTGGGCACAATGTTCACAGAAGATGGAAAACTGGACAGAGAAATTGACATGAGAATAAAAAATGCAAATGCTGTCACATACCAGCTTTCACCATTGCTAAGACATCCAAACATTTCTATGCCAGCTAAACAACAAATAATAAATAGCATTTTCATACCAACTTTCTGCTATGAAAGTCAAACATGGACCCTTTCTAAATCCCATTTAAGAAAGATCAATACATGTGAGGTGTGATGTTTGAGAAAAGTAACAAACAACACAAGAAGAGATAGAATACCAAATGAAACCATAAGAAAAATGGTAGGAACTAAACCCTGCCAAGAATATATAGAACAACAACAACTTAAATGGTTTGGCCACCTGGTCAGAATGAATCATTATCAATCACCATCAAGGGCGTTCTTCTCGAGAATGCATGGAAAAAGACCAAAAGGAAGGCCCAGAAGAAGATGGATAGATGCAGTGACAGAGACATGTAAGAACAAAGGAAAATCTCTAATTCAGACAGTTCGAGCAGCTCAAGAACGACAAATGATATAAACCACGACACATTTTAGGTATCAGTGAAAAGAGAAAAGAAGAAGATGAAGATGAAAGCCATATTTTTAGTTGGCCATTTGGATAAGATGTCCAATATGTTTTCTCTTGCTTTTATTCCTCTGCTCTTCTTTTTTATTCATTCTGTCTGTTGTTATAGTATTCTCAATGCCTTCTTTTCGCATCATGTGTTCAATAAATGCAGATTGACTTTTCATTTATGATTCTGGTGATATTTCTGGTTTCTCTAGCTCGTTTTAGATATTCTTCATTATTAATTTTTACTATCCCTGGAATTCGTAGCATTATTCTGATAAACCACATCTCATTTGCCTTTAATGTTCTCTGTGCTGCCTTGCTTGCCGTCCACGACACTTTTCGCTTCCATATAAAGTAGAGCACAGTGTTTCTTAAAAAAAAAAAAAACATTGCCGTGATGGGGGTATTTATATAATCTCGGGGGAGGGGAGGTGGGTAAAACATTTAAAGAAAATACAATTTAATGAAAGAGCGGATAGGTTGGCTAGCTGTTGTTGAGGACAGTCAACCAATGGATCGGATGTACATCATCAATGCCCTCCGAGATGTGAGAAGGGCACATGACTTCGACAACTATCAGTCAGCGTCACTCCTTCGGATGAAAAAGATGGGAGTTAAGATGGGCACAGTCAGAAATGAGAAACTTAGTTGGCGTATAAGAAGACTTATCAACCAACACAGAACTGGAGACGTCAGTCGCTGGACGGGACTTGCTGTGGAGGGGATCTGAGCACATATGGACCTTTTCGGAGTGCAATGGTGACCACCCACAAATAACTCAATAACAATTTAAAATCTTTAATAATACATCTCACTTACCTGTAGTATCTGTCTCATGATTATGTTCTTATTTCAAGCAAACGTATTCTGTGTTTTTTTTTTAAGGCATTGCGCTCCAGACATACGAATTCGTCACTTGGTATCTCTTCTCCTTCAATATATATATGTATGCCCCCCCCCCCCCGACATACACCAGCAATGGTACTATGTGTCGTAAAGATAGTTTTATATATATATATATATATATATATATATATATATATATATATATATATATATAGGTATGTATGTATATATATGGATTTCCGATTCCAAGATGGTGGAATAAAGTTCATGTTCTCTCGACCGCTGCAGAAATTGCATTTGGGGACGGATTAATTTCGGCTCTCGAATGTAATTTTCTGCGTTAAAGTTAATCTGATGTTCCACTTAACAAATTTGCGCCGATGGTGTGGTGTCGTACACACGTCAATATTCCTCTTTAACAAGTCAAGTGTTGTGAATGCGACCTTCCCCCATCTAGAGTTAATATGCGGTTTACGTCTACACATTGAGTGCTGTTCAAAGGCCGTCGTTGGAATTGTTTGATGCCAATTATTTACATGTCACAACTCATTAATATGGACTGCTCTGCCAGATCAACTGAAGCTTTCACTTTAGGGATTTTGCACCATCTTTTCGTGCGTTGTTGGCTGCATTCACTAGAGTAATCGGAAATTTATGGGCGCGGCAATTGTTGTGTGTGCTACGTCATCAAAATGGCTGATCGTATATCCCTACACCAGCCGTACCCTAATGATGAAAGGCGAAATTATGGATTTTCGTTCATGACTTTGCAGCACCGGGGTGACTCCCGGAGTTTCATGTTAGTCAGGAAGGATGTTGTCTAGTTTCAAGAGGGCTACTGTGAGATCGAGGGTGAACATGTGAACTGGTTTATAATTTCACAAATTCACACTACAGGAATATCTTACGGTCTGTTGTTTGATGTGCGACGGGGATAATCCGACGTCTAACTGTGTTTCATATGTTCGGATTTGGAGTAAAAAACGATGTCCTAACATCATCTAGCGCTATACATGAAAAGAAAATATGATGATCATCATTTTCAGGGAGACGCGAACTTCCGGTCAATATGGTGGATAGGCGACAGGAACTATTAAAGGCTATGTCTGAAAAGTGTTTCTTGTTGCAGTTTCCTCATATTACAAGTCCGGCTTGTTGCATGAGCTACTGAGTTAAGTGCTCTGTGCACACCTTGAGCTGTGTGTTTCATCCGTTTTGATTGTGTTTTGATATTCCGATTGTTTACGATGAATGATGGTATCGTATGACGGAGAACTGATGGATGTGTTCACTTTCTGTGCAGTTTCGCCTTATGTCAATTGGCGTGTGCTGAGACTGTTATGATGGGTACCGCAGCCACCTTTCTTTATTTTTTTTTGGGAAATGAGATAGTAATTCGGATGATTCCACTGGCACGGGAGGTTGAACAATTATAGATTTTAAGATTCAATAATATATTTTATTAATGGTGGTACATTGTCGTTCATATATGATGCCAACTATTTAAAAGATTTCATATCTGCTTTCAAATGATCTTAATCTATGTCATGCGAATATTGACACAGCGTATTAACACCTGACTCTTTTATCTCCTGAATGTTATGAAATAAGTCAAAAAATGGACATGCTGAGATTAATTCTAAGGATTGCTTAATAAACCCTTTGTCCATTTCAGATATTACAGCATCTGTGAATTTAGCCAGCGTTTGCAAACAAGTTTTGTCATCAGAGACATCATTTTTGTTATTGTTCGGATGTGTGACACCTTATCTTTGATTGCTTTATATATTGCAGTAAAATCATTATGTTCGTGTTTTTCTACTTTCTGTACATCCACAGATATTGATTCTAAGTGTCAAGATGTACTTGACAATATCCTTGGTAGAAATGGCAACTGACATTCCTGCTTCTGCAAAAATTTTCTTCATTTAGAAACAGCCCACAGTATCTCCACCAACAGGCAAAGTGTTAACAGGAAAGTAGATTTTTTTTCAATTTCAAGAAGTAATCCTCCAGCAAACGAAGCTAGATCAGTACCAGTCAATGCTCACAAGTCATCATGATTGACCCATAACGTTTCTTAATGATGCGAATTGTGTTATAATGACTGAGCCTGCACACATCTGTAGAGTCTGGAATTCCCAGCAGAGTATCTTGTAACATTTGTTGAAGATACAGAAAACTGTTTCTCGTTGTGTACATTGGTGGAACAGCCTATATATGTCTCTGACTACTTAGAAGAAAAAAAAACCCTTTCACTTAGGGCAACTGACCTCTTACACTTGACACTGCAAGAACCCTACAATGTGTGTAGGGGAATTGATCTCTTACACTTGGCACCGCAAGAACCCTACAATGTGTGTAGGGGAACTGACCTCTTACACTTGACACTGCAAGAACCCTACAATGTGTGTAGGGGAATTGACCTCTTACACTTGACACTGCAAAAACCCTACAGTGTGCGTAGGGGAGCTGACCTCTTACACTTGACACTGCAAAAACCCTACAATGCGTGTAGGGGAATTGACCTCTTACACTTGACACTGCAAAAACCCTACAATGTGTGTAGGGGAGCTGACCTCTTACACTTGACACTGCAAAAAACCTACAATGTGCGTAGGGGAGCTGACCTCTCACACTTGACACTCCAAGAACCCTACAATGTGTGTAGGGGAACTGACCTCTTACAGTTGACACGGCAAGAACCCTACAATGTGTGTAGGGGAACTGACCTTTTACACTTGCCACTGCAAGAACCCTACAATGTGTGTAGGGGAACTTACCTCTTACACTTGTCACTGAAAGTGACAATACATGAGCCCAACAATACATGAGCCCAACAATTAATGAGCCCAACAATACATGAGCACAACAATACATGAGCCTCTTACACTTGTCACTGCAAATGACAATACATGAGCCCAACAATACATGAGCCTCTTACACTTGCCACTGCAAATGACAATACATGAGCCCAACAATACATGAGCCTAACAATACACGAGCCTCTTACACGTGTCACTGCAAGTGACAATACATGAGCCCAACAATACATGAGCCCTACAATCTGTGTAGGGGATAGTCCTTCTTGAACTATCTAACATCCATTTGTGAACCCCGGAGACTGAATGACAAATTAGGACCTCCATCAATTCCACAATAAGATTATCGAATGACTTAGCTCGTTATAACGGTTTGTATGTCGCCTAATATAACATTATAACGTTTTGTGTGTCGCCTAATATAACGTTATAACGTTTTGTGTATCGCCTAATATAACGTTATAACTGGTTGTATTTCGTCTAATGTATCGTTATAACGTTTTGTGTGTCCTCCTAATATAACGTTATAACGGTTTGTGTGTCGTCTAATATAACGTTATAACGTTTTGTGTGTCGCCTAATATAACGTTATAACGGTTTGTATGTCGTCTAATGTACCGTTAAAACGTTTTGTGTGTCGCCTAACATAACGTTATAACGGTTTGTATTTCGTCTAATGTACCGTTATAACATTTTGTGTATCGCCTAATATAACGTTATAACGGTTTGTATGTCGTCTAATGTACCGTTATAACATTTTGTGTGTTGCCTAATATAACGTTATAACGGTTTGTATGTCGTCTAATTAGCAAAAAGACAGAAGTAATGGTAGCAAGACCAAGACTAACATGGACGAGTAACATCAAAAGATGGACAAGTTAATCTATGTCAGCCTGCACCATCAAAGCAAGAAACAGAGTAGAATGGCGATCCATGGTAGCCAACCTTCGTTGCGGAGAAGGCACGCGATGATGATGAATGGTAACAACAAAGAAAAAGAAATCACCTCATTGTAAAATAAAGACAAGTGGAACAATATTAAAACAGGTAAATGAAATTAAATATTTGGGAACTTTATTAACCTTAGACGGAAGATGTACAAAAGAGGTGAGATGCAGAATGGCTCAGGCAAAAGCAGCTTTCCAAAAAATGAGGAAAATACTATGCAATCCATTTTTGACAATAGAAACAAGAAAAAGAGTTCTTAAATGTTACGTAGAGCCAGTCTTAACATATGGATGCGAGTCATGGACAATAGGACAACAGACAAGAAAATCACTGGAGTCTGTAGAAATGTGGTTTTATAGAAGAATGTTGAGAATATCATGGACAGCTAAGAATAGTAATGAAGAGGTTCTGAGAGAGGTCAAAGCAAAAAGAGAGCTAATTTCCAATGTTAGGAAGAGACAATCATCATTTTTTGGCCATGTAATGAGAAGAGAACAACTAGAATATATTGAAGCAACAGGACAAATTGAGGGACTTAGAGATAGAGGGAAGCAAAGAGAAAAAAATAACAGACAGCTTGAGAGAATGGCTTGGCAGAAGGTCAACAACAGAAATGATAAATAGCTGCCGAGATTGAAAGTTGTGGAGAGAAATGATCACCTACGCCACTAGGCCCGGTACTTGATGATGATGTCGTCTAATGTACCGTTATAACGTTTTGTGACGTCTCATCATCATCATTGAGTGCCGTCTCCGCAACGAAGGTTGGCTACCATGGATCGCCATTCTACTCTGTTTCTTGCTTTGATGTTGCAGGCTGTCATAGAGTGACTTGTCCATCTTTTGATGTTGCTGGTCCATGTTAGTCTTGGACTGTCTCTGCCTCTTTTACCTTGTATTTTCCCTTCCAATATTACTTTTAGTAGGCTGTTGTGTCTTTTAACATGCCCCCAAAATTTCATTTGTCTTGTCTTAATTGTATTTAGTAGTTCTCTTTTTATTTTCAGTTGTTTTAAAACTTCATCGTTTGTTTTCTTTTCTTTCCATCCAATTCTACCTATTCTTCTATAAATCCACATTTCAAAGGCTTCAAATTTCCGTTCTGTTTTCTTGTTTAATGTCCATGTTTCTGCACCATACAGGAATATTGAGAAGATGTAACATTTTGCCATTCTTAGTTTCAGCCCTCTGATATTTGTTTTGTTGTTAGTATATTTTTCATGGCATTAAAATTACTTTTTGCCATACTTATCGTACTATCGTGTGTCGTCTAATGTACCGTTATAACGGTTTGTGTGTCGCCTAATGTACCGTTATAACGGTTTGTGTGTCGTCTAATGTACCGTTATAACGGTTTGTGTGTCGTCTAATGTACCGTTATAACGGTTTGTGTGTCGTCTAATGTACCGTTATAACGGTTTGTGTGTCGCCTAATATAACGTTATAACGTTTTGTGTCGACTAATGTAATGTTGAAAAAACGAGGAAGATACTATGCAATCCATTTTTGACAATAGAAACAAGAAAAAGAGTTCTTAAATGTTATGTAGTGCCAGTCTTAACATATGGATGCGAATCATGGACAATAGGACAGTAGACAAGAAAATCACTGGAGTCTGTAGAAATGTGGTTTTATAGAAGAATGTTGAGAGTACCATGGACAGCTAAGAAGAGTAATGAAGATGTTCTGAGAGAGATCAATGCAAAAAAAGAGCTAATTTCCAATATTAGGAAGATACATCATCATTTTTTGGCCATGTAATGAGAAGAGAACTACAGGAATATATTATAACAACTGGAAAAATTGAGGGACGAAGAGAAAAAATAACAGACAGCTTAAGAGAATGGCTTGGCAGAAGATCAAAGATCAACAACAGAAATGATAAATAGCTGCCGAGATCGAAAGTTGTGGAGAGACATGATCACCTACGCCAGTATACCCGTTATTTGATGATGATGAATGAGTAGTAGGAGGCGCACGTTGTGATCTGACTTGGATACAAAGGGATATAGGATTACTCCAGGGTGGAGTAACATTCTCTAGGCATCAGCTGATAATAATGGTTATATAGAGGAACTGCTCCACCCTGAATGATGTAGATAGTGTATATGAGAAGTGGTTGTCAATTGGTAGGTGGAAAGTTAATAATGAGGGTATAGATTAGGGTGTGAGCTGACCTATGGCTCATGAAGGGGTTGGTAGTTGAGGGATAATTGGTTAATGACTCATGTAATGGACATCCCTGCTTCGCGCCATTTTCAACTACCAATAGGGCGAGTGTATGTTGTCCAGCTATAGACCACGCCCACGCCGGAAACGAAACTACCATATCAGGGACTAGCGTTGCGTTAGTTATTTCATAGTTATGGTGAGTATATATACATTTAATAATAATAAATTAATATTTATTATATCCACGTGGACGTAAATGGGCCATATTTTACGATAAATATGACAAAATTCAGTAAACAATAAAAATAATTCGGCGAGCTCGATAGTGTTAAAACAATATTCTCCTTTTTTCTAGAGCGAGACGAGTAGTGGTCGATGAACGTACGGATTTTGAGTATTGAATTTTTGTGTGTCATCTCGCTGCGTCGCTATGTTGGAATTATCGATGTATCACATAGGTTTAAGAAATATATTAAGATCAAGCTAAGTCCACTAATAGATGAGATCGAGAGTGCACCCCAACGTTCATAGCAGAAAAGATAGGTGTAGTACATGTCAGTTGCCTCTCTGATACATTTTATTAGTTATTAATTATTTTTAAATATTTATTAACAGAGCACAAAGAAGCCTGTGTTCGTGTTCATGTGTGTTTGTGCACAGTAATCAGAGAGTAGACAAAAGGAAAATTCTTCGGAAAACTTAGCTGGCTGAAAAAAAAGTAATAATTGTTGGCGGCGAGGTACCTATATTCGTGTGTGGTCATAGAACAAGTGGACGGATAGTTGGGTTTGATGGAGAGGTGTCTGTATTTGTCTGTGGATCCTAGAGCAAGTGCACAGTTAGCTGGGTTTGATGGAGAGGTGTGTGTATTTGTCTGTGGGTCCTAGAGCAAGTGGACGGTTAGCTGGGTTTGATGGAGAGGTGTGTGTGTTTGTCTGTGGGTCCTAGAAGCAAGTGCACGGTTAGCTGGGTTTGATGGAGAGGTGTGTGTGTGTTTGTGTGATTCAGTATCCAAATAGCGATATAAATATATGTTGAAGTGATGGGTGACTGGCTAGAGTGGTGACTAAGTAGATCGATCAATCCCTCACCCAATATTTCCATACACACTCGTTACATCACTAAAGATAAGGGTTATCAATATTAGCACAACGTAATCAAAACGCTAATAAAATAGGGTAATTATGGGAGCGATCCAGTCTGTCTGGTTTATTACGTGACCACTTTATTCAGCTTTCGCATCCATAGGCTGTTAATGGGGAAAAGTACTAAGAATATTTTTGTATCATTGTCCCCTACCATTCATCAACACATTCAAACGGACACAAGGCGTCTAACATATTTTATATTTGTTGTGGTAAGTTTTCTTACTGCTTTGCCTTTATAAATATGTCAATGATAATAACAATTCAAAGATCAGATGAAGAGTTAACGTAGACTGAACTGTAGACAGTTATAATATATGTTTAAGGCTGTGACACGTTATGTTCCATCTTAAGTCTATGTCGGACACCGATGCGATCTCATGTCTTATTAAACAGCCTAGGTAATTAATGTTAATCGGAGGTGAGCTTTATGATAAAAAAAACTAATTTAATTAAACTACAAAACCAATGACGTCATGACAGACGGGTTGTAGCAACCAATCATGATAAGTCAGTAGTTTGGTAAAACAACTATGTCTCATACCGGGTGCTGTCTCACTGAAAAGTGTCACATGTGGCTGAATTTGCCAATACTGGACAGACAGATCCATCTACAGAATGAGCAAGATGCGTTTTTATTTGTCTTCTGAATGTTATAACAGCACTGTCTCGAAACTTGCTGTGCCATTTTTTAATTTTGCTTTCCATGTGCTACGATCAGCAGCCACATTTTCTGTTTCTTTCACTGATAAAAAATTCCCCCAAGAAAGCCCTGCAAACATTATTATATCTCAACACTGGTCTGCCCTAATGTCTCGCGCCATCTCTAAGTTTTCCTTACAATATTTTTATTAATATATTTGTATTTACATTCAATTTTTTTTGGTTGTTGTTTTATTTTACATTCTTCTCGCGTGACTCACCCACTATAGTCTCCGATTCCTAAGTAATACCATAATGGACGGGAGTGTGGCTCACTACAAGACGTTAGCTTGTTACTCTGTCCAGTCTTTAGCTTACAAAGACAACGTACATTTTAAAAAATGTATAACCTGTTATTTTTCCCAACATAGGTAGTCCAAAATCATGATCCATATAAAAGTGTACCATCATACTGCAGAGCTAGTTTAATTATGTCGTCTAATGTAGGTGTACCTAACCCAAGTATAAATAATCGGTATCTGTCTCCCATAACGGAAAGTCGGCTTCCTCCCCCTCTTTAGTTAGTTCATCTATATATTTCCTCTTATCCCTTTTAATGCATCTTCCCACTTTCTTGTTCACCTCCGTGTGAGCTTCCTGTGTCTTGGCTTTTATTTCCTCTCGTTTTGCTTTTATTTATGTCTACCTTCTTATTCATCTCTTTTCTTTAATTTTATCCAGAGTCTCTGCTGTCATACATGTCTTTTTCTAGCAATCTTTTGTGCTCAGCGTTTCTTCGCATGTCTCTTTCCATATTTCATTTACCTGTTTTCAATAATCGTCTTTAGTAAATGTATTTTCTAGTTGATGGAGGACATGGTATATGTTTGATATTGTGACTGTTGGTAGCAAACAATCATAATAAGTCAGTAGTTTGGTAAAGCATTTGTGTCTCATACTAGGTGCTGTGTCACTGAAAAGCGTCGCACGTGGGTGAATTTGCCAATACTGGACAAACAGGTCCATCTACATAATGAACACGAGGTATTTCTGTGTGTCTGGCCGTGTTTCTTTTCTGTTGCACCTATGTCATCTGAATTTGATAACAGCACTGTCTGGAATTGTGCTGTGCCACTTTTTACTTTTAGTTTTGCTCTCACGTGCTTCGATATGCAACCACATTTTCTGTTTCTGTCACTGATAAAAAAATTCCCTCAAGAAAACCCTGCAAACATCCCTATATCTCAACAATAGTTTGTTCTTTTGTCATGTTCCATTCGCTGAAAAACTACACACGTGGCTGAAATTGCCATTACTTGACAGACAGATCCATCTACAGAATGAACAAGAGGCAGTTTGTGTGTCTGGCCATCTATGCACTTTGCGGCTTCTGAATTTGATAACAGCAGTGTCTCGAATCGCGCTGTGCCATTTTTTATTTCTATTTTTGCTCTCATGTGCAACGATATGCAACCACAGTTTCTGTTTCTGTCACTGATACAAAATTCCTCTGCAAACATCCTTATATTTCAACACTAGTTTGGTCTGCCGTCTCGTCCCATCTCTAAGTTTTCCATACAATATTTGTTTGGGAATACATTATTCATTCTTTACATGACCCACCCACGGTATTCTCTGATTCCTAAGTAATTCCATGATGGATGGGAATATGGCTCGCTGCAAGACGTTAGTTTGTTACTTTCTCCCGCTATATTATGATCGTTAGCTTGCAAAGAGAACACACATTTTTAAAAAATGTATAACCTGTTATCTTTCCCAACATAGGTAGTCCAAGACTATGATCCACATAAAGTGTACCATCATCATGCAAACCTGGTTTAGCTATGTCGTCTAATGTTGATGCACGTAATCCAAGTATAATCAATCGGCATCTGTCTCCCATAAATGAAAATCGCCACTAGCGAAAAAGATCCTCCTCTATTTAAGGTCATCTTGTTAAACTGGAAATATTGATATGGTGATACGGGTAATTAACAACAAGATATGTTTGACGGCGTAATCCCCCAAAAACTCACGGACAGCGTTACAAGTGACGTTGATAATTTTTGTTTTGTTTGTCTGTTTGTGTGGAAAATTTGAGTCATCTCACTGAAAGGCTCCTTTAGGTGGTCAGGGAACGTGTAGAGCACATTCCAAAATACCAAAACATGTATCTAAATGTAACCAATGTCTCACTGTACATGTAGGCGCTCTCCTAGTTCTGTAACCCTCGCTCTCCAATTATCAGTATAGATCTGTCTGACATTATATGGATGAATATCTAAAGCGTCATCGTCAACTGTTAGTTTTCTTCTTTTCGCAGAACATCCAGTTTCCACTCGATGTGATAGCTCGTTTGTGTGACGCCGATGAAGAAGTAGAAGAAGTCTGTATGGGGAACGATGAATACCGCTGTAGTTCGTATGTCAATTGTCGCTACTATTAAACAACGAACTGTAAAGAGGTCGTATGGGTGAGTGGTAGCGATACAGGTAGGGATATTGCATTTTTGGTTTTCTAGATGTTTTTCTTTAGATTGTTGAGGTGCATTTGCACACGAAATATCACCAATAGTTTTGTTTTCACTAGCAGAAAATCACCATAGACTTTTTTTCTCCCACAGATCCTCATTTCTTATCTTATATCCGAACTTATCTTGGAACTAGTTTCCTGACGTATTTGTGACACAGGTGACTTCCTACAGCTGAGAGTTATTTTCACGATGCATCGTTGAAGAGCTGTTGAACTGGCTCTTTTCAATATTGGATATTCAGATGAGCCCAGAAGCAAGGCTGAATCCATAATGACTGAGCTACTCGAAACACTGAGATGTGCTGTTGGTAACACATGTGAAAAAAGATGATGGCATTGTTGTCGAAACATCATGATGGCTGAGTGAACATGTTGTTGACATGACAGATACTTTTGTCGTTATTGTTGCTAACAACAGAGTTCTTTTTTTTGGTAAGGAGCATGTGAAGAATCATGTTGTCATGACAGAGGTAGTTGAAACATGGTATCTCTGCGTAACCCCACAATATGGTAAAAACTTGTAGATGGTGGCTCTGGTGTACGACTCGTTATGACAGAGGTTGACACACTCACAGAGTTTGTAGTGTCAACATAAGAACATACCCAGATTTGTCGACGCATCAGAGATTGTAGGATCAGCACAGTTGACATGCTCACGTGCATCAACACACACTAGATTATGATATATCTGTTCCACATGTATTATCGGTGTTCTTGTCGTCAAAAATCTACCGTGGTGTGATCATTCAAGATGTCGTAGATGTCGACACACTAGACTGTAATGTCGGTGTTACATGTGATAATGTTATTGGTGTCGGGAGAATACAATTTTGTAATGTCTACATCCACATTCTCTCTAATTAGCAACTTGTCGAGTCGCTTTTCATGCTAAGCGTGGTCGGTGACGCACACATTTCGATGTTGTTTTAATGGTGTCGAGCAAAATTTAATATCAAAATATATCAAAAATGTTCAAACTTTTTTTTTTTATGTTAACGTAGTTGTAGTCTTGTGCGCATCAGAATAACGAGATCGCCATCACTGAGACCGGTGTCGACACGCTCTTTGTTTTGTGTGAGATATGTCATCTGAACGTATGTTTTGTTTCTACCCTAGATGTGTTCGAGTAAGTTGGTTTTTGTGTACCAGATCAACCTTTTATTCATCATCTTCCACAGCAACTTTCCTACATAAGGGAGCAGGCAGATGGGTCTGTAATTCTTGGAGATAATTTGTGTGTGTGTGTGACTTTTCTGAGTCAAGGTATGGTATGTAGAGATCTCCTCCCAAGCAGATGATACGTGTCCTAAGTGTCAAATATTGTTAACGATCATGAAAAACCAGTCATCGAGGTGGCATTGTCGACAGGCTTGAAGAAATCAATGTGGAAATTTGACATTGGCAAATACCTGAACACTGTCCTTCACCCTCATTGTAATGTTTAAGTAAGATTTCCTGGAATGAAATTCGACATCTAGGTGATCAGCGCGTCAAACATATCATAGGCTGTGATTGAGCTCGATGTTTTACATCCCCTTTGACTGGAGGATGATGAGCCTGTAAATCACGGAAGCCGTGTTGTCATCGAACGGTCTAGGTATGGTATGTAGAGATCTCCTTCCAGGTAGATAATTCATGTTTTGGGTGTCAAATTCGGTTAACGATCCTGAAAAAAGACACGATGACGGAATCCTCGAGGTGTGAGGAATATTGTTATAAGACCATGATTAGCATGTACCATACCAACGGATGTAAACAATCATCATGCCCGACCATATTTGTCTGTCCACACTGCAACTTATCAGTTTAGTTGTTGAGTGTTTTCCATCTTCTCTCTTTATCGAACACGATCTTTCATTCTTTTTTTATTTTGCCACTTGTAACCAAGTATTCGAACTTTCCTTTTTTTTCATGATGTGCCTGTAAAACATCGATTGTTACTTTCGACTGTTGATTAAGAGCTCTCTTTTTGTGTTGGACTGTTTTCAAACATTCAGGGAACGCTCAAATTCTTCTGAGAAAGGCCACATATGCGGCCTCTAAACGGCTTTTCATTTGGTTGTCTGCTGACCAGCGATATCACCACCACTTCATGTATACTTGACTCTGACAGGCGATTTGCGAAAAAATAAGAGGGAAGCAAGTAGGTATGAACGTCGTATACGAACAAGACATGAGAATCTGTGGCAAAAGCAATCTAGCCAGGGGTCTGATGGTGACATATGTCGAATGATTTGACATGAACCCGCTACTTTTCAACATCTTCACTTTTAAAAGTAACAGGTGAATCGACTAAGGTATAGATAGCATACTACCCAAAACCGGCGCTTTTTATTCTGCTGCGAAGATAGAGATAGTGGACACGATGTACGTACACGATCAGTAGACTGAACTTACCCAATTGTTCAAAAGACTTGAGCAATTGAGTGAGAATCGAACACTGGTGAACCAGACAAAGACGACTTCAAATTTGTGTCTCTCCGATCAAAGATATTGTGAACACACTTTCAAAACTTCCACAAGTTGATTCAGAAACTATCGCGATGACCCGCGAAACACGGGTGAGTCGAAAAAACACGAGCCATATTACGACCACCAACCAATTCAACCATTCCAACAAAACTAGCATCTGTCATTTTCCCGTTACAACCGAATGTCTGGTGACGAATCGCAAACATATATTTACAACACCGCTAGTCCAGCGTCATTACCGTTTTTGGTTTGTCCTTCAACCAAAAACAATTCCTCATTTGAACATGTTTTTACCTTCTTCTAGTAGTTTCTGACATGTGTAAGGTAAGGTAAAAACATGTTCAAATGAGGAATTGTTTTTGGTTGAAGGACAAACCAAAAACGGTAATGACGCTGGACTAGCGGTGTTGTAAATATATGTTTACGATTCGTCACCAGACATTCGGTTGTAACGGGAAAATGACAGATGCTAGTTTTGTTGGAATGGTTGAATTGGTTGGTGGTCGTAATATGGCTCGTGCTTTTTCGACTCACCCGTGTTTCGCGGGTCATCGCGATAGTTTCTGAATCAACTTGTGGAAGTTTTGAAAGTGTGTTCACAATATCTTTGATCGGAGAGACACAAATTTGAAGTCGTCTTTGTCTGGTTCACCAGTGTTCGATTCTCACTCAATTGCTCAAGTCTTTTGAACAATTGGGTAAGTTCAGTCTACTGATCGTGTACGTACATCGTGTCCACTATCTCTATCTTCGCAGCAGAATAAAAAGCGCCGGTTTTGGGTAGTATGCTATCTATACCTTAGTCGATTCACCTGTTGCTTTTAAAAGTGAAGATGTTGAAAAGTAGCGGGTTCATGTCAAATCATTCGACATATGTCACCATCAGACCCCTGGCTAGATTGCTTTTACCACAGATTCTCATGTCTTGTTCGTATACGACGTTCATACCTACTTGCTTCCCTCTTATTTTTTCGCAAATCGCCTGTCAGAGTCAAGTATACATGAAGTGGTGGTGATATCGCTGGTCAGCAGACAACCAAATGAAAAGCCGTTTAGAGGCCGCATATGTGGCCTTTCTCAGAAGAATTTGAGCGTTCCCTGAATGTTTGAAAACAGTCCAACACAAAAAGAGAGCTCTTAATCAACAGTCGAAAGTAACAATCGATGTTTTACAGGCACATCATGAAAAAAAGGAAAGTTCGAATACTTGGTTACAAGTGGCAAAATAAAAAAAGAATGAAAGATCGTGTTCGATAAAGAGAGAAGATGGAAAACACTCAACAACTAAACTGATAAGTTGCAGTGTGGACAGACAAATATGGTCGGGCATGATGATTGTTTACATCCGTTGGTATGGTACATGCTAATCATGGTCTTATAACAATATTCCTCACACCTCGAGGATTCCGTCATCGCGTCTTTTTTCAGGATCGTTAACCGAATTTGACACTCAAAACATGAATTATCTACCTGGAAGGAGATCTCTACATACCATACCTAGACCGTTCGATGACAACACGGCTTCCGTGATTTACAGGCTCATCATCCTCCAGTCAAAGGGGATGTAAAACATCGAGCTCAATCACAGCCTATGATATGTTTGACGCGCTGATCACCTAGATGTCGAATTTCATTCCAGGAAATCTTACTTAAACATTACAATGAGGGTGAAGGACAGTGTTCAGGTATTTGTCAATGTCAAATTTCCACATTGATTTCTTCAAGCCTGTCGACAATGCCACCTCGATGACTGGTTTTTCATGATCGTTAACAATATTTGACACTTAGGACACGTATCATCTGCTTGGGAGGAGATCTCTACATACCATACCTTGACTCAGAAAAGTCACACACACACACAAATTATCTCCAAGAATTACAGACCCATCTGCCTGCTCCCTTATGTAGGAAAGTTGCTGTGGAAGATGATGAATAAAAGGTTGATCTGGTACACAAAAACCAACTTACTCGAACACATCTAGGGTAGAAACAAAACATACGTTCAGATGACATATCTCACACAAAACAAAGAGCGTGTCGACACCGGTCTCAGTGATGGCGATCTCGTTATTCTGATGCGCACAAGACTACAACTACGTTAACATAAAAAAAAAAAGTTTGAACATTTTTGATATATTTTGATATTAAATTTTGCTCGACACCATTAAAACAACATCGAAATGTGTGCGTCACCGACCACGCTTAGCATGAAAAGCGACTCGACAAGTTGCTAATTAGAGAGAATGTGGATGTAGACATTACAAAATTGTATTCTCCCGACACCAATAACATTATCACATGTAACACCGACATTACAGTCTAGTGTGTCGACATCTACGACATCTTGAATGATCACACCACGGTAGATTGTTGACGACAAGAACACCGATAATACATGTGGAACAGATATATCATAATCTAGTGTGTGTTGATGCACGTGAGCATGTCAACTGTGCTGATCCTACAATCTCTGATGCGTCGACAAATCTGGGTATGTTCTTATGTTGACACTACAAACTCTGTGAGTGTGTCAACCTCTGTCATAACGAGTCGTACACCAGAGCCACCATCTACAAGTTTTTACCATATTGTGGGGTTACGCAGAGATACCATGTTTCAACTACCTCTGTCATGACAACATGATTCTTCACATGCTCCTTACCAAAAAAAAGAACTCTGTTGTTAGCAACAATAACGACAAAAGTATCTGTCATGTCAACAACATGTTCACTCAGCCATCATGATGTTTCGACAACAATGCCATCATCTTTTTTCACATGTGTTACCAACAGCACATCTCAGTGTTTCGAGTAGCTCAGTCATTATGGATTCAGCCTTGCTTCTGGGCTCATCTGAATATCCAATATTGAAAAGAGCCAGTTCAACAGCTCTTCAACGATGCATCGTGAAAATAACTCTCAGCTGTAGGAAGTCACCTGTGTCACAAATACGTCAGGAAACTAGTTCCAAGATAAGTTCGGATATAAGATAAGAAATGAGGATCTGTGGGAGAAAAAAAGTCTATGGTGATTTTCTGCTAGTGAAAACAAAACTATTGGTGATATTTCGTGTGCAAATGCACCTCAACAATCTAAAGAAAAACATCTAGAAAACCAAAAATGCAATATCCCTACCTGTATCGCTACCACTCACCCATACGACCTCTTTACAGTTCGTTGTTTAATAGTAGCGACAATTGACATACGAACTACAGCGGTATTCATCGTTCCCCATACAGACTTCTTCTACTTCTTCATCGGCGTCACACAAACGAGCTATCACATCGAGTGGAAACTGGATGTTCTTCGAAAAGAAGAAAACTAACAGTTGACGATGACGCTTTAGATATTCATCCATATAATGTCAGACAGATCTATACTGATAATTGGAGAGCGAGGGTTACAGAACTAGGAGAGCGCCTACATGTACAGTGAGACATTGGTTACATTTAGATACATGTTTTGGTATTTTGGAATGTGCTCTACACGTTCCCTGACCACCTAAAGGAGCCTTTCAGTGAGATGACTCAAATTTTCCACACAAACAGACAAACAAAACAAAAATTATCAACGTCACTTGTAACGCTGTCCGTGAGTTTTTGGGGGATTACGCCGTCAAACATATCTTGTTGTTAATTACCCGTATCACCATATCAATATTTCCAGTTTAACAAGATGACCTTAAATAGAGGAGGATCTTTTTCGCTAGTGGCGATTTTCATTTATGGGAGACAGATGCCGATTGATTATACTTGGATTACGTGCATCAACATTAGACGACATAGCTAAACCAGGTTTGCATGATGATGGTACACTTTATGTGGATCATAGTCTTGGACTACCTATGTTGGGAAAGATAACAGGTTATACATTTTTTAAAAATGTGTGTTCTCTTTGCAAGCTAACGATCATAATATAGCGGGAGAAAGTAACAAACTAACGTCTTGCAGCGAGCCATATTCCCATCCATCATGGAATTACTTAGGAATCAGAGACTACCGTGGGTGGGTCATGTAAAGAATGAATAATGTATTCCCAAACAAATATTGTATGGAAAACTTAGAGATGGGACGAGACGGCAGACCAAACTAGTGTTGAAATATAAGGATGTTTGCAGAGGAATTTTGTATCAGTGACAGAAACAGAAACTGTGGTTGCATATCGTTGCACATGAGAGCAAAAATAGAAATAAAAAATGGCACAGCGCGATTCGAGACACTGCTGTTATCAAATTCAGAAGCCGCAAAGTGCATAGATGGCCAGACACACAAACTGCCTCTTGTTCATTCTGTAGATGGATCTGTCTGTCAAGTAATGGCAATTTCAGCCACGTGTGTAGTTTTTCAGCGAATGGAACATGACAAAAGAACAAACTATTGTTGAGATATAGGGATGTTTGCAGGGTTTTCTTGAGGGAATTTTTTTATCAGTGACAGAAACAGAAAATGTGGTTGCATATCGAAGCACGTGAGAGCAAAACTAAAAGTAAAAAGTGGCACAGCACAATTCCAGACAGTGCTGTTATCAAATTCAGATGACATAGGTGCAACAGAAAAGAAACACGGCCAGACACACAGAAATACCTCGTGTTCATTATGTAGATGGACCTGTTTGTCCAGTATTGGCAAATTCACCCACGTGCGACGCTTTTCAGTGACACAGCACCTAGTATGAGACACAAATGCTTTACCAAACTACTGACTTATTATGATTGTTTGCTACCAACAGTCACAATATCAAACATATACCATGTCCTCCATCAACTAGAAAATACATTTACTAAAGACGATTATTGAAAACAGGTAAATGAAATATGGAAAGAGACATGCGAAGAAACGCTGAGCACAAAAGATTGCTAGAAAAAGACATGTATGACAGCAGAGACTCTGGATAAAATTAAAGAAAAGAGATGAATAAGAAGGTAGACATAAATAAAAGCAAAACGAGAGGAAATAAAAGCCAAGACACAGGAAGCTCACACGGAGGTGAACAAGAAAGTGGGAAGATGCATTAAAAGGGATAAGAGGAAATATATAGATGAACTAACTAAAGAGGGGGAGGAAGCCGACTTTCCGTTATGGGAGACAGATACCGATTATTTATACTTGGGTTAGGTACACCTACATTAGACGACATAATTAAACTAGCTCTGCAGTATGATGGTACACTTTTATATGGATCATGATTTTGGACTACCTATGTTGGGAAAAATAACAGGTTATACATTTTTTAAAATGTACGTTGTCTTTGTAAGCTAAAGACTGGACAGAGTAACAAGCTAACGTCTTGTAGTGAGCCACACTCCCGTCCATTATGGTATTACTTAGGAATCGGAGACTATAGTGGGTGAGTCACGCGAGAAGAATGTAAAATAAAACAACAACCAAAAAAAATTGAATGTAAATACAAATATATTAATAAAAATATTGTAAGGAAAACTTAGAGATGGCGCGAGACATTAGGGCAGACCAGTGTTGAGATATAATAATGTTTGCAGGGCTTTCTTGGGGGAATTTTTTATCAGTGAAAGAAACAGAAAATGTGGCTGCTGATCGTAGCACATGGAAAGCAAAATTAAAAAATGGCACAGCAAGTTTCGAGACAGTGCTGTTATAACATTCAGAAGACAAATAAAAACGCATCTTGCTCATTCTGTAGATGGATCTGTCTGTCCAGTATTGGCAAATTCAGCCACATGTGACACTTTTCAGTGAGACAGCACCCGGTATGAGACATAGTTGTTTTACCAAACTACTGACTTATCATGATTGGTTGCTACAACCCGTCTGTCATGACGTCATTGGTTTTGTAGTTTAATTAAATTAGTTTTTTTTATCATAAAGCTCACCTCCGATTAACATTAATTACCTAGGCTGTTTAATAAGACATGAGATCGCATCGGTGTCCGACATAGACTTAAGATGGAACATAACGTGTCACAGCCTTAAACATATATTATAACTGTCTACAGTTCAGTCTACGTTAACTCTTCATCTGATCTTTGAATTGTTATTATCATTGACATATTTATAAAGGCAAAGCAGTAAGAAAACTTACCACAACAAATATAAAATATGTTAGACGCCTTGTGTCCGTTTGAATGTGTTGATGAATGGTAGGGGACAATGATACAAAAATATTCTTAGTACTTTTTCCCCATTAACAGCCTATGGATGCGAAAGCTGAATAAAGTGGTCACGTAATAAACCAGACAGACTGGATCGCTCCCATAATTACCCTATTTTATTAGCGTTTTGATTACGTTGTGCTAATATTGATAACCCTTATCTTTAGTGATGTAACGAGTGTGTATGGAAATATTGGGTGAGGGATTGATCGATCTACTTAGTCACCACTCTAGCCAGTCACCATCACTTCAACATATATTTATATCGCTATTTGGATACTGAATCACACAAACACACACACACCTCTCCATCAAACCCAGCTAACCGTGCACTTGCTTCTAGGACCCACAGACAAACACACACACCTCTCCATCAAACCCAGCTAACCGTCCACTTGCTCTAGGACCCACAGACAAATACACACACCTCTCCATCAAACCCAGCTAACTGTGCACTTGCTCTAGGATCCACAGACAAATACAGACACCTCTCCATCAAACCCAACTATCCGTCCACTTGTTCTATGACCACACACGAATATAGGTACCTCGCCGCCAACAATTATTACTTTTTTTTCAGCCAGCTAAGTTTTCCGAAGAATTTTCCTTTTGTCTACTCTCTGATTACTGTGCACAAACACACATGAACACGAACACAGGCTTCTTTGTGCTCTGTTAATAAATATTTAAAAATAATTAATAACTAATAAAATGTATCAGAGAGGCAACTGACATGTACTACACCTATCTTTTCTGCTATGAACGTTGGGGTGCACTCTCGATCTCATCTATTAGTGGACTTAGCTTGATCTTAATATATTTCTTAAACCTATGTGATACATCGATAATTCCAACATAGCGACGCAGCGAGATGACACACAAAAATTCAATACTCAAAATCCGTACGTTCATCGACCACTACTCGTCTCGCTCTAGAAAAAAGGAGAATATTGTTTTAACACTATCGAGCTCGCCGAATTATTTTTATTGTTTACTGAATTTTGTCATATTTATCGTAAAATATGGCCCATTTACGTCCACGTGGATATAATAAATATTAATTTATTATTATTAAATGTATATATACTCACCATAACTATGAAATAACTAACGCAACGCTAGTCCCTGATATGGTAGTTTCGTTTCCGGCGTGGGCGTGGTCTATAGCTGGACAACATACACTCGCCCTATTGGTAGTTGAAAATGGCGCGAAGCAGGGATGTCCATTACATGAGTCATTAACCAATTATCCCTCAACTACCAACCCCTTCATGAGCCATAGGTCAGCTCACACCCTAATCTATACCCTCATTATTAACTTTCCACCTACCAATTGACAACCACTTCTCATATACACTATCTACATCATTCAGGGTGGAGCAGTTCCTCTATATAACCATTATTATCAGCTGATGCCTAGAGAATGTTACTCCACCCTGGAGTAATCCTATATCCCTTTGTATCCAAGTCCGATCATAACGTGCGCCTCCTACTACTTGAATGTAATGTTATAACGTTTTGTGTCGACTAATATAATGTTTTAACGTTTTGTGTGTCGTCTAATATAGAGTTATAATGTTGTGTGTCGTCTAAAATAACGTTATAACGGTTTGTGTCGTCTAATGTAACGTTATAACGTTTTGTGTGTCGTCTAATATAACGTTATAACGGTTTGTGTGTCGCCTAATATAGAGTTATAATGTTGTGTGTCGTCTAATATAACGTTATAACATTTTGTGTGTCGTCTAATGTACCGTTACAACGGTTTGTGTCGTCTAATATAACTTTATAACGTTTTTTGTGTCGCCTAGTGTAACGCATATAAAAGTTAAAAAAAACGTAAAGTGACCATAAATTTTTACAGACCTTCAGCACATGATTTTTGGGGTAATGTGGGCGGTATTACGCCCGTGCCGCTTTACTTTCCCAGAAAAAAATCCGGTACTTATTTAAGGCTGGGTGAACCCGGAAGCCGTCGTTTGGGATCGAACCCTACCTCTTGTCCTTTGTAGTCCAGTTCACTAACCACTGAGCTATCGCGGCTCCCAATATAACGTATATACTGTCTTAATAATGGACATTAGACAAGCAAATGAAAAGACGATTTGAGGCCACAGGGATGGGATTTCTCAGAAGAATGTTGAAAGTTCCCTGGACAGCTAAAAAGACCAATGAAGAAATTCTCAAAGTGGCCAACACAAAAAGGAAACTCCTAAAATACATCAGAAAGAAACAATCAACATTTTTCGGGCACACCATGAGAAGAGGAAAGTTGCAATACTTGGTTACAACTGGCAAAATAAAAGGAAAGAGAGATAGCGGACGACAAAGAGAGAACATATTGAATAGCTTGGTGTCATGGCATGGAAAACAGTCCACAACAGAACTGATACGATGCACTGTAGATAGAAGATTGTGGAAGGGCATGATCATCTACCCCAACCGGTATGGCACATGATGATGAATATAACGTTTTGTGTCGTCTAATATGCCGTTATAACGTTTTGTGTCAACTAATGTAATGTTATAACGTTTTGTGTAGACTAATGTAATGTTATAATGTTTTGTGTCGACTAATGTAATGTTATAACGTTTTGTGTAGACTAATGTAATGTTATAACGTTTTGTGTAGACTAATGTAATGTTATAACATTTTGTGTAGACTAATATAAAGTTATAACGTTTTGTGTAGACTAATGTAATGTTATAACGTTTTGTGTAGACTAATGTAATGTTATAACGTTTTGTGTAGACTAATGTAATGTTATAACGTTTTGTGTAGACTAATGTAATGTTATAACGTTTTGTGTAGACTAATATAAAGTTATAACGTTTTGTGTAGACTAATGTAATGTTATAACGTTTTGTGTAGACTAATGTAATGTTATAACGTTTTGTGTAGACTAATATAAAGTTATAACGTTTTGTGTAGACTAATGTAATGTTATAACGTTTTGTGTAGACTAATGTAATGTTATAACGTTTTGTGTAGACTAATGTAATGTTATAACGTTTTGTGTAGACTAATATAAAGTTATAACGTTTTGTGTAGACTAATATGTTACAACGTTTTGTGTAAGTAAAAAAAGTAAAGTACCCCCGTCACGCCAAGTGGCGTATAGGGAATATGGTGTTAGTGACCATAAATGTTAGGCCTCTTCGGCATATGATTTTTGGGGTAATGTGGTCGGTATTACGCCCGTGCCGCTTTAATTTCCCAGAAGAAAATCCGGTACCCATTAAAGGTTGGGTGAACCTGGAAGCCGTCGGTTGGGATCGAACTCTAACTCTTGTCCTTTGTAGTCCAGTTCAGTAACCACTGAGCTATCGCGGCTCAACGTTTTGTGTAGACTAATGTAATGTTATAACGTTTTGTGTAGACTAATGTAATGTTATAACGTTTTGTGTAGACTAATATAAAGTTATAACGTTTTGTGTAGACTAATGTAATGTTATAACGTTTTGTGTAGACTAATGTAATGTTATAACGTTTTGTGTAGACTAATGTAATGTTACAACGTTTTGTGTAGACTAATATAATGTTACAACCTTTGTGTAGACTAATGTAATATTACAACGTTTTGTGTAGACTAATATAATGTTACAACGTTTTGTGTAGACTAATGTTATGTTGTATGAGATTGAAGAAAGAGGCCAAAGCAAAAAGAGAGCTAATTTCCAATATTAGGAAGAAACAATCATCATTTTTTGACCATGTAATGAGAAGAGAACAGTTGAAATATATTGTAACAACTGGGAAAATTGAGGGACGAAGAGATAGAGGGAAGCAAAGAGAAAAGATATCAGATAGCTGAAGAGAATGACTTGGCAGAAGGTCAACAACAGAAATGATAAATAACTGTCGAGATCGAAAGTTGTGGAGAGACATGATCACCTACGCCAGCAGGCCCGGTACTTGATGATGATGAATGTAACGTTATAACGTTTTGTGTCGACTAATGTAACGTTATAACGTTTTGTGTGTCGTCTAATGTACTGTTATAACGTTTTGTGTCGACTAATATAATGTTATAACGTTTTGTGTCAATTAATGTAATGTTATAACGTTTTGTGTCGACTAATATAATGTTATAACGTTTTGTGTCAACTAATGTAATGTTATAACGTTTTGTGTCGACTAATATAATGTTATAACGTTTTGTGTCAACTAATGTAATGTTACAACGTTTTGTATCATCTAGTACGCCATTATAACATTTTTATGTCGTATTCTATTACAGTAAAGCTATAACAACGACATTTGCTGTTCCCTTCTTATTACACTGCATACAGGCTTGACCCGCGGCAATGACAAGGCATTCAAATTAGTAGAAGAAGGATCAAGAACAGCCACGCACATCAACAGTAATGCTGGAATTTAAACTTAAACAGCAAGTGAATAAAAAAAACAAATAAATTGAATAAACGGATAGGACAAGATAAACACAGAGAGAAAGATGATAAGAGAACGACATTAACGTTCAGAAAGGAGAGCTCACAATACCATTTGCATCTTGTTTAGACCAAGAATATACAGTCCAATATGATCAACAAACCAAGGAAAGAAAGAACAAAACAAACAACGAAACAAATAATTTAACAAACAACGAAATAAACAAAGAAATGACTTAACAAACAAATTAACAAACAACTTAACAAACAATGAAACTGCTTATAAAACAAAGAAACAAACAACTTAACAAACAAAGAAACAACTTAACAAACAATAAAACAAACAACTTAACAATCCAAGAAACAGCTTAACAAACAATGAAACTGCTTACGAAACAATGAAACAAACAATTTAATAAACAAAGGAACAACTTAACAAACAAGTAAACAAACAATTAAACAAACAAGAAACAAACAACGACACAAACAATCAAACAAACAAGTTAACAAATAATGAAACAAACAATTTAACAAACAAACAAAAATCAAAGAAGTTAACAAACAATGAAACAAACAACTAAACAAACAAAGTTATAGAGAACTTGACAAAGAAACAACAAACTTAATAAAGAAACACACTGGTTAACAAACAATGAAACAACTTAAGAAACAATGAAACAAACAACTTAACAAACAAATTAACAAACAATTTAATAAACAATTGTGGTAATTGTTAAATAATAAATAAGCTAAACAATTTAACATGGAACTAAATAAATAAAGATAAACACAAAACTTAACAAACAAAAAAACGAACAACTTAATGAACAACTTAACAATGAAAGAGAAACATACACTTTAATAAACAGACAATTTAACAAACAAGGAAAAAAAGAACTTAAATAAACAAAGACACAAACAACCTAACAAAGAGAAAATCAATTAATAAACAATGAAACAAACAAAGATACAAACAACTTTAAAAACAATGACAAATTATAAATAAACACTAAAATAACTCAACATATAACCAAACAAAGTAGTCAAGTAAACGTGCGAGTAAACTAGGAAACAAGCAGGAAATGACTAAATGAAAACAAGTAAACAATGTAATAAGCAAGAAACATCATCATCATCAAGTACCGGGCCTACTGGCGTAGGTGACCATGTCTCTCCACAACTTTCGATCTCGGCAGCTATTTATCATTTCTGTTGTTGACCTTCTGCCAAGCCATTCTCTTAAGCTGTCTGTTATTTTTCCTCTATCTCTTCGTCCCTCAATTTTTCCATTTGTTACAATATATTTCAGTTGTTCTCTTCTCATTACATGGCCAAAAAAGATGATTGTTTCTTCCTAATATTGGAAATTAGCTCTCGTTTTGCTTTGAGAAAGCAAGAAACAGCTAAATGAAAACAAGAAAGGTAAAGGTAAAGTACGAGACTTGAACCGGCGTCTTAGCACGCGAGTTTCCACCCATATGTGCTCGACCGTCTATCCAGAAATGTTCGGAGATTCCTCGATAGTGTCTCTTCAAGCATCGAAACTCACGATGCGAGGCGACATTCCTCACCTTCCCGGGGTAATATCCTGGTACCCATTTCTGCCAACGGCTGGGTCGACCGTGGGGGTATTTTGTGTGTCCAACCACGAGTACAACTCACACTGCACCCAGCGGGAATCGAACACGGGTTGTCCAAACGTCGGTAGTCCAGTCGGGTGTTTTTTTCCCAATTAGGCTACCGATGCCCCCAAACAAAGGGGGAAAACAAGAAAGTAAATAACTAAATGAAAAGAAGAAACAACTAAATGAAAACAAGCAAACAAACAACGAAACAAACGAGAAACATCTCAATGAAAACAAGAAAATTAACAACAAAACACAAAATAGACAACTAAATGAAAACAGACAATTATGAAAGAAGAACAATGAAAGAAACAACTAAATTAAAACAAACAAACAAACAATGAAGTAAACTAAAAAAAAAAAACTATAAATTAAAACAAGAGGGTAAACAACAAAATAAATAAGAAACAACTAAATGAAAACAAATAAACAAGCAGATTAAACAATGAAACAAACAAGAAACAGCTAAATCTTCTTTTTCTGTCCTTCCTTATTTGCCTTTCAGGGTCGAGTAGATATATAATTCTCAGTCTTTTGCTTTTCTGTTCACCCCTGCTGCTGTTATGTTTCCTAGTGATATTCCCCCCCCCCCACACACACACACAATCTTGGCGTATAACTTTCCTACAAGGCTGAGAAACGATATATATCTATATTGAATGCAGTCTCTTTTGCTACCTTTATTTGTCCATATTGGTACGATGATTGCCTGTTACCAGTCTTCTGTGGCTTTTTGTTGGTGTCATGCTCCACTGAATATTCTGGTGCAGCAATGTAACTCTTGTTTCTCCTGCTGTTGCTGCTAATAATTCTACTGGTATATTATCTGTACCCTGTGCTTTATTTCCTGGTGCATATTTGATTACTTTTTCGATTTCCTCTTTCATGATGTTGGGTTCTGTGTTTGTGCATTCCTGCCTGGTTTTTGTTGTCTTATTGGTAGTTGGTGCCATGTTTAATAGGCCTTCAAATAGTCTTTCCATCTTTGTTGCATATTAGCTTATTTGATCAAAATTTTAACTTTTTTCCTGGTTAGGCATATTTTTCATATTATTCTTGTTTCTTAGTCTCCCTACAATTTTTAAACAGTTACCTCTTTTCTTTAATTGCTTCTATGATTGCATCGTTTCACCACGGGGTGCTTTTTCCCTTCTTTTGTCCTTTGCTTCATTCCACAGACTGTTTTATAGATGTTGATTACTGTTTCCTTAAACTGTTTCCACTCTTCTTCTGCTCTGTTTACTTCGTTAGGGAGTTTCTTGAATTCCTCTGTTTTTCTTCTAGGGTTTGACTCTTGATCTTTTAATTGTTTTATTTTTATTGTCTGTCCGTTTTGCTTCTTTTGTTTGTTTTCGTATCTTCTCTTTGTTTTTGACTATCTGAGTGTAATCATAACCATTTGATAGTCCGTGTCGCCTGTGATATTAGGGATAGCGCTGCTGTCGGTTACTCTTTTCTTGTTCGTATAAAATCTATCTGGCTTCCACATGTTGTGTCATTCCATTTGTACCAGGTGTATAATTATGACTCTCTGTGTTTGAAGAATGTGTTGGTAATAAACAAATTATTGTGGGTACATAATTCCAGCAGTCTGCTTCCATTTTCATTTAATTCAACTGTCTTATCACAATTACAAACAAATACAAACAATAAATTAGCACACCAAGAAATGTTTCCTCAGCTAAACACAAATACAAACAATAAATTAGCACACCAAGAAATGTTTCCTCAGCTAAACACAAATACAAACAATAAATTAGCACACCAAGAAATGATTTCTCATCTAAACACAAATACAAACAATAAATCGGGCGTGGTCTCCAAGATGGCGGATCTAGTCCACGTCCTCTTGATCGCTGCAGAAAGTGCATCCAGGGTCTGATTAATTTCGGTTCTTCGTTGCATTTTTCTGCATTAAAGTAAAAATGGTGATATACTTATTATATCTGTGCTGCTAAAGCGAGGTTGTAGGCCGACAACAGTCCCTTTTTGACAAATCAAGTGTTGTGAATGAGACCTTCCAACGTCTAGACTTGATCTGAGCTTTACGTCACATTGGTGCTGTTCATGACCGTTGTTGGAATTCCTTGACGCAAGTTATGTCCATATTACTTATTAATGTGAAATGCTTTGTCAGCCACAGTTTTATCCTTTTAGGGAATTTGTACTGTGTTTTGTTCGTCGTAGGCTGCATTCACTAGAGTAATCAAGAATCTAAAGGGCGCGTCATTGCAGTGCGTCCGACATTGTTATGTGTGCTACGTCATCGTAATGGCTCATCGTAAATCCCTAGACCGGCCGTACGTTAATCTTACGGTCTGTTGTTTGATGTGCGACGGGGATGATCTGACGACTAACTGTGTGTTTGTATGTTAGGAATTGGAGTCAACAACAATGGCCTAACATCATCAAGAGCTATACATTTTTAAAGAAGTATGACGGTCATCATTTTTGGGAGGACGTGGGCTTCGGGGATTATGGTGGATAGGCGCCAGGAACCATTGAAGGCTATGCATGAAAAGTGTTCCTTGTTGCAGTTTCCTCATATTCCCAGTCCATGGGGGACTTGTTGGTCTCGAGGCAGACGCCGGCCTCGGGACAGAGAGGTTGTGGGTTCAAATCTCGGCTACACCAGTTGGGATTTTTATTTATGATTTCTCTCTGCGGCAACCACCCCTGGTCTCAGCAGCGAGACCCGGCTTGAAACGTCAGTTACTCATCAACGGAAAAAAACATGAGTACCTCCGAAGTCGGAGTTATCTGCCTGTGCGGCGAGGGACCCCTGTGCACACGGCTGCCAGGGAAAAATGGATTAACACTCAAAACTCAGTTCTTAGTCTCTAGGGACTTCGTCAGAGTTGAAAGCTGGCGAACGCAACAACAACAACAACAACAACAAACAATAAATCAGCACACCAAGAAATGTTTTCTCAACTTAACACAACAACAAACAATAAATCAGTACATAAAAATAAAACGAATGTTTTTTGCTGCCTTTATTTTTGGTGGTGGTCGAGAAAGGCAGCAGTTCGTAATGCATTCACCTCGTGATGTCAAAGCGGGTGTGGTCAACCTTCACCCCCAGATGTGACCGAGAAGCCAGGCTGGGTCACCCGCTTTCATTAAAACGACATTCAGCCACAATGAATGATGATGTCACAAAATAAACCCTTCCTGTCAAATATTAATTTGATGAATGAATGAACCCTATTCTATTTATTTACGTATGAGAATATCAGAACGACCACTATTATCCATCCATCCATCCATCCATCCATCCATCCATCCATCCATCCATCCATCCATCCATCCATCCATCCATCCATCCATCCATCCATCCATCCATCCATCCATCCATCCATCCATCCATCCATCCAACCATCCATCCATCCATCCATCCATCCATCCATCCATCCATCCATCCATCCATCCATCCATCCATCCATCTATCTATCTATCTATCTATCTATCTATCTATCTATCTATCTATCTATCTATCTATCTATCTATCTATCTATCTATCTATCTATCTATCTATCTATCTATCTATCTATCTATCTATCTATCTATCTATCTATCTATCTATCTATCTATCTATCTATCTATCTATCTATCTATCTATCTATCTATCTATCTATCTATCTATCTATCTATCTATCTATCTATCTATCTATTTATTATCCTTTCGAGCCGAAGACGGCACATAGGGCAGAACCACACTCTCAAAAACAGAAACCCTGCGTGCCAAATTGGCACATATTGCAGAGATCACTGCATCTATGGCTCTGTTTCCATAACAATACTTTTTACAATGACAACTTGTCAAGCCATCGATCAATCTCCTTAGTCGCCTCTTACGACATGCCTGGAAGGTCACAGTGTCACTATTTTTTTTTACCTCCCTCATAATGAGGCCCCGGTAACACACGGGCGCCACGATTATCACGTGAACTAAAATGCCAGTTTTAACCTAACCGCGCAGATGTGCACAGATTACTGCGATCTTCTTTGTTCACAAGAATATCTGAATGCAGACAAGATTCTCGGAAATGGAAAGAGAAAACAAAACCATTAGTTCCCCTCCCACCCCACCCCACCCACAATCTCAATCGATAAAAAAAAAAAATCAGGCGCGGGCTGTCCCTGGTTTGAAATGCCCACAAACTGGCGATAGTCGTGAGCACGTGTGGGGGGAGGGGGGGGAGAGAGACACATGAGTTTCTCTTTATTCTGCCATCGTTACGGTATGACACAACTAGCAAGGGATGGAGTAAACATGTCACAGGGCGGCTTTGTGTAGACCACACTTCTTGCTGGACTCTTTCGGAGCTATACATCTATTTACAATCACCAGGCAAGCATTATTATTATTATTATTATTATTGTTATTATTATTATTATTATTATTATTATTATTATTATTATTATAACTGATAGTTTACTGGCGAGCTCACAAGCACATGTTTTGTTATGTAACTACTGGGCACTTTTAGAATGTTTTTCAACGAACGTAATTGATATTTATGGTTTGAAAAAAAAGAGATATCATGTATAACAAATGAATGAATGACAATGAGGCATCATGTATAACAAATGAATGAATGACAATGAGGCATCATGTATAACAAATGAATGAATGACAATGAGGCATCATGTAAAATAAATGAATGAATGACAATGAGGCATCATGTATAACAAATGAATGAATGACAATGAGGCATCATGTAAAATAATGAATGAATGACAATGAGGCATCATGTATAACAAATGAATGAATGACAATGAGGCATCATGTAAAATAAATGAATGAATGACAATGAAACATAATGTAGAATAAATGAATGAATGACAATGAGACATTTAAAATAAATGAATGAATGACAAGGAGATATGTAGAACAAAGGAATGAATGACAATGAGGCATCATGTAGAATAAATGAATGAATGACAATGAGACATCATGTAGAATAAATGAATGAATGACAATGAGGCATTTAAAATAAATGAATGAATGACAATGAGGCATTTAAAATAAATGAATGAATGGCAAGGAGATATGTAGAACAAATGAATGAATGACAATGAGACATCATGTAGAATGAATGACAATGAGACATTTAAAATAAAGGAATGAAGGACAATGAAACATCATGTAGAATAAATGAATGAAAGACAATGAGACATCATGTAAATAAATGAATGAATGGCAATGAGATATCATGTAGAATTAATGAATGAATGACAATGAAATATCACGTAGAACAAATCCATGAATGGCAATGAGATATCATGTAAAATAAATGAATGAATGACAACTAGATATCATGTAAAATAAATGAATGAATGATAAAAAATAGTTAACTAATCAATACTTGGTGAATTTAGAAGAACAAAGAAGAAGCAATTCCATCGTGCCTCACTAATGGAGGGAATTATGGTGTTTTGTTGGCATCATTAAAAAAAATGTTGAATCTTGAGGGATTTAAACTCTTGACACGTGGTTCTATGAGCAGCGAGTGATTGGATTTCTTGCTAACAGATACTAAACAACTACAGTTCTAGTGGTCAGACATCGGGACTCCGACACATCTCAATCCGCTATCGAACATAGTTCGGTGCAGGAAATTATTGCATTTGTACGATTACCAAATCATTTCTTCCTCTGAAATGTAAATGTAAAGGTAAATTACGAGACTTGAACCGGCGTCTTAGCTCGCGAGTTTACTCCCATATGTGCTCGGCCGCCTATCCAGAAATGTTCGGAGATTTCTGTATAGTATTGCCTCAAGCATCGAAACTCACGATACGAGGCAACATTCCTCACCTTCCCAGGGTAATACCCTGGTACCAATTTCTGCCAACGGCTGGGTCGACCATGGGGGTATTTTTTTTGTCAAACCACGAGTACAACTCACACTGCTCCCAGCGGGAATCGAACACGGTTTGTCCGAACGTCGGTAGTCTAGTCGTGCTATACCCTTCATCATAAATATTTCGTCGACAGATCATCCCCTCTAACCATCGATCACTCCCTAGTGCTCAGATCCTCTCATCTTTCCAATCGTTCAGCACCACCGTCACATGCTACTGAAAGCACTGAAAATCTCTCTCTCTCTCTCTCTCTCTCTCTCTCTCTGCGATCAGGACTCAGTCAGAGTAGGACTCCAGACTCTCACACGAAGACAGCTGTCTGTTTAAGCCTGTTAGATCCACTCAGCTTGAATACCCGTTAAAACGTTGCACTGTGTTCTGCGCCAGTGGTCCAGTGCATCTGATTTCAGCCAGCATTTTGTTCAGGTTTGCTTTCCTTAGCCTTTGATTGTCCCCAAACTTCCTGCAAGGCAGCAGTTGATCTTTTCTGTAGGGGGATTCTGCCCTTAGATGGTCGGCCTTCTCAGGTTTACGAGCACAATCTGCCCGAGTCACTAGAGGTGACTAACACAGACATACGACTTGTAATATCAGGAAACTGCAACTAGGAACACCTTTCATGCATAATCTTCAACTGTTCCCGCCGCCTATCCTCATATACCGGTAATTCACGTCCTCTTGAAAATGATGATCGTCGTAGCACTTGATGATGTTAGGCCATCGTTATTGACTCCAATTCCGAACATATAGACACACAGTTAGTCGTCAAATTATCCCCGTCGCACATCAAACAACAGACCGTAAGATTAGCGCACGGCCGGTCTAGGGAACCATTACGATGACGTATAACACAACAATGTCGAACACACAATCTCGCTCCCTTTAGATTTCTGATTACTCTAGTGTAAGCAGCCTACGACGAACAAAACAGGAAGAAAATTCCCCAAAGAGACAAATCTGCGGCTGACGAAGTAGTTTACATTAATGAGTAACATGGAAATAACTTGCGTCAAGGAATTCCAACAACGGTCATGAACAGCACAAGTGTGACGTAAAGCGCAGATCAAGTCTAGACGGTGGAAGGTCTCATTCACAACACTTGATTTGTCAAAAACGGACTGTTGTCGGCCTACGACCTCGCTTTAGCGGCACAGATGTATTAAATATATCATCATTTTGACTTTAACGCAGAAAAGTACAACGGAGAACCGAAACTAATCAGACCCTGGATGCACTTACTACAGCAATGGAGAGGACATGGACTAGATCCGCCATCTTAGATCGGAAGTCCAATGTGTCATTCACAATTAAAGGAAATCTGGAGCCAAATGTTTTGGAGACTTGTACCACCGAATTATAATTGACAGAATATTTTTGACACTTTCACTTTTTCATGAGAAGAGTCATCATTTTACTTGTTATTACATAGAATTGACCGTCTACCCTGAGTCATCATTTTACTTGTTATTACATATAACTGACCGTCTTCCCTGAGTCATCATTTTACTTGTTATCATTTATAAATGACCATCTAACATGAGCCAGCATTATATTTGTTATCCCTCAGAATTGATAATTTGCTGATGACGTAGCTCTCCTATCACACAACCATCAACAGATGCAGGATAAAATGAGCATACTTGATTAGAGATCACAACAGCTGCGACTGAAAATGAATAGAGATAAGACCAACATTATGAGAATTAATGCAGTTGGCAATGGCCCAATAACAATAGGAGAAATACATCTACTAGACGTATAATCTTACATATATCTGAGCAGTAATGTAGACAAAGACAGATAAACAAAGAATGATATCAAAATAAGGATATAAAAAGCAAGAGGAGCATTCGTTGCATCGGGAAACATGGAAATCCAAAAAAATTAGGTTAAATACAAAAATATAAATTTTCAACTTCAGTGTTAAGTTAATCCTATTAGATGGCCGTGAAACATGTAGAGCAACAAAAATGACAATCATAAAGATACAGAATAAAAGAAAGGAAATGGCAGGACAAAATCACTAACATAGAATTATGGAAAAGTACCAGTCAAATACCAGTGGATAAAGAGATACAGCGAAGACGATGGCGCTGGATTGGACACACGCTGCGGAAGCAGCCAACTGAAAGTATTACACAACAGGTCCTTTTGGAATCCCCAAGGAAAAAGATAAAGAGGAAGACCAAAATAATTTTGGAAAAGCAAACAGGCAAATAATTGTAATGCTGCGGTAAAGCTGGTAGCGAGGAGCCGGTGGTGGTGTTGGAAAAGACAGATGGAAACAGAGATGAAGATGATGGGGAAGACATGGAATGATCTTAAAAGAATGCCAAGAAATAGAACGACTTGGAAAGTGTTTGTTGAAGACCTATGCTCCACATGGAGCTGAAAGGTAGAAGAAGAAGACTTTGACTTGATTATCTACCCTGAGTCATTATTTCGCTTGTTATCACATATAATTTACCGTCTTCCAGGATCAATCATTTTACTTGTTATCACATATAATTGACCATTTTACCTGAGTCATCATTTTACTTGTTATCACATATAATTGACCATTTTACCTGAGTCATCATTTTACTTGTTATCACATATAATTGACCATTTTACCTGAGTCATCATTTTACTTGTTATCACATATAATTGACCATTTTACCTGAGTCATCATTTTACTTGTTATCACATATAATTGATAATTTTATCTGAATTATCATTTTACTTGTTATCACATATAATTGATCAATTTCCCTGAACCATCATTTTACATGTTATCACATATAATTGATCATTTTACCTGAACCATCATTTTACATGTTATCAGATACAATTGTCCATCTTACCTGAACCATAATTTTACTTGTTATCGCACATAATTGACCATCTTACCTGATCACATAATTTACTTGTTATACTTGCACATAATTGACCATCTTACCTGAACCATAATTTTACGTGTTATCGCACATCTTGACCATCTTACCCGAGTTATCATTGTTACTTGTGTATCGCATATAAATGTCTTATCGTGATGTGTATGTGCATTGTACTTGTGTATGTGCACATATAAGTGCATGTGTACCTGTATGTGACGCGCTGTGCTGTTCGCGTATGTGCATGTGCACACGCGTGTTACGCGTTGTGCTGTATGTGCACTCTGTGTGTCTGTGCGCTCTGCGTGTATGTGCATGTGTGTGTGCGTGTTTGTGCCGTGTGTGTGTGTGTATGTGCATGTGTGTGTGCGTGTTTGTGCGTGTGCGTGCGTGCGTGTGTATGTGCATGTGTGTGGACCGTTGAAGCCACGATGTAATAAGTCCTAGCCTGTCTGCTAGAAGATGCTCGTATCTTTATTCTAAGAATCTCCTTCTAGTCTATCTGTGAAGAAATATCCAACTCACCGATGTAGAGCAGGTACCAGCAAGAAAAAAGCACTGGTCACCTCAATACACCCATTTTTCCCTTACATTTTTGTCCATTTTAAGATCTGCCATGTCTCTTTAAGTTCTGCTACATTCACAATGTTATCCTGCGAATCTCACCCCCTCGCCCCAAATCCTCTCTCTATTACTTCTCATATATTACTTCTCATCTATTACTTCTCATCTATTACTTCTCATCTATTACAATTCCTGTCGAATCCTCTCTTCCTGTAATCCTTTCTTATCTCTCTTCATCACACCCTTGTCTCTCCCCTCCCACATGTCTGGGCCACATTCTCTGGGCTTATATCACAAAAGCCGGCCATTGTGCGTGTTCTCCAAGAAGAGTTGCTGACTAGAAAGAACATGCACTAAGCAACGACTAAAGAATATACAAAAAGCAGATAATGAGATCGTTTTTTTGCCTCTTGGCCAACTTGACAGCCCTTGGGAAAACTGACATGCAAAGTCGAGTATGTTATATTTGGCTCTCTCTCTCTCTCTCTCTCTCTCTCTCTCTCTCTCTCTCTCTCTCTCTCTCCCCCCACCCCTTTTTCGTTATTGTTTCAGACTGGATTGTCTTCCTGTGAAAGTATCTTCTATTGATACCAGAAGTAATGCAGACATTTTACCTGTGCCCGAGACCTTAAACAAAATTTCAAAAGTGTCTTCATCCCACCCCCGAGGTCGCAAACATTTAAAAAAAAAAAGAAAAGAAAATACAATGATTTACGTAGCCCAACAGACCGCAGTAGGGAGCCGCGATAGCTCAGTGGTTAGTGAACTGGACTACAAAGGACAAGGGGTAGGGTTCGATCCCAACCGACGGCTTCCGGGTTCACCCAGCCTTAAATGGGTACCGGATTTTTTTTTTATGAGAAAGTAAAGCAGCACGGGCGTAATACCGACCACATTACCCCAAAAATCATGTGCTGAAGGTCTGTAAAATATAGGGTCACTAACACCATATTTCCCTATACGCCACTTGGCGTGACAGGGGTACTTTACTCTTTTTTTTTTAACAGACCGCAGTTATGCCCTCTTTAACTTGGATTAGTTCTGATCATATTGACCCAAATTTGTGTGATACAAAAATATGGACACACAACTCCAAATTCCCGATACGCCACATTTGAAACGTGACAGAGGACACTCTACTTCTTTCTATTGGTGTAGGAACATTGATCATGAGAGCCATTCTGTGATTGATTTCAAATTGGCTGGAATGTAATAGGCTACTAGTGGTTGTAAAACCTAACAGGATTGGCAGGTAAGAAAGGTGGTCGTGACGGTTGACACACTATAAGTCGTTGGGAGAACAGTCTAGTGACGACCCCTGGTAGAGTGGCGAGTGGCGGTAATGTTGACAGATTGAAAGTTAGCTAAAAGTTGTAATGTTGACAGAATGAGAGTTAGCTAAAAGTTGTAATGTTGACAGAATGAGAGTTAGATAGAAGTTGAAATGTTGACAGATTGAGAGTTAGCTAAAAGTTGTAATGCTGACAGAATGAGAGTTAGATAGAAGTTATAATGTTGACAGATTGAGAGTTAGCTGGAGCTTGTAATGTTGACAGATTGAGAGTTAGCTAGAAGTTGTAATGTTGACAGATTGAGAGTTAGCTAGAAGATGTATTGTTGACAGATTGAGAGATAGCTAAAATTTGTAATGTTGACAGATTGAGAGCTAGCTATTAGTAGAATTATAGATGCAATTGCAGTTCTGTAGAGAACGAACAGTATAGAAGTTATAACTCGATTCATATCAGCAGTTAATGAGAGAGAGACTTACTGAAGGGATAGGCTGAGAGACAAGCTAAAAGTCAGCAGTTAATGAGAAGTGATGTGCTGATCACATAAATGAATGTACACAAGATAAAAATAATACAAATTTATATGCACACGGCAACGATCATGGAAATGTATGTGTACAAGACAACGATCATGGAAATGTATGTGTACAAGACAACGATCATGGAAATGTATGTGTACAAGACAACGATCATGGAAATGTATGTGTACAAGACAACGATCATGGAAATGTATGTGTACAAGACAACGATCATGGAAATGTATGTGTACAAGACAACGATCATACAAATGTATGTGTACAAGACAACGATCATACAAATGTATGTGTACAAGGCAACGATCATAAAAATATATGTACACAAGATAAAAATAATACAAAAGTATATGCACACGGCAATGATCATACAAAAGCATGTGTACAAGACAACCATCTTACAATGTATATGCAGAATAGTACGATCACACAAATGTATGTGCACGACGCAACGATCAATTTCTCATGACCTTAACACTTGTCTCATAACATGGCCACTTTTTCATGACCTGGACACGTGTCTCATGACTTGGACACTTGTCTCATGACCTTAACACTTGTCTCATGACCTGGACACACGTCTTATAACATGGACACTTGTCTTATAATCTGGACACTCGTCTCATAACCTGAACACTTGTTTCATGACCTAGACATTTTGCTAATTACCTTAACACTTGTCTCACAACCTGAACACTTGTCTCATAACCTGGGCACTTGTCTCACAACCTGAACACTTGTCTTATAACCTGGGCACTTGTCTCATGACCTGGACATTTGTCTTCGTGACCTGGACATTTGTCTCATAACCTGTACACTTGTCTCATAACCTGTACACTTGTCTCATAACCTGTACACTTGTCTCATGATCTAAACAATTGTCCCATGGCTGAACACTTTTCTCATGACCGTGACATTTGTCTCATTGCCTGTCATCTTGTTTCATACATGGACACATGTCTCATAACCTGGACACTTGTTTCATGACCTGGACATTTGTCTCATAACCTGGACACCTGTCTCATGACCTGGACACTTGTTTCATAACGTGAACTCTTGTCTCATAACCTGGACACTTGTCTCATAACCTGGACACTTGTCTCATAGCTTAACAATTGTTTCATAACCTGAACACTTGTCTCATAACATGGACACTTGTCTCATAACCTAAACACTTGTCTCATAACCTGAACACTTGTCCCATAACCTGAAACTTGTCTCATAACCTGTCACTTGTCTCATAACCTGGACACTTGTCCATGACCTGGACACTTGTCTCATAACCTGGACACTTGTCTCATAACCTTAACACTTGTCCCATTTTCTGGACACTTGTCTCATGACCTGGACACTTGTCTCATAACCTGAACACTTGTCTCATAACCTGGACACTTGTCTCATAACCTGAACACTTGTCTCATAACCTGATCACTTGTCTCATGACCTGGACACTTGTCTCATAACCTTAACACTTGTCTCATAACCTGAACACTTGTCCCATAACTTGGACACTTGTCTCATAACCTGAACACTTGTCTCATAACCTGGACACTTGTCTCATAACCTGAACACTTGTCTCATAACCTGGGCACTTGTCTCATAACCTGGACACTTGTCCCATAACCTGAACATTTGTCTCATAACCTGGACACTTGTCTCATAACCTGGACACTTGTCTCATAACCTTAACACTTGTCTCATAACCTGAACACTTGTCTCATAACCTGGACACTTGTCTCATAACCTGAACACTTGTCTCATAACCTGGACACTTGTCCATAACCTGGACACTTGTCTCATAACCTGAACACTTGTCTCATAACCTGGACACTTGTCTCATAACCTGGACACTTGTCTCATAACCTGGACACTTGTCTCATAACCTGGACACTTGTCCCATAACCTGGAACTTGTCTCATAACCTGAACACTTGTCTCATAACCTGAACATTTGTCTCATAACCTGGACACTTGTCTCATAACCTGGACACTTGTCTCATACCTGACACTTGTCTCATGACCTGGACATTTGTCTCATGACCTGGACACTTGTCTCATAACCTTAACACTTGTCTCATAATCTGAACACTTGTCCATAACTTGGACACTTGTCTCATAACCTGAACACTTGTCTCATAACCTGGACACTTGTCTCATAACCTGAACACTTGTCTCATAACCTGGGCACTTGTCTCATAACCTGGACACTTGTCCCATAACCTGAACACTTGTCTCATAACCTGGACACTTGTCTCATAACCTGGACACTTGTCTCATAACCTTAACACTTGTCTCATAACCTGAACACTTGTCTCATAACCTGGACACTTGTCTCATAACCTGAACACTTGTCTCATAACCTGGACACTTGTCCCATAACCTGGAACTTGTCTCATAACCTGAACACTTGTCTCATAACCTGGACACTTGTCTCATAACCTGGACACTTGTCTCATGACCTGGACACTTGTCTCATAACCTGAACACTTGTCCCATTTTCTGGACACTTGTCTCATAACCTGAACACTTGTCTCATAACCTGAACACTTGTCTCATAACCTGGACACTTGTCTCATAACCTGAAGACTTGAATCATAACCTGGACACTTGTCTCATAACCTGGACACTTGTCCCATAACCTGAACACTTGTCTCATAACCTGGACACTTGTCTCATAACCTGGACACTTGTCTCATAACCTGGAAACTTGTCTCATAACCTGAACACTTGTCTCATAACCTGAACACTTGTCTCATAACCTGGACAATTGTCTCATGAACCTGGACACTTGTTCTTGACCTGGTATCTTGTCTCATGACCTGAACACTTGTCTCATAATTTAGACACTTGTCTCATAACCTGGACACTTGCCATATAACCTGGACATTGTCTCATAACTGGACACTTGTCTCATAACCTGGACACTTGTCTCATAACCTGGACACTTGTCTCATGACCTGGACACTTGTCTCATAACGTGGACATTTGTCCCATAACCTGTACACTTGTCTCATGACCTGAACAATTGTCCCATGGCTGAACACTTGTCTTATAACCTGGACAATTGTCCCATGAACTGGACACTTGTTTCTTGACCTGGTATCTTGTCTCATGACCTGGACACTTGTCTCATGATTTAGACACTTGTTTCATAACCTAGACACTTGCCATATAACCTGGACATTGTCTCATTAACTGGACACTTGTCTCATAACCTGGACACTTGTCTCATAACCTGGACACTTGTCTCATGACCTGGACACTTGTCTCATAACGTGGACATTTGTCCCATAACCTGTACACTTGTCTCATGACCTGAACAATTGTCCCATGGCTGAACACTTTTGTCTCATAACCTGGATACTTGTCACATGACCTGAACACTTGTCTCATAACCTTGACACTTGTCCCATAACCTGGACACTTGTCCCATAACCTGGACACTTGTCCCATAACCTGGACACTTGTCTCATAACCTGAACACTTGTCTCATAACCTGGACACTTGTCTCATGGCCTGGACACTTGTCTCATGGCCTGGACACTTGTCTCATGGCCTGGACACTTGTCTCTTGATCTAGACACTTGTCTCATAACCTATACACTTGCCATATAACCTGGACATTGTCTCATTAACTAGACACGTGTCTCATAACCTATACACTTGCCATATAACCTGGACACTTGTCTTATGATCTAGACACTTGTCTCATGGCCTGGACACTTGTCTCATGGCCTGGACACTTGTCTCATGGCCTGGACACTTGTCTCATGGCCTGGACACTTGTCTCATGATCTAGACACTTGTTTCATAACCTATACACTTGCCATATAACCTGGACATTGTCTCATTAACTGGACACTTGTCTCATAACCTGGACACTTATCTCATAACCTGGACACTTGTCTCATGACATGGACACTTGTCTCATAACGTGGACACTTGTCCCATAACGTGGACACTTCTCTCATAACCTGGACAATTGTCTCTTGGCCTGGGCACTTGTCTCATGACCTGGTTATTTGTCTCATGACATGGGCTTTTGTCTCATAACCTGAACACTTGTCTCATTCCCTGGGCACTTATCTCATTACCTGGGCACTTGTCTCATAACGTGGACATTGATCCCATGACCTGGACACTTCTCTCATAACCTGAACACTTGTCTCATTACCTGGGCACTTATCTCATTACCTGGGCACATGTCTCATAACGTGGACATTGATCCCATGACCTGGACACTTCTCTCATAACCTCGACACTTGTCTCATAGCCTGAGCACTTGTCTCATGACCTGGACACTTGTCTCATGACCTGGAAATTTGTCTCATAACCTGGACACTTGTCCCATAACCTGGGCACTTGTCTCATAACCTGGATACTTGCCCCATTGCCTGGACACTTGTTTCATAAACTGGGCACTTTTCTCATACCCTGGACACTTGTCTCATGACCGAGACACTTGTCAGATAACAACTTATCTCATGACCTGGAAATTTGTCTCATAACCTGGACACTTGTTTCATGGCATTGACACTCTTCTCATGGCCTGGACACTTGTCTCATAACCTGGACACTTGTCCTCATAACCTGAACATTTGTCTCATAACCTGGACACTTGTCTCATAACCTGGACACTTGTCTCATAACCTTAACACTTGTCTCATAACCTGAACACTTGTCTCATAACCTGGACACTTGTCTCATAACCTGAACACTTGTCTCATAACCTGGACACTTGTCTCATAATGACACTTGTCTCATAACCTAACACTTGTCTCATAACCTGACACTTGTCTCATAACCTGGACACTTGTCTCATAACCTGAACACTTGTCTCATAACCTGAACACTTGTCTCATGACCTGGACACTTGTCTCATGACCTGGACACTTGTCTCATAACCTTAACACTTGTCTCATAATCTGACACTTGTCCCATAACTTGGACACTTGTCTCATGACCTGAACACTTGTCTCATAACCTGGACACTTGTCTCATAACCTGAACACTTGTCTCATAACCTGGACACTTGTCTCATAACCTGGACACTTGTCCCATAACCTGACATTTGTCTCATAACCTGGACACTTGTCTCATAACCTGGACACTTGTCTCATAATAACACTTGTCTCATAACCTGAACACTTGTCTCATACCTGGACACTTGTCTCATAACCTGAACACTTGTCTCATAACCTGGACACTTGTCCCATAACCTGGAAACTTGTCTCATAACCTGAACACTTGTCTCATAACCTGGACACTTGTCCCATAACCTGGACACTTGTCTCATGACCTGGACACTTGTCTCATAACCTGAACACTTGTCCCATTTTCTGGACACTTGTCTCATAACCTGAACACTTGTCTCATAACCTGAACATTTGTCTCATAACCTGGACACTTGTCTCATAACCTGAAGATTGAATCATAACCTGGACACTTGTCTCATAACCTGGACACTTGTCCCATAACCTGAACATTTGTCTCATAACCTGGACACTTGTCTCATAACCTGGACACTTGTCTCATAACCTGGAAACTTGTCTCATAACCTGAACACTTGTCTCATAACCTGAACACTTGTCTTATAACCTGGACAATTGTCCCATGAACTGGACACTTGTTTCTTGACCTGGTATCTTGTCTCATGACCTGGACACTTGTCTCATGATTTAGACACTTGTTTCATAACCTAGACACTTGCCATATAACCTGGACATTGTCTCATTAACTGGACACTTGTCTCATAACCTGGACACTTGTCTCATAACCTGGACACTTGTCTCATGACCTGGACACTTGTCTCATAACGTGGACATTTGTCCCATAACCTGTACACTTGTCTCATGACCTGAACAATTGTCCCATGGCTGAACACTTTTGTCTCATAACCTGGATACTTGTCACATGACCTGAACACTTGTCTCATAACCTTGACACTTGTCCCATAACCTGGACACTTGTCCCATAACCTGGACACTTGTCCCATAACCTGGACACTTGTCTCATAACCTGAACACTTGTCTCATAACCTGGACACTTGTCTCATGGCCTGGACACTTGTCTCATGGCCTGGACACTTGTCTCATGGCCTGGACACTTGTCTCTTGATCTAGACACTTGTCTCATAACCTATACACTTGCCATATAACCTGGACATTGTCTCATTAACTAGACACGTGTCTCATAACCTATACACTTGCCATATAACCTGGACACTTGTCTTATGATCTAGACACTTGTCTCATGGCCTGGACACTTGTCTCATGGCCTGGACACTTGTCTCATGGCCTGGACACTTGTCTCATGGCCTGGACACTTGTCTCATGATCTAGACACTTGTTTCATAACCTATACACTTGCCATATAACCTGGACATTGTCTCATTAACTGGACACTTGTCTCATAACCTGGACACTTATCTCATAACCTGGACACTTGTCTCATGACATGGACACTTGTCTCATAACGTGGACACTTGTCCCATAACGTGGACACTTCTCTCATAACCTGGACAATTGTCTCTTGGCCTGGGCACTTGTCTCATGACCTGGTTATTTGTCTCATGACATGGGCTTTTGTCTCATAACCTGAACACTTGTCTCATTCCCTGGGCACTTATCTCATTACCTGGGCACTTGTCTCATAACGTGGACATTGATCCCATGACCTGGACACTTCTCTCATAACCTGAACACTTGTCTCATTACCTGGGCACTTATCTCATTACCTGGGCACATGTCTCATAACGTGGACATTGATCCCATGACCTGGACACTTCTCTCATAACCTCGACACTTGTCTCATAGCCTGAGCACTTGTCTCATGACCTGGACACTTGTCTCATGACCTGGAAATTTGTCTCATAACCTGGACACTTGTCCCATAACCTGGGCACTTGTCTCATAACCTGGATACTTGCCCCATTGCCTGGACACTTGTTTCATAAACTGGGCACTTTTCTCATACCCTGGACACTTGTCTCATGACCGAGACACTTGTCAGATAACAACTTATCTCATGACCTGGAAATTTGTCTCATAACCTGGACACTTGTTTCATGGCATTGACACTCTTCTCATGGCCTGGACACTTGTCTCATAAACTGGACAATTTTCTCATAACCTGGACATTTGTCTCATGACCGTGAAACTTGTCTCATGGCCTGGACACTTGTCTCATGACCTGAACACTTGTCTCATGACCTGGACACTTGTCTCATGACCTGTATATTTGTCTCATGACCTGGTCACTTGTCTCATGACCTGGACTCTTGTTTCATGGCCTGGACATTGTCTCATTAACTGGACACTTGTCTCATAACCTGGACACTTGTCTCATAACCTGGACACCTGTCTCATGAACTGAACACTTGTCTCTTGACCTGAACACTTGTCTCATGACCTGAACACTTGTCTCATGACCTGAACACTTGTCTCATGACCTGGACATTTGCCTCATGACCTGGTCACTTGTCTCATTCACCGGAGACTTGGCTCATAACCTTGATACTTGTCTCATAACCTGGACACTTGTCTCATAATCTTATCACTTGACTGATGACCTGGACACTTGTCTCATGACCTGGACATTTATCTCATGAACTAGTCACTTGTCTCATATCCTTGACACTTGTCTCATGACCTTGATACTTGTCTCGTGAACTGGTCACTTGTCTCATTCACTGGACACTTGTCTCATAAACTTGACACTTGTCTCACCTTGAACTGGTCACTTGTCTCATTCACTTGGACACTTGTCTCATAACCTTGACACTTGTCTCATGACTTGACACTTGTCTCATGACTTAGACACTTGTCTCATGACCTTGACACTTGACATGATCTTGAATCTGGACACTTGTCTCATGACCTTGACACTTGTCTCATGACCTTCACACTTGTCTCATGACCTTGACACTTGTCTCATGACCTTGACACTTGTCTCATGAACTGGTCACTTGTCTCATTCACTGGACACTTGTCTCATGACCTTGAAACTTGTCTCATGACCTTCACACTTGTCTCATGACCTTGACACTTGTCTCATGACCTTGACACTTGTCTCATGACTGGTCACTTGTCTCATTCACTGGACACTTGTCTCATGACCTTGAAACTTGTCTCATGACCTTGACACTTGTCTCATAACCTTGACACTTGTCTCATGACCTTGACACTTGTCTCATGACCTGGTCATTTGTCTCATGACCTCGCAACAGTGAGAACAGACATATCACGGGACCCGCTTGGCGATAAGACAGCTGAAATAAATGAAAATGGAAGGAAACTGCTAGAGTTATGTAATTAAAATGATTTATCACCAACACATACGGACAAGGGGTAGGGTTCGATCCCAACCGACGGCTCCGGGTTCACCCAGCCTTAAATGGGTACCGGATTTTTTCTGGGAAAGTAAAGCAGCACGGGCGTAATACCGACCACATTACCCCAAAAATCATGTGCTGAAGGTCTGTAAAATATAGGGTCACTAACACCATATTTCCCTATACGCCACTTGGCGTGACGGGGGGTACTTTAACTTTTTAACTTTTTATCACCAACACATTCTTCAAACACAGAGTCGCAATTATACACCTGGAATTATACACAAGTGGAATGGGAGCCTCGGTGGCTGAGTGGTTAGTGTGCTCGCTTCCAGACCAGAAGGCTCCGGGTTTGATCCCCTGTAATGGCGTTTTTTTTCGGACTGACAAGGCTCCGGGGTTCACCCTGCCTCTAAAAAAATGGGTAACAGATTTTTCTTGGCTGTAAAGGCGGCCGGGCGTAATCCCGACCACATCACCTAAAAAATGTACCGTGGTCATAGAAAAATATGGTTACGAACGCCATATTCCCCATACACCTAGCAATGCGTGGAGGGAACCTTTTCTTTATTTACAAGTGGAATGACACAACATGCAGAAAGCAGGTAGATTTTATACGAACAAGAAAACAGAAAAAGAAAAGAGTAACCGACAGCAGAACTATACCTAATTTCATATACGACATGGACCAAAAAATGGTTATGATTACACTCACACAGCCAAAAACAAAGAGAATATACGAAAAGAAACAAAAGAAGCGAAACGGACAGAGAATAAAAATAAAACAATTAAAAGATCAAGAATCAAGAAACATCCTAGAAGAAAAACTAACAGAGTAATTCAAGAAACTCCCTCACGAAGTAAGCACAATAGAAGAAGAGTGGAAACAATTTAAGAAAACAATGATCAACATTTAAAAAACTGTATGCGGAACGAAACTAGTGACAAAAGAGGGGAAAAAAAGCACCCCGTGGTGGAACGAAGCAATCAGAGAAGCAATTAAAGAAAAGAAGAAACTTTAAAAATTGGAGGGAGAATAAGAACCAAGCAAGAAAAATATATCTTAGTTCGAAAAGAGTTAAAATTTTGATCACTGAAACTAAGCAAAAGATTTAGACAGAATTCGGACAAAATATAAGCAGGGACTTCAAGACAACTACAAGAGATTTCTACAAAGCAGTGAAAGCAACACCAGCGAGGGAAAAAAAAACCACGATCAGCAAAAAAGATGGAAAAAATATTAAACACGACAACAAATACCGATAAGACAATAAAAACCACGCAAAAATGTACATTTATGAAATCGAAGAAATAATCAAATATGCACCAAGAAATAAAGCACCAGGATAGATAACATACCAGCTGAAATAATATCAGCAGCAGGAGAAACAAGAGTTACATGGTTGCACAGAATATTCAATGCAGCATGGCACCAACAAAAAGTCCCAGAAGACTGGCAACAGGTAATCATCATACCAATATGGAAAAAAGAAAGGTAGCTAGAGAGACTGCAATCAATATAGAGGTATATCGCTACTCAGATATATAGGAAAGTTATACGCCAAAATTGTGGAAAAATGCTGAGACCAATAATAGAACTACAGTTAAGCGATTCTCAAATGGGGTTGAAAAAAAAAAACATAGGATGTACTGACCCTCTATTCACCTTGAAACAGCTAGCAGAAAAGACGACACAACACAATCAAAATTTGTACATAGGTTTCATTGACCAGGAAAAAGCATTCGACCGACTAAACAGAGAATAACTGTGGGAGGTACTAACAGCATACGGAGTAAGCCAACATCTAACCAACCTAATTAAAAGTTTCTACATCAACAGCAGCTGCACAGTCAGAACAGCAGAAGGTTACATAGACCACTTCGACGTAAGATCAGGTGTAAAACGGGGGGCGCGTACTATCCCCCCTACAGTTGATTACTTACATGAACCACACATGCAAGGTATCAAACCCATCAGAGACAGGGGATATCAACGGGTTTCTATTTGCAGACGATCAGGCACTTATACATGAAAAAAATCGAAGACATACAAGAACACGTAAATAGACTCAAAAGTGCAGGCACAAAATACAAAAAAAAAAATAAACATCAACAAAACATAAATCATGAATATCGCAAAAGAGAATGGTTATGGTTAGTCCAAAGCCCCGTCACTGTAAACGAATGGAAATTCATAGTTGCTCAACCGCCTGTGCCAGTGGAATCACCCGATTTAACATCTCAAAGAAAGGCAGCTGCAGTCTCCATCGTAGCAAGACAGCACACGTCAAAAGACATAATGCGTATTATAGCACCGACAGTGAACGATTATGAACTGTCATTCGTCATCGCAAAAAAAGAAACAGAACATCAAACATAACTATTGTTATAGCGAACATAACTATTGTTATAGCGAACATAACTATTGTTATAGCGAACATAACTATTGTTATAGTGAACATAACTATTGTTATAGCGAACATAACTATTGTTATAGCGAACATAACTATTGTTATAGCGAACATAACTATTGTTATAGCGAACATAACTATTGTTATAGCGAACATAACTATTGTTATAGCGAACATAACTATAGACGGTAGACAACTAAAACGAGTAGAGGAATTTAAATACCTAGGACGCTTATTAACAAACGACAATTCACAAACAGCAGAGATAGACCAAAGATGCAACAAAACTTGTCAAATATTGGACAGCTATCACCACTGTTGTCCAACAAGGAAATAACTCTAGAGGCAAAACGGGCACTCTACAATACAACCTTCATCCCAACGTTGTGCTACCACTGCCAGTCCTGGACCCTAGATGCAAGAACAATAAGCACCCGACATAAAATATATAAAGAAACAACAGATAACATGGTTTGGCCACGTGACAAGGCAGAAAGGTCCAAACACAACACGAGCCCTCAATAAACGTCAGAACACCAGACCCAAGAACCGACCACGAAAAATAACAAGACCACAGATTATAAATCCTCTCGACGCTGTAAGGCAATGAAGAAGAAAAGAAGAAGACAAATATATTTTTTAAAATTTATTGTTTACATTGAAACAAAAATAAAGACTCATTACTTGACATTTACATTACTTGATAATTGTGTGTTGTGTTGTAGTTACAGTACAGTAGATTGGTTTTGTTTGGCTCTTGTACCGTACCGAATCTTCAGCAATCTCTCCATCGATATTTCCTGTCATTGATTGACCTCTTTATTTTAGCCAATCAGCGCTCACTGACGGCGTGAGTTCTATTCTTAGACATGATTCACTGGGAATTTGTCTCCTTGGTCCTGAGTCTGTCAGCTCGCGCTGTTGCAATGGAAGTCTGGGTTCAGTAGGCAGTATCTCGTTCTAACATAAAACTTGTATGAACCTGGTCTTCAGAAGTTGGTCTACACCCACTACTTGATCACTCTGCTAATTATAGAAGTCGTCATATAATTTATTACCGTCTATTATTTTTTTTAGACGAGTTTCACCTGTGGGGAAATACCCTGCCGTACATCGTTTCTATAAATAGCTTCCAATTGTTGTATTGATATTTGTGGTATTTCCAATTGGATTTTTCGCGTGTTTTTTTTTAAATAATAATAAATAGTTTGTGACAAGTTACTACTAGTTTCCGTGCTTACATTTGTATCTGTAGCAAGTTTTCGTATCTCTTATTCTACATTTTCTACTGCAGTTGGAATATAAACTTCAGGGATGAATATAAATTAAGAAGTAAGTAACAGTTTACGTAAATTGATAATGCTGTGATGATAAACTCCCTACAGTTACAGCCATTGCTAGAGATGTCAATTACGTGTTATCATTGCATACAACTAAAATCATGTGAAATAAACTGGATGTCTGCGAAGTTAAAATTAAACGAAGTTTAATCAAGTGCCACAATAAGGTAATGCTAGAAGTGAGCAGAGTTGAATCTACACATGATATCTAGAAGCTTCGTTTGTTGCAGTTAATTTTTTTTTTTTTTCAAATATGAAAATAAAATGTCAAATCTAGAGGAAGGACAGATTTATCAATTGAAATATTTCCGGTGCTGCCCCAACGAAGCAGCTTAACAAAAATAATACGGCATTTAAATAAATAGTGTTGTCTGTCTTGATGTTGAATCATAGGAGGAATAGCTATGTTTTTACAGCACTCAGAAAAAAAAGACAAATAAACAACAACAGAAAAAAATAAAGAACAATATATGGTCCGAAGCAGGATCGAACCCGTACTCCTTGAGATCACGCTTCGGGTCATATATTGTTCTTTGTTTTTTTTCTGTTGTTGTTTATTTGTCATTTTTTCTGAGTGCTGTAAAACATACATATTCCTCCTATGATTCGCTAAATTATCGTCTCGAAAGTTTCCCTCTAAAAAATATTCATTTATTATTATTTGTCTCCTGTCATGATGTTTCTAGTTCGTTGGCGATGAAAGAGCGCATGCTCAGTGCAATCACAACGTGGTTCATAGGTCAGGGGTTTCATTCCTCACTCCCCTCGTAAATGGAAACATCGTTTTACCTAAATGGTCAGGAAAACATAATATAAGGAACATAGAAGATAACAATCTTCTAGAGGGCAACATGAAGAGAACAATCTTCTAGAGGGCAACATACTTGTGGAAAACATAATATAAGGAACATAGAAGCAAACAATCTTCTAGAGGGCAACATACTTGTGAAAACATAATGTAAGGAACATAGAAGAGAACAATCTTCTAGAGGGCAACATACTTGTGAAAACATAATATAAGGAACATAGAAGAGAACAATCTTCTAGAGGGCAACATACTTGTGAAAACATAATATAAGGAACATATAAGAGAACAATCTTTTAGAGGGCAACATACTTGTGAAAACATAATAGAAGGAACATAGAAGAGAATAATCTACTAGAGGGCAACATGGAAAACATAATATAAGGAACATAGAAGAGAATAATCTACTAGAGGGCAAAATACTTGTGGAAAACATAATATAAGGAACATAGAAGAGAACAATCTTCTAGAGGGCAACATACTTGTGAAAACATAATATAAGGAACATAGAAGAGAACAATCTTCTAGAGGGCAACATACTTGTGGAAAACATAATATAAGGAACATAGAAGAGAACAATCTTCTAGAGGGCAACATACTTGTGGAAAACATAATATAAGGAACATAGAAGAGAATAATCTACTAGAGGGCAACATACTTGTGAAAACATAATATAAGGAACATAGAAGAGAATAATCTACTAGAGGGAAACATGGAAAACATAATATAAGGAACATAGAAGAGAACAATCTTCTAGAGGGCAACATACTTGTGGAAAACATAATATAAGGAACATAGAAGAGAATAATCTACTAGAGGGCAACATGGAAAACGTAATATATGGAACATAGAAGAGAATAATCTTCTAGAGGGCAACATGGAAAACATAATATAAGGAACATAGAAGAGAACAATCTACTAGAGGGCAAAATACTTGTGGAAAACATAATATAAGGAACATAGAAGAGAATAATCTACTAGAGGGCAACATGGAAAACATAATATATGGAACATAGAAGAGAACAATCAACTAGAGGGCAACATGGAAAACATAATATAAGGAACATAGAAGAGAATAATCTACTAGAGGGCAACATGGAAAACATAATATATGGAACATAGAAGAGAACAATCAACTAAAGGGCAACATGGAAAACATAATATAAGGAACATAGAAGAGAATAATCTACTAGAGGGCAACATGGAAAACATAATATATGGAACATAGAAGAGAATAATCTACTAGAGGGCAACATGGAAAACATAATATATGGAACATAGAAGAGAATAATCTACTAGAGGGCAACATGGAAAACATAATATAAGGAACATAGAAGAGAAGAATCTACTAGAGGGCAACATGGAAAACATAATATAAGGAACAGAAGAGAACAATCTACTAGAGGGCAACATACTTGTGGAAAAAATAATAGAAGGAACATGGAAGAGAACAATCTACTAGAGGGCTTTCTATGTTAGAGACAACATACTTTCCTATATTGGAGACAAGATACTTTTCTATGTAAAGAAACAACATGCTTTTCTATATTACAGATAACATACTTTTCTATGTTAGAGACAACATACTTTTCTAGAGAAAACATACTTTTAGAAACAGCATACTTTTTTATATTAGAGATAACATATTTTTCTATGTTAGAAACAACATACTTTTCTATATTAGAGACAACATACTTTTCTATGTTAGAGACAACATACTTTTCTATGCTAGAGACAACATACTTTTTCGATTTTATGGACAACATACCTTCCTATATCAAAGTAACATACTACAGGCAGTATATTAAAAGTCAACAAATTAGAGGAGAACACAAGAGAGAAGGCTGAATAAGATGTTACCGAACATAAGAGAGGAGAATAACGCTTGGTCCAAAGCATCGGATGAAATTGCAGCAAAGAAGAAGCAATTCTGAAGGCAGGAACACAACATGAGGATTTATACCAACATATAAGATAAGTGGTGAACAGCAGCATAAATGGGAGAGTAACATGGATATTAGTGCTAATGTTAGATTGTCAGAACGTTACAAGACAAATGGACAACAGCAGCATAAATGGGAGAGTAACATGGATATTAGGCTAATGTTGGATTGTCAGAACGTTACAAGACAAATGGACAACAGCAGCATAAATGGGAGAGTAACATGGATATTAGGGCTAATGTTGGATTGTCAGAACGTTACAAGACAAATGGACAACAGCAGCATTAATGGGAGAGTAACATGGATATTAGGGCTAATGTTGGATTGTCAGAACGTTACAAGACAAATGGACAACAGCAGCATAAATGGGAGAGTAACATGGATATTAGGGCTAATGTTGGATTGTCAGAACGTTACAAGACAAATGGACAACAGCAGCATAAATGGGAGAGTAACATGGATATTAGGGCTAATGTTGGATTGTCAGAACGTTACAAGACAAATGGACAACAGCAGCATCAATGTTAAAATTACTCGATGTTAACAATGTTTGTTTCAACTTAGATATTTATAACGCACAAACGTAGAACACTTCACACAAGATAGGTGAGACAACACGCGACCACTCCCACAGGCTGTGTGGAACCCCAGTGTCAGTACTTGTATCGATCGTGCATTCCGCTTGATGACTTGTAGTATCGCCTTCAAAGTTGGCAACGTTCTACTATTACGCTGTGAATGTGCATTACTTAAAATACAGTTTTGGTAATTCCTTTGTTTACGAGTCAATGGGAACAGAAGGGAATGTAGTTGCATTTTACGGAACGTTTGTAATAATTTCAGGCAACATTTATTAAATATATAATTATTGTGCAATTCTTTAGAATGGACAAAAAAAGTTAAGCAAATTGTTTAACATTTTAAAAAAGATTCTGTTACATTTCGTTAGCTCGACTACTGTTCTCAATCACCGACTTATAAGATTACTTTAGGTCAACAAAGATGTGTACATAGATGCGTACATATAAGTGTACATAGATACGTACATATATACATTGAGCTGTGGTTATATAAAATGCAGAAACTATAATTAAGCGAGAAGCAGAGGTTTGTGTGTGTAACTACAGTGTCCCGTCATGTTGAGATCTTATTTTACTTGTACTTTGGTAACATTGAGAGCTTTGTCCCAGTGTTCAGACATAGCTGATTACATCAAATGGTCATGTTGGGTTGACCCAGCAAGCAAGGCATTGCTGTTACAGCAAGCTCTATTTAGAATTGTTTTCATCTAGGCTATTTAGGTCACGTGGCTCAATTTGACCAACGGCTGACTGAACTATGGTCTCATGCTTCAGTTGGCATAAAAAAAAACTCTTATTCTAGTGATTCTGACCCAGTCTTATAGTAGACACACGTCATCAAGAGCACTTGATATTTAGTTATTTATTTTAAAACGTGAGATTTGTAATGGAGATTGTTTCAAGGTAACAAAAATGGTGCACCAACAGTACATCAGGAGCGACAACAACAAAAGTGCTAACAAGGTGAAGGTTGACATACCTGAAGGTCCTGCTCCTAATGGTCCGGTTCTAATAAGAGATGAACTTGGGGCGCCCTCGGGCGTCACGACAGTCACTGGGGCTGCTCGTGCCGAAGGTATCACCAGCTTCCAGTCATCTCAGCCGCTCCCATTATTGGTGACAGGTCACGATGTTTCCACAGTTACCAAGAAAAAGCCGCCTGCAACCTTACCAAAACCAGACATGAGAAAAACAAAAAATGAGATCATAATTGTAGACAAGGTAGAGTTACAGGCCAAACATTCTACTTCAGCAGCACCAATAAAAAATATGGAGGTCATGGATATAAAACTATTGGGGAGCGCATTAGGTCGGAAGAATATGACGGATATCAAGGAAATAGTTTCACTTCACTCGCAGAACTCGACATCCTCGCAGAACTCGACATTGTCACAAAACTCGACCTCCTCGCAGAACTCGACATTGTCACAAAACTCGACCTCCTCGCAGAACTCGACCTCTTCTCTGAACTCGACATTGTCACAGAACACGATAGCTGAGGTTTCCAACGATTATGCATCAGAAAATGAAGAAATTGTCACTAAATTTCCCAATTCATTTGTGGCAACAAAGAGAAAGAAAAATGTGTCTAGGTCAACAGCTGAAAACCTGACCTACCAGTCGAGTGTTCTGTCACTAGATTCATCCGGCGAGAACTCATCGAGGACGTCACTCATAGAAACCGAGGAAGAAATAACCCCATTTCAAACGTTAGACAATGCAGACTCGAATCCGTCATTCCAGTTGAACAGATCTTTCGGATATTTGTTCTCGAGGTCGTCTACGAGGTCGTCGTCCTCATCTGCTTCGTCAGTTTCGTCACGATCATCCGTGTACTCTGGGACTTCTCCCATGCTCTCCAAGACAGGCTCTCCAGGTGGACGTTCTTCCAATCTGATGTCCCCATCAACTTCATCACTGTCATCGTCACCTGGTAACATCTCACTAGACGTATCGTCTACGTCGCTCCTACATCCTGACGGTCGTTGTGAGATCTTTATACCAGCAGTGCCTGAGTACGGCGAGGTCAACACGTCATCCTGTGACAAGTGCTCCGAGGGCAAGTGTCGGACCATTTATTTGCAGATTCCAGGCAGGTTCATGTTTGTCTGCACCTTCCATCTTTACCTATCAATGTTGCTACAACATTCTTGTTGTTTGTCTGCACCTTCCATCTTTACCTATCAATGTTGCTACAACATTCTTGTTGTTTGTCCGCACCTTCCATCTTTACCTATCAATGTTGCTACAACATTCTTGTTGTTTGTCTGCACCTTCCATCTTTACCTATCAATGTTGCTACAACATTCTTGTTGTTTGTCCGCACCTTCCATCTTTACCTATCAATGTTGCTGCAACATTCTTGTTGTTTGTCCGCACCTTCCATCTTTACCTATCAATGTTGCTGCAACATTCTTGTTGTTTGTGTGTACTTTCGATCTTTCCTAACTCTCTCACTCTGAAATGTACTAATTATATTCTCGTTAGTCTGTTCCTTCGATCTTCCCTGTCTCACTCTGAAATGTACTAATTATATTCTCGTTAGTCTGTTCCTTCGATCTTCCCTGTCTCACTCTGAAATGTACTAATTATATTCTCGTTAGTCTGTTCCTTCGATCTTCCCTGTCTCACTCTGAAATGTACTAATTATATTCTCGTTAGTCTGTTCCTTCGATCTTCCCTGTCTCACTCTGAAATGTACTAATTATATTCTCGTTAGTCTGTTCCTTCGATCTTCCCTGTCTCACTCTGAAATGTACTAATTATATTCTCGTTAGTCTGTTCCTTCGATCTTTCCTGTCTCACTCTGAAATGTACTAATTATATTCTCGTTAGTCTGTTCCTTCGATCTTTCCTGTCTCACTCTGAAATGTACTAATTATATTCTCGTTAGTCTGTTCCTTCGATCTTTCCTGTCTCACTCTGAAATGTACTAATTATATTCTCGTTAGTCTGTTCCTTCGATCTTCCCTGTCTCACTCTGAAATGTACTAATTATATTCTCGTTAGTCTGCACCAACTATTTATGTGGCGACGAGTTCAGAGGCAAGATGAGTAAATGTTTCAGATGAATGTTGATGAACGCTAATGAAAGTTGATAAACGGCAATGAAAGTTGATGAACGCTAATGAAAGTTGATGAACGCTAATGAAAGTTAATGCATGTTGATGAATGCTAATGAAAGTTGATGGACGGTAATCTATCTATCTATCTTTCGTTCGCTCGAAGTATTGTCTATATCAGCAATGTCGTTTCCTGTATGAATTTTACTGTCTTTTGTAATTCCTGCAGTGGCCCATATAGTTTTGTCTGTAGTGTTGTATCTATGGGCCAATGGATTTTCATCAGTCTACTATATTCAGTGCAGTCTTGAAGTATGTGTTCAGCAGTCTGGGGCGCCTGTCCACATGTACAAGTAGTTGATGTGCCGATCTTGAATTTTGTATACATGTGACTATGGAGTCGATTGTGTCCTGTTCTTAGGCGTATAATGATAACTTGTTTATATCTATTCATATTATGAAAGGCATCCTGATTTGGGGCTTGTGGTCCTCTGATTGATTTGATTATCTGTTTCTTATGATGGCATGTAACCGGTGTATCTAGTTGTTGCCTGTTGAACCTTCCTTTGACAACTGATCTGCTTTCTCATTTTCTGGTATTCCACAGTGAGACGGGATCCACTGCAGGGCAACCCTGTGGTGCTTGCAGAGTTCAGTCAATAAGGTCTGCAGATGTGGTAATTTTCTGGATTGTAGTGCCTGGAGTAGTGATCTTGCATCTGTCAAAAACACTACAGGCTGTGGGCTAAGATTACTATTCAGCAGTTTTTCTATTGCCAATTTTATTGCTTGTATTTCTGCATCATAATTGTGACAATATTTCCCTGTTGCTATTTTATTCATATCCCTAGTGTTATTTGGGTACTCTATATATGCACCTGCTCCCCCATTCTTTACTGCATTCTGTGCTGATCCATCTGTGTACACACGGATCCATAGGTCTTGTGGGTATTCTTCATCCAGGAAACTGAGAGTTATTGTTTTTCGCTGTAGACTATGTTCCTCTTTGTCAACTATTCCTTTCAGTTCTGTCGGTATTTGAACTGATAATCCTGATTCATCTGTCCAGGGAGTCTGTTCTGGTATGGGCAGTAGGGGGTAACAACTCTTGGCATGTCTGGTGTTGTCTACTAATATGCTTGGCTTGGTGGATAAAACTGCTTCTCTTAAGTCGTCCCAATGCAAGATCTTGGAATCGGTCCATCATTGGATGTCTCGGCATGTATACACATTTTTCTGCCTGTATCAGCACCTTTGTGTCTCTCCATTCTCTCAGTGCTGGTATCCTCCACAATTTCTCCATCTCCAATATTGGTGTTGATTTAATTGCTCCTGTGATGACCCTAAGTGCCTGGTTTTGTACTTTATCCAGTTCTTGCAATGTGGTGTTTGATGCTGAGCACCATGCGGATGATCCATATTCTAAATGTGGGCGTATACTCTGTTGGTAAACTTTACTGAGTATTTTCCCACTCGCACCCCATGTGGTTCCACACAACTTTCTTAGAATAGCCAATTTCCTCCTTGCTTTTTGGGTTGCCTTATTTATCTGCTGTTTCCAAGATAGTTTTTTTTTATCATATGTAACTCCGAGATATGTAGCTTGTATGTCTTCTTTCACAGGCTCATTGTTTATGTAGATGGCTCCTGCTTTTTGTTTTGGGGAGAGTGTGAAAAGTGTAGTACTGAATTTGTCTGCATTGATGCTGATACAACATCTATTTGTCCATGAATTCAGTGCATTCATAGCTCTTTGTAGCAATTTGGAGGCCACTGTTGCATACTCCTCTGTGCACCACATTACCAAGTCATCTGCATACATTGCCACTTTGATGCCATGTGGTAGTTCAGTAACTAGGTCATTGATGTAGATCAGAAAAAGTGTTGGAGATAGTACCCCTCCTTGTGGAACGCCCTGGCGCAATAAGACCTTTTTACTCTTAAGACCATCCAGTTGCACTCTGGCTCTCCTGTTATGCAGGTATGCTTTGACCCATTTGTACATCCTGCTATTTACTCCATAATTTCTCAGTTTCTTCAAAAGCCCTTCCTTCCATACCTTATCAAATGCTTTCTTTAGGTCTATCCATGCTGCTAGTACCAGTTTCTTTTCTTGAAACGCATCTTCAATTTCCTTGGAAAGATAGGTTGCCTGATCTTCAGTAGAGTAGCACTGTCTAAAGCCTGCCTTTTGTGGGACAAGGAGATTTTCACTTTCCAGGTACCACTGCAGTCTGAGATTGATTATACGTTCCATTGTTTTACACAAACAGCTTGTAAGGCTGATTGGTCTATAGCTGGATGTCGTTGAACCATCTTTTCCTGGCTTTAGTAATGGTATCATAATTGCTTCTCTCCATGCCTGTGGCACTCTACCTGTGATCCAGCAAATGTTGTAGATCTGCAGTAGTTTTGCTTTCGCTGCAGTTCCCAAGTTCTTAATCATTTCATTGGACACTCCATCACTGCCTGGTGACTTTTTCATTTTTAATTTGGATATTGCCAGCTCTAGCTCTCTTTGTGTAATGGGTGTTTCCATTACTTCATGTGTGGTCTCTTCTTGCCTTGCATTTTGTTGTTTTAAACGGGTCTCTTGTCGTTTCTCTAGGCTAATTTCAATATTATTGTCATTTGCAAAGGAGTCTGCAAAGTAATTTGCTGCATGTTTACCTGTTACAATGTTTCTATCCTTCTTCAGTGTAATTTTGGTGTTCCTTTCTGTACCCTCATCATTCAGCTGTTTTACAAGCTTCCACACTTTTCTTGTGTCTCGTTCAAGATTCAAGGACTCTGTTTTCTCTTTCCAGCTTCTCCGTCTGGCTTGTAGTTTAGCCCGTTGAAATTTGGCTTTAACATGCTGGTAGTTATTGTGGTGTTCTTGGCAAGGGTTATTTTCTGCTTGCTTTCGAGATGTTTCCATGTCATTGTGCAGTTGCTCTAGTTCACTACTCCAGTATGGTTTGTAGTGTTTCCGTGCCCCTCTAGGTATTGTTTCACTGGCAGCTTGTATTATTAGTCTACTGAATTCATCAACTATTTTGTTGATGTCTCTATCTGTATTTATATCTTTTTTCAGTACACTGGTGTAGTGTTGATACATTTTCCAGTCTGCCTTTTTGTAATTCCATCTGGAGAGAGTGCTGCTCTCCCTGATGGCCTTATTTTGCACCACTAATTCAGGTCTGGTGAATGGAAAGCAAGGTCTGGTGTAGATGTGGTATGCCATGATCTGGAATAGAATGTTGGTGGATCTGTTGCCTGGTTTAATAGTATAAGCCCATTGTCATCCTGCCAATTTTCAAGCTCTTCACCTCTCTTGTCCATATGTTCATAGCCCCAGCTCTGTGAATGGCTGTTAAAGTCTCCACATACAATTATTCTTTCGTTTAATGTAATTGTGTCTAGTGCTTGTGGGCGGTCACTCGGACAGTAGTAGTTAAGTAGATGGAAGTCTATATTTACTGTCCCTAGGTGCAGTATTTGATATTCCGCCCCATCCATATACACTTCAATCTGACATGCATTAATGTTGTTCCTTACAAGTGTCAATATTCCACCCTTTTGTCTGTTTTTTTTTTCTGTCAGATCGGTAGCACTGGTATCCCCTAATCTTCAAGGCTATGTCGTTGTTTAGATGGGTTTCCTGCAAACAGCATATGCTTACTTGTTCTTCATGCAGGATATTTTCTAATTCCTAATTAAAATAAGTTGATGAACGCTAATGAAAGCTGATGAAAGTTAATGAAAGTTTATAAACGCTAATGAAAGTTGATGAGAGTTAATGAAAGTTGATGAACGCTACTGAAAGTTGATGAACGCCAACGACAGTTTATAAACGCTAATAAAAGTTGATGAACGCTAATGAAAGGTGATGAAAGCTAATACAAGTTGATGAACGCTAATGAAAGGTGATGAAAGCTAATACAAGTTGATGAACGCTAATGGAAGTTGATGAACGCCAACGACAGTTTATAAACGCTAATGAAAGTTGATTAACGCTAATGAAAGTTGATGAGAATTAATGAAAGTTGATGAACGCTAATGAAAGTTGATTAACGCTAATAAAATGTGATGAAAGCTAATAAGTTGATGAACGCTAATGAAAGTTGATGAACGCTAATGAAAGTTGATGAACGGTAATGAAAGGTGATGAACGATATTGAAAGTTGATGAACGATATTGAAAGTTGATGAACGATATTGAAAGTTGATGAACGATAATGAAAGCTACTGGCACAAGGAAACCAGTGTGGTAGAGAGATATCCAGCCAGCTACTGGTGTTCAGCTACCGGCAATAGTTAACGAAATAAAGACACGGAACATCATAAGAGGATGTCAAGTGAGAATGAAAATGAAGAACATGTTTCAGTCACTGGACTGGAGGGCTGGGCTAGCTGGCTTTTCATTATGTGGATTTCCAAATGAACCCTGGGAGTGACCGAAATTCAGTCACCGGACTGGAGGGCTGGGTTAGAGACAAATAATGATAAGTGAATATTATTGTAGAGGGAAACTTCCGAGGCGATAATTAGCGAATCAATTCAGGGGAAGAGGTATGTTTACAACATTCTTTCTTATTTTTTTCACTTTCTTGATCTATATTACTACCAAGTAGTCTTAATCGCTAAGAGTGAAAATGAGTTACAATAAATGTTGGACATTATAGTGAAAGAAAGCAAAAATAAAGGATTCAGCCTTAATAGCAAAAAGACAGAGGTAATGGTAACAACAAAGAAAAAGACATCACCTCAGTGCAAAATAAAGACAAGTGGAACAATATTAAAACAGGTAAATGAATTGAAATATTTGGGAATTTTGTTAACCTCAACGGAAGATGTACAAAAGAGGTGAAATGCAGAATGGTTCAAGCAAAGGCAGCTTTCCAAAAATTGAGGAAGATACTATGTAACTCATTTTTTACAATAGAAACAAGAAAGAGAGTTCTTAAACGGTATGTAGAGCCAGTCTTAACATATGGATGCGAGTCATGGACAATGGGACAACAGACAAGAAAGTCACTGGAGTCTGTAGAAAGGTGGGTTTATAGAAGAATGGTCAGAATACCATATACAGCTAAGAAGAGTAATGAAAACGTTCTGAAAAAAGTCAAAGCAAAAAGAGAGCTAATTTCCAATATTAGGAAGAAACAATCATCATTTTTTTTTAGCCATGTAATGAGAAGAGAACAACAGGAATATAATGTAACAACTGGAAAAATTGAGGGACGAAGAGATAGAGGGAAGCAAAGAGAAAAAAATAACAGACAGCTTAAGAGGATGGCTTGGCAGAAAGTCAACAACAGAAATGATAAATAACTGCCGAGATCGAAAGTTGTGGAGAGACATGGTCACTTACTCTAGCAGGCACGGTACTTGATGATGATTACTACCAAGATATATGGCAGTATCGCAATACTGAAAGATTGATGATACCAATAATAGGTGAAAGTGCCATTTGGTTAATGCATCAGTTGTGTACTTGTCATTTAGTCACGAAACCAGTCACATGTACATGTCATTTGATTACTGAACCAGCTATATGCACATAACATTTGGTTACTGAACCAGCTATATGTACATGTCATTTGATTACTGAACCAGCTATATGTACATAACATTTGATTACTGAAACAGCTATATGTAAGTACTGAACCAGCTATATGTACGTACTGAACCAGCTATATGTATATACTGAACCAGCTATATGTACGCAGTGAACCAGTTATATGTACGTACTGAACCAGCAATATGTACGTACTGAACCAGAAATATGTACGTACTGAACCAGCAATATGTACATACTGAACCGTCTATATGTACGCACTGAACCAGTTATATGTACGTACTGAACCAGGAATATGTACATACTGAACCAGTTATATGTACGCACTGAACCAGTTATATGTACGTACTGAACCAGTTATATGTACATACTGAACCAGTTATATGTACGTACTGAAAAACTTCACAAACATGAACAAGTCAAAGAAAGATAAAGTTAATCCGTCAACCAGGAAAGAGAAGGGCTCTCTGTCTAAGAGACGTATGACGCAATCCGGAGAAAGCCATAAGGAGTCCGGGTTGCCGACTCACCCTTTGTCTACCAGGAAATCATCCAGAATTGGCACCTGGAATGTTCGTACCCTTAACGAACAGGGAAAAGCGGCACAAGTGGCAGCAGAAATGACCAACTATAAGATAGATATTCTGGGAATGTGTGAAACAAGATGGCTGGGAGCAGAGAGAATAAAATTGAATACAGGGGAGATGATTTTATCATCAGGACACCAGGAACCAGGAGCACAACATAGCGAAGGGGTAGCTATAATGCTATCAAAAAATGCACAGAAGACACTAATAGAATGGGAGGCAGTGGGACCAAGACTGGTGAGAGCAACATTTAGAACAACCAAAAACAAAATAAAATTACACATTATACAATGCTATGCACCAACCAACGATAAAGATGACTCAGTTAAAGATGATTTTTATAAACAGCTACAATGGCAGATGGATGCAAGACGAGCCAAGGATATTATAATCTTGATGGGAGACCTAAATGCTAAGGTAGGATCAGACAACAGAGGCTTCGAAGAGATTATGGGAAAACATGGACTTGGAGATATAAACGAGAATGGAGAGATATTTGTGAATTTCTGCGCCCTTAATCAAATGAGCCTAGGAGGAACAATATTCCAACATAAAAGAATACACAAAGCTACATGGGTGTCACCAGATCATAGAACGGAAAATCAAATTGATCACATATGTATTAATAATAAGTTTAAGTCATCCTTACAGGATGTAAAAGTATATAGAGGGGCAGATATAGCTTCTGATCATCATCTTCTGTTAGCCAAACTTAAAATTAAATTAAAAAGGTATAATACAACGAATAAGGGTAGAAAGTATTTCAATGTAGGGTTTCTTAAAGAACAAGGAATTAAAGATAAATTCGCAGTCACAATATCAAACAAATACCAAGTCCTCCAACAACTAGAAAATACAATAAATATAGAAGATCATTGGAAACAGGTAAAAAATATATGGAAAGAGACATGCGAAGAAACACTGGGGAAAAGAGAACGCCAGAATAAGGCATGGATGACAGCAGAGACCCTGGATAAAATTAAAGAAAGAAAGAACAAGAAAGCAGACATAAATAAAAGCAAAACAAGAAGTAATAAAGCCAAGACACAGGAAGCTTACACAGAGGTGAACAAAGAAGTGAGAAGATGCATTACAAGGGATAAGAGGAAATATATAGATGAACTAGCTAAAGAGGCAGAAGAAGCAGCAAATAAAGGGAATATGAAAGAACTGTACAACAGCACAAAGAAATTAGGTGGAAAATACAAACAGATCAACGCCTTTATCAAAGACAAGAAAGGAAATCTGCTTAGTAATATAAGGGAACAAATGGAGAGATGGAAAGAACACTTTGAAGAACTTTTGAACAGACCCGGCTCAAATAATCCTCCAGATATACTACCAGCAGAAGAAGAGTTACACGTTAACTGCGGAAAACCAAGCAAAGAAGAAATAATGAAAGCCATCAAATTATTAAAAGATGGTAAAGCCACAGGACCAGATGAAATTCCTTCGGAAGCCATCAAAGCAGATATTAACACCTCTACCAAGATGTTACAGGATCTATTGGATAAAATTTGGGAGAGGGAAGAAATACCTAAAGACTGGAGAGAAGGTTATATGATCAAACTACCAAAGAAAGGAAGTTTACAGGAGTGCACAAATTATAGGGGAATTATGCTACTATCAGTGCCAGGAAAAATATTAGGCAGAATCATTCTGGAGAGACTAAAAGAGACTATAGAGAAACACTTGAGAGATGAACAAGCAGGTTTTAGGAAGAACAGATCATGTGCTGATCAAATAACTACCCTACGTATAATAGTTGAACAAAGTTTAGAACTAAAATCCCCACTATATATTGGATTCATAGATTACGAAAAGGCATTTGATAGTTTAGACAGAAGAATGCTTTGGAAGTTGCTGAGTTATTACGGAATCCCCATAAAGTTTATTAACCTGATAAAAACAATGTATGAAGGAACAAAATGTAGTGTGGTGCATGAAGGACAGCTTACAGAAGCATTTGAAATAAGAACAGGAGTAAGGCAAGGATGCCTCCTGTCTCCATTTCTCTTTCTACTGGCCATAGATTGGATTATGAAAATAACTCAAAACAACAGAAATGGGATCCAGTGGTCACTGACCAAACAACTTGATGATTTAGACTTTGCTGATGACATAGCTCTCCTATCACACAGCCATCAACAGATGCAGGATAAAATGAGTATATTAGATGAGAGATCACAACAGCTAGGACTAAAGATTAATAGAGATAAGACCAATATTATGAGAATTAATGCAGTTGGCAATAACCATATAAAACTAGGAGAAATACCTCTACTAGACGTACAATCTTATATATATCTGGGCAGTAATATAGATAAAGAGGGAGGAACAGAAAATGATACCAAAATAAGGATATCAAAAGCAAGAGGAGCTTTCATTGCACTGGGAAACATATGGAAATCCAAAGAAATTAGGCTAAATACAAAAATAAAAATTTTCAACTCAAATGTTAAGTCGGTCCTATTATATGGCTGTGAAACATGGAAAATGACAAAATTGACAATCACGAAAGTACAGACTTTCATTAATGGATGCTTGCGCAGAATAAAGGGATGGAAATGGCAGGACAAAGTCACTAACGTGGAATTATGGAAATGTACCGGTCAAATACCAGTGGATAAAGAGATACAGCGAAGACGATGGCGATGGATAGGACACACACTACGGAAGCCAACTGAGAGTATTACACAACAGGCCCTTTTTTGGAATCACCAGGGGAAAAGACAAAGAGGAAGACCAAAGAATTCTTGGAGAAGACAGATAGAAGCAGAGATGAAGATGATGGGGAAGACATGGAATGATCTTAAAAGAATGGCAAAAAACAGAACGACTTGGAAAGTGTTTGTTGAAGACCTATGCTCCACCAGGAGCTAAAAGGTAAAAGAGAACCGGCTATATGTACGCACTGAACCAGTTATATGTACGTACTGAACCAGCTATATGTACGTACTGAACCAGCAATATGTACGTACTGAACCAGCTATATGTACGTACTGAACCTGCAATATGTACGTACTTAACCAGTTATATGTACGTACTGAACCATCAATATGTACGTGCTGACCAGCTAAATGTACGTACTGAACCAGCTATATTTACATACTGAACCAGCTATATGTACGTACTGAACCAGCTATATGTACGTGCTGAACCAGCTATATGAACGTACTGAACCAGTTATATGTACGTGCTGACCAGCTATGTGTACGTACTGAACCAGTTATATGTACGTGCTGACCAGCTATATGCACGTACTAAACCAGTTATGTGTACGTGTTGACCAGCTATATGTACGTACTGAACCAGCTATATGTACGTAATGAACCAGTTATATGTACGTGCTGACCAGCTATATGTACGTACTGAAGCAGCTATATGTACGTACTGAACCAGTTATATGTACGTGCTGACCAGCTATGTGTACGTACTGAACCAGTTATATGTACGTGCTGACCAGCTATATGCACGTACTAAACCAGTTATGTGTACGTGTTGACCAGCTATATGTACGTACTGAACCAGTTATATATACGTGCTGACCAGCTATATGTACGTACTGAACCAGTTATATGTACGTGCTGACCAGCTATATGTACGTACTGAAGCAGCTATATGTACATACTGAACCAGCTATATGTACGTACTGAACCACCTATATGTACGTGCTGACCAGCTATATGTACGTACTGAACCAGCTATATGTACATACTGAACCAGCTATATGTACGTGCTGACCAGCTATATGTACATACTGAACCAGCTATATGTACGTACTGAACCAGCTATATGTACGTACTGAACCAGCTATATGTACATACTGAACCAGCTATATGTACGTGCTGACCAGCTATATGTACGTACTGAACCAGCTATATGTACGTAATGAACCAGTTATATGTACGTGCTGACCAGCTATATGGACGTACTGAAGCAGCTATATGTACGTACTGAAGCAGCTATATGTACGTACTGAAGCAGCTATATGTACGCACTGAACCAGCTATATGTACGTACTGAAAGAGCTATGTGTACATACTGAACCATCTATATGTAAGTACTGAACCAGCTATATGTACGTACTGGACAAGATATGTGTACGTATTGACCAGCTATATGTACGTACTGAACAAGCTATATGTATGCACTGACCAGCTATATGTACGTATTGACCAGCTATATATACGTACTGACCAACTATATGTACGCACTGAACCAGTTATATGTATGTACTGCTGAACCAGCTAAGTGTACGCAATGAACCAGCTATATGTACATACTGAACCAGCTATATGTACATACTGAACCAGCTATATGTACATACTGAAACAGTTGTACGTACTTGCACGTTCCTCTATTTGACTTTCATTATTGACTAAATGTTTGACAAAAGTGAACGATTTCCCCCGTCGCTATGTATTGGCTCCAGTAGAGATGCATTAGACAGGCATTAGACTCCATAAAATACGAAACATGACAATAACACCGACATTACTTTATCCTATACAGTCTTTACTCCATCACTAAAAGCTTATTTATCGACCCGGAGCCTCCTTCTGAGCCCACAGGAAACACAAACATATGAACACCACGGCGTCCTCAATATGAAAGCTAATGAAAGGGACATAACACCGACGTTAATTTTATTTCGTGAGCTCATGAGTTATTTCTCTTGTGTGTCCCATCAAATCCAGCGGATTCCAATTTTAAAAGCATTGGGAGGAGGGGGTGGGGTGGGGGGGGGGGGGGGAGAGGAAACTATCCTTGAATTTGAATGTGTGTGTGTATATATATATATATATATACATTTTTTTTTTTTTTTTTTTTTTTTTTTTTTTTTAAATATCGATGTATATGAGTTAGGCACTATTGGTACGAAATTATTGTCTTGTCACTAATGGTGAATAGCAAGCAGTCCATTCAGTTGGTAGTTGCGACTGTTGATCTGCAGCACGAGTGTACTACAACAACAAAAGTACTACACAAGAAAAGAATCAGCAGAACGAGTCTTCTTTTTCTACCTTTCAGCTCCCAGTGGAGCATAGGTCTTCAACAAACACTTTCCAAGTCGTTCTGTTTCTTGCCATTCGTTTAAGATCATTCCATGTTTTCCCCATCATCTTCATCTCTGCTTCTATCTGTCTTTTCCAAGAATTCCTTGGTCTTCCTCTTTGTCTTTTCCCCTGGGGATTCCAAAAAGGCCTGTTGTGTAATACTCTCAGTTGGCTTCCGCAGTGTGTCCTATCCAGCGCCATCGTCGTCGCTGTATCTCTTTATCCACTGGTATTTGACTGGTACATTTCCACAATTCTATGTTAGTGATTTTGTTCTGCCATTTCCATCCTTTTATTCTGCGTAAGCATCCATTAATGAAAGTCTGTATCTTCGTGATTGTCGATTTTGTTGTTCTCCGTGTTTCACAGCCATATAATAGGACCGACTTAACATTTGAGTTGAACATTTTTATTTTTGCCTTTAACCTAATTTCTTTGGGCTTCCATATGTTTCCCAGCGCAATGAAAGCTCCTCTTGCTTTTGATATCCTTATTTTGGTATCATTTTCTGTTCCTCCCTCTTTATCTATATTACTGCCCAGATATATGTAAGATTGTACGTCTAGTAGAGGTATTTCTCCTAATTTTTTTGGTTATTGCCAACTGCATTAATTCTCATAATGTTGGTCTTATCTCTATTTATCTTAAGTCCTAGCTGTTAAGCAGAGCGAGTAAGGCAATACATATATTCAATATAACATCAATTGTACAGAACCAGCGACCTTCTATCTCTCCGGACAAGCAGTGGTAGAGAGGAGAAACTACTCGCTAGTAGAGGGTAGTCACCAAAACGTTCACTGCAAACCAAAGAGATGTAGCAGATGGCATATTTACACATCATCATCATGTCTTACCGTTTGGTGTAGGCGATCATGTCCTTCCACAATCTTCTATTCACAGTGCATCGCATCAATTCTGTTGTTGACCGTTTTCCACGCCATGACACCAAGCTATCTATAAGCTATTTCTAGTATCTTCTCTCTTTGTTGTCCGAGATCTGTAATGTAATGTGGCATTTACGCGCAGTTTTAGCGAACCAGAAACGCTAACTTCATTATTATTTAGCGGTTTCACTGAGGTAATTAGCGGTTCCAACATCAGCTAGTGTAACAGGTGTTGCTGTGATGTAATTAGGTTGAAAATTGAGTTGATGGGTTTATGTAGAGAGAAGTTGGAATTTTATGGTTTTATTAGTGTCTCATGTTATTTGTGCTAATGATTTTTGATTTCCACAACTTTTCAAGGCTTCTGAAAGACGTATGCGTGTGAAAGCTGGAAAACAACAAGAGATATAGAAACAAAGTTGAACGCATTCGAAAATAAATGTCTAAGGAAAATACTTGGTATAGAATGGAACGAATTCAAAACAAACGAGGAAATTAGAGAAATCGCCAATCAACCACTAATATCTTCAGTAATAAAGAAAAGACGATGGTCATACGTTGGACATGTGATGAGAAGAGATAATAATCGAATAGCAAAGCAAGCCCTCATATGGGAAACAACAGGTAAAAGAAAAAGAGGAAGACCCAGGGAGACACTGAGAAGAACATTGATGAGAGAGGCAAGAGCAGCAGGAATCGGCTCCCTCAATGAGATAGAACTGCTTGCACAGAACAGAGACAGATGGCGAGATTTGATAAAATATCTTTAAAAGAAAGCTGCTAGAACAAAAATTCATATAGGAGAAGGTGTATCTTGGTCTACGCCCTATGGGCCGGTTACGGCTCGAAAGGTCATACAACAACAACAACATGTTATTTAGTCATTGATGATTTTTGTGTATTATTAAGGTGACCATATTTTTGAAACCCTAATCCGGGACGGATTAATTTAACTTACATTTTCCATCAATAGAATGAACTTTCTTCCGTCTTTTTCAAGTGAATAATACATATATTTTAAAACTAATGAAAACACCTAACAATATAGGCTTACAAAACGGTATCAGGAGTTATTGAATTAAACGTTATTGAGTTTCAGTTTCAGTATATAAGATTTAAAACTTGGAGCCCATTTTACAGTTACTGTTCCGCCAAATGAACAGCCAGTTCAACTTTTTCAACATTTTCTACACAACAACGGAATCATCATCATTTAGTGCCGTCTCCGCATCGAAGGTTGGCTACCATGGAGCGCCATTCCACTCTATGTCTTGCTTTTATGGTGCAGATTGTCATAGGCTGACTTGTCCATCTTTTGATGTTACTCGTCCATGTTACTCTTGGTCTGCCTCTGCCTCTTTTACCTTGTATTTTCCCTTCCACTATCATTTTTATTAGACTGTTGTGTCTTTTAACATGACCAAAAAATTGCATTTCTCTTGCTCTAATTGTGTTTAGTAGTTCTTTTTTCATTTTTAGTTTGTTTAAAACTTCCTCGTTTGTTTTCTTTTCTTTCCATCCAATTCTACCTATTCTTCTATAAATCCACATTTCAAAGGCTTCAATTTTCTGTTCTGTTTTCAGGTCTAATGTCCATGTTTCTGCACCATACAGGAATATTGAGAAGATGTAACATTTTGCTATTCTTAGTTTCAACCCTGGTGTTATTTGTTTTGATGTTAGTATTTTCATGGCATTGAAATTACTACGGAATAATGTCTATTTTTTAAATCTTAGAGGCGTTTACCATATTGGCAAAATTGGTAAACGTTTGTGTCCCTAATGTATTTAAACAAATCCGGGACAAAAGCTAAAAAAATCAGCCAAAATCGGGACAAATTCGGGACAGTAACAAATCCGGGACAAAGGTTGAAAAAAACAGTAAAAAATCGGGACTGTCCCAGAAAAATCGAGACTGTCCCAGAAAAATCGGGACTGTCCGAGAAAAATCGGGACTGTCCCAGAAAAATCGGAACGTCTGGTGACCTTAGTATTATGTAAGATCCGTATCCGTTCGTACATTGCGGTGACAGTCGCCAACTTTCTGAGCTCTAAGGTTGAGAACCTGCAGTTTGTGGTTTTATAGAGAGGAAATTCGGAGTTGGGTGTTTTACGGGTGTATCATGTTATTAATTGATTGTTTGTGTATCATGTTATTAATTGATTGTTTGTGTATCATGTTATTAATTAATTGTTTGTGTATCATGTTATTAATTGATCGTTTGTGTATCATGTTATTAATTGATTGTTTGTGTGTGATGTTATTAATTGATTGTTTGTGTGTCATGTTATTAATTGATCGTTTGTGTGTCATGTTATTAATTGTTTGTTTGTGTGTCTTGTAATTAATTGTTTGTTTGTGTGTCATGTTATTAATTGTTTGTGTGTCATGTTATTAATTGATTGCTTGTGTGTCATGTTATTAATTGTTTGTTTGTCATGTTATTAATTGATTGTTTGTCATGTTATTAATTGATTGTTTATCATGTTATTAATTGATTGTTTGTCATGTTAAATATTTGATTGTTTGTGTGTCATGTTATTAATTGTTTGTTGTGTGTCATGTTATTAATTGTTTGTTTGTGTGTCATGTTATTAATTGTTTGTTTGTCATGCTATTAATTGTTTGTTTGTGTGTCATGTTATTAATTGTTTGTCATGCTATTAATTGTTTGTTTGTGTGTCATGTTATTAATTGATTGTTTGTGTGCCATGTTATTAATTGATTGTTTGTCACGTTATTAATTGATTGTTTGTGTGTCATGTTATTAATTGATTGTTTGTGTGTCATGTTATTAATTGTTTGTCATGTTATTAATTGATTGTTTGTGTGTCATGTTATTAATTGTTTGTTTGTGTGTCATGTTATTAATTGTTTGTTTGTGTGTCATGTTATTAATTGTTTGTTTGTGTGTCATGTTATTAATTGTTTGTTTGTGTGTCATGTTATTAATTGTTTGTTTGTGTGTCATGTTATTAATTGTTTGTTTGTGTGATATGTTATTAATTGTTTGTTTGTGTGTCATGTTATTAATTGTTTGTCATGTTATTAATTGTTTGTTTGTGTGTCATGTTATTAATTGTTTGTCATGTTATTAATTGTTTGTTTGTGTGTCATGTTATTAATTGTTTGTTTGTGTGTCATGTTATTAATTGTTTGTTTGTCATGTTGTTAATTAATTGTTTGTGTGTCATGTTATTAATTGTTTGTTTGTCATGTTATTAATTGATTGTTTGTCATGTTATTAATTGTTTGTGTGTCATGTTATTAATTGATTGCTTGTGTGTCATGTTATTAATTGATTGTTTGTTTGTCATGTTATTAATTGTTTGTTTGTCATGTTATTAATTGTTTGTTTGTGTGTCATGTTATTAATTGTTTGTTTGTCATGTTATTAATTGTTTGTTTGTGTGTCATGTTATTAATTGTTTGTTTGTCATGTTATTAATTGATTGTTTGTTTGTCATGTTATTAATTGATTGTTTGTTTGTCATGTTATTAATTGATTGTTTTTAATGCGGCGTCCTGAAGCGGGGATATGGAAAAGTGAAATAAATGCAACAACGTGTGTGATGTCATTGGATGGCAGTGGGACGCACTTAGGCTGATTTGAAGATCGACTTAATGCGGTTATGTAGAGAACAATAGACGGCGTCGGATTTTGATGGATTTACTTGTGTGTGTGTGCTTTTCTTTTAGTGGATTGATTTTTTTAAAAATGTAATTGTTTATTTTTAAGGTGCGGATTTGTATCAGAGGCATGGGGTTGGGAGATGCAAAAGCGTGTAAAAGGAATGAGAAGCTGTGTGGGGAGAGGTGGGATGGGAAAGACATATGGCATACACATACACACTATTATTTAGACTTTCCACACACACGTTACTCTAACTTTCCACACCATATATATATATATATATATATATATATATATATATATATATATATATATATATATATATATATGAAAGAAGAATAAAAATTACAAATCATCAATAGTATCAGAATATATATATATATATAATATCGTACGATCTTCTGGGGGTTAAGGCAAAGAAATGCAAATGAATGCATAAAAATGCGAAGCTGCAGTAAAGCTGAATGTGAGGGAAAATTGAAAAAGAAAACATTGAAAAAATGGTATGGTAAAAGCTTTACGTGATAGGAGACGACACTGATTTGAACGACGTTTCGGCCCAATATGCCTTCAAACAGGAACAAACAAACAACACGCACACAGAGATTTGTAAGTAAATAAAACTAATCCTACATAGCTAACTAGTAACGAAACATCCAAAAACAAAATAATCGAAATTGGTTAAAGAAAAGAAAAATGACTTCCCTGTGTCGTGGACCGTGGTCAGAGCGGGAAAAGGGCGGGTCACACGGGTGTAGCTGTAGTTATACCCTCTGGTCAGGTGAAGGGTTCTAAAAATACACGAGCGGGGGGAACGCTGCATATCCCGCATGATCTTCAGCAGCACACCGGTAAGGTAGCGACACAAATCATCGGTCTAAATGTAACATTAAAAAAGGTTCCCTACACGCCTTGCTAGTGGTATGGGGAATATGGTGTTAGTAGCTATATTTTTCTATGACCACGGCACATTTTTGGGTGGTGTAACATTAGGTGGTATAATAATATTCATATAGCCCCAAGGTGTGTCAATATAGTAAACAGATTTTACCAGCCAGGACAATAAATGTGTCTACTTCAGTTAGGGTTGTCGAACTCTATTGTTCACTTCCATTTTCCTCAAATCGTGAATTGGTACTGTTATTGTTTCATACAAAGATAAGACTACACTGACCCGATTCTGATTACGTTATTGTTTCATACAAAGATAAGACTACACTGATATGATTCTGATTACGTTATTGTTTCATACAAAGATAAGACTACACTGACCCGATTCTGATTACGTTATTGTTTCATACAAAGATAAGACTACACTGACACTATTCTGATTACGTTATTGTTTCATACAAAGATAAGACTACACTGACCCGATTCTGATTACGTTATTGTTTCATACAAAGATAAGACTACACTGACCCGATTCTGATTACGTTATTGTTTCATACAAAGATAAGACTACACTGATATGATTCTGATTACGTTATTGTTTCATACAAAGATAAGACTACACTGACCCGATTCTGATTACGTTATTGTTTCATACAAAGATAAGACTACACTGACCCGATTCTGATTACGTTATTGTTTCATACAAAGATAAGACTACACTGACCCGATTCTGATTACGTTATTGTTTCATACAAAGATAAGACTACACTGACCCGATTCTGATTACGTTATTGTTTCATACAAAGATAAGACTACACTGACACGATTCTGATTACGTTATTGTTTCATACAAAGATAAGACTACACTGACACGATTCTGATTACGTTATTGTTTCATACAAAGATAAGACTACACTGACCCGATTCTGATTACGTTATTGTTTCATACAAAGATAAGACTACACTGATATGATTCTGATTACGTTATTGTTTCATACAAAGATAAGACTACACTGATATCATTCTGATTACGTTATTGTTTCATACAAAGATAAGACTACACTGACACGATTCTGATTACGTTATTGTTTCATACAAAGATAAGACTACACTGACACGATTCTGATTACGTTATTGTTTCATACAAAGATAAGACTACACTGACCCGATTCTGATTACGTTATTGTTTCATACAAAGATAAGACTACACTGACACGATTCTGATTACGTTATTGTTTCATACAAAGATAAGACTACACTGACCCGATTCTGATTACGTTATTGTTTCATACAAAGATAAGACTACACTGACACGATTCTGATTACGTTATTGTTTCATACAAAGATAAGACTACATTGATATGATTCTGATTACGTTATTGTTTCATACAAAGATAAGACTACACTGATATCATTCTGATTACGTTATTGTTTCATACAAAGATAAGACTACACTGATATCATTCTGATTACGTTATTTTACAAAATAAATAAATAAAATAGCAATGAGAAGAGGAACAAAGTCCCACTACACTTCAGCTAGTACTGAAACATCAATTTTAAATAAAAAAAAGGTTTTTTTATTTGAGTAGGTTCTGTTTTTTCCAAACAAAACTGTTTCGTGTCCAGGAGTGTTCATGTCAACTAAAGGCTCATGAGCGGAATCAAAGCGGTATTTCTGGTCTATGTTTTTTAACGACTGACATCATTGGTTATTGTAAGCACTGAGTTTTCTATTACCGGTGTTTGTTTATCATTCGAGAATATAGTAAACTGGAATAAACAAAAGTCATGCAACGTATCAAACGCTAAGAAAAAATATTCATATATATCATCATCATCATCATCATCATCATCATCATTATCATCATCGAGTGCCGTCTCCGCAACGAAGGTTGGCTACCATGGAGCGCCATTCTGCTCTGTCTCTTGCTTTGATGGTGCAGGTTGTCATAGGTTGGTTTGTCCATCTTTTGATGTTACTCGTCCATGTTAATTTTGGATTGCCTCTGTCTCTTTTACCTTGTATTTTCCCCTCCAGGATTACTTTTAGTAGGCTGTTGTTTCTTTTAACATGGCATGATATCGATATTTTATCGTTAAGAAACATACTTGAATGTAAAATTTGATGTCATGTAGAGCCGATCTTTCATCATCACATTCGGAGGTCATTTCCGTGTCACATTGAAAGGTCTATAGTTGAATGGATGTTTCATGATTGTTCTCCCAATTCATTCAATTAAATCTGCGCTCCCCAAGATGGACGTCTCTGCCAGGTGGAGCCATGCGTGCCCCGCTGAGACGCGCTGATCTCAGGCACCTTTTGATGACTCGATCATTTTTCTGATGCTGGATACTGCATGTTTACTCTGTTAGAAATGGAACGCCTTGGCCGTGAGAACTGTCTCCGTCGGCGTGGCAGCCAAAACGTTTGTCGTGTCTGTAGAAATCATAAATACGTGGCGCTAGGAATAAATAGCAAGAAAATCGTGCACTCCTGACTCTTTGTTGTTTATAAATTATTTCAGTTTCATGAAACTTTCTCTCACTTTCATAGCCAGGGCGTTTCGATGTTGCATATCCGGGATTTCATTCATTGAGTGCCGTCTCTACATCGAACGCTGGCTACCATGGAGCTATCACAGCAAGCGTTTCGTTATACAACCAGGCACTTCAGTGTTGCATATCATAAACTAGGTTCTCCCTATTATAACCAGGCACTTCAGTGTTGCATATCATAAACTAGGTTCTCCCTATTATAACCAGGCACTTCAGTGTTGCATATCATAAACTAGGTTCTCCCTATTATAACCAGGCACTTCAATGTTGCATATCATAACTAGGTTCTCCCTATTATAACCAGGCACTTCAGTGTTGCATATCATAACTAGGTTCTCCCTATTATAACCGGGCACTTCAATGTTGCATATCATAACTAGGTTCTCCCTATTATAACCAGGCACTTCAATGTTGCATATCATAACTAGGTTCTCCCTATTATAACCAGGCACTTCAATGTTGCATATCATAACTAGGTTCTCCCTATTATAACCAGGCACTTCAGTGTTGCATATCATAACTAGGTTCTCCCTATTATAACCGGGCACTTCAATGTTGCATATCATAACTAGGTTCTCCCTATTATAACCGGGCACTTCAATGTTGCATATCATAACTAGGTTCTCCCTATTATAACCAGGCACTTCAGTGTTGCATATCATAACCAGGTTCTCCCTATTATAACCAGGCACTTCAATGTTGCATATCATAACTAGGTTCTCCCTATTATAACCAGGCACTTCAATGTTGCATATCATAACTAGGTTCTCCCTATTATAACCAGGCACTTCAGTGTTGCATATCATAACTAGGTTCTCCCTATTATAACCAGGCACTTCAGTTTTGCATATCATAACTAGGTTCTCCCTATTATAACCAGGCACTTCAGTGTTGCATATCATAACTAGGTTCTCCCTATTATAACCAGGCACTTCAATGTTGCATATCATAAACTAGGTTCTCCCTATTATAACCGGGCACTTCAGTGTTGCATATCATAACTAGGTTCTCCTATTATAACCGGGCACTTCAGTGTTGCATATCATAACTAGGTTCTCCCTATTATAACCAGGCACTTCAATGTTGCATATCATAACTAGGTTCTCCCTATTATAACCGGGCACTTCAATGTTGCATATCATAACTAGGTTCTCCCTATTATAACCGGGCACTTCAGTGTTGCATATCATAACTAGGTTCTCCCTATTATAACCGGGCACTTCAATGTTGCATATCATAACTAGGTTCTCCCTATTATAACCGGGCACTTCAATGTTCCATATCATAAACTAGGTTCTCCCTTTTATAACCGGGCACTTCAATGTTGCATATCATAAACTAGGTTCTCCCTATTATAACCGGGCACTTCAGTGTTGCATATCATAACTAGGTTCTCCCTATTATAACCGGGCACTTCAATGTTGCATATCATAAACTAGGTTCTCCCTATTATAACCGGGCACTTCAATGTTGCATATCATAAACTAGGTTCTCCCTATTATAACCAGGCACTTCAATGTTGCATATCATAACTAGGTTCTCCCTATTATAACCAGGCATTTCAATGTTGCATATCATAACTAGGTTCTCCCTATTATAACCGGGCACTTCAATGTTGCATATCATAACTAGGTTCTCCCTATTATAACCGGGCACTTCAATGTTGCATATCATAAACTAGGTTCTCCCTATTATAACCAGGCACTTCAATGTTGCATACCATAAACTAGGATCTCCCTATTATAACCAGGCACTTCAATGTTGCATATCATAACTAGGTTCTCCCTATTATAACCGGGCACTTCAATGTTGCATATCATAAACTAGGTTCTCCCTATTATAACCAGACATTTCAATGTTGCATATCATAAACTAGGTTCTCCCTATTATAACCAGGCACTTCAGTGTTGCATATCATAACTATGTTCTCCCTATTATAACCAGGCACTTCAATGTTGCATATCATAAACTAGGTTCTCCCTATTATAACCAGGCACTTCAGTGTTGCATATCATAACTAGGTTCTCCCTATTATAACCGGGCACTTCAATGTTGCATATCATAAACTAGGTTCTCCCTATTATAACCAGACATTTGAATGTTGCATATCATAAACTAGGTTCTCCCTATTATAACCAGGCACTTCAATGTTGAATATCATAAATAGGTTCTCCCTATTATAACCAGACATTTCAATGTTGCATATCATAACTAGGTTCTCCCTATTATAACCAGGCACTTCAATGTTGCATATCTTAAACTAGGTTCTCCCTATTATAACCAGACATTTCAATGTTGCATATCATAAACTAGGTTCTCCCTATTATAACCAGACATTTCAATGTTGCATATCATAAATTATGTTCTCCCTATTATAACCAGACATTTCAATGTTGCATATCATAAACTAGGTTCTCCCTATTATAACCAGGCACTTCAATGTTGCATTTCATAACTAGGTTCTCCCTATTATAACCAGGTACTTCACTGTTGCATATCATAACTAGGTTCTCCCTATTATAACCAGGTACTTCACTGTTGCATATCATAACTAGGTTCTCCCTATTATAACCAGACATTTAAATGTTGCATATCATAAACTAGGTTCTCCCTATTATAACCAGGTACTTCACTGTTGCATATCATAACTAGGTTCTCCCTATTATAACCAGACATTTAAATGTTGCATATCATAAACTAGGTTCTCCCTATTATAACCAGGTACTTCACTGTTGCATATCATAACTAGGTTCTCCCTATTATAACCAGACATATCAATGTTGCATATCATAACTAGGTTCTCCCTATTATAACCAGACATTTCAATGTTGCATATCTTAAACTAGGTTCTCCCTATTATAACCAGGCACTTCAATGTTGCATATCATAAACTAGGTTCTCTCTATTATAACCAGGCACTTCAATGTTGCATATCTTAAACTAGGTTCTCCCTATTATAACCAGGCACTTCAATGTTGCATATCATAAACTAGGTTCTCCCTATTATAACCAGGCACTTCAATGTTGCATATCATAAACTAGGTTCTCTCTATTATAACCAGGCACTTCAATGTTGCATATCATAAACTAGGTTCTCCCTATTATAACCAGGCACTTCAATGTTGCATATCATAACTAGGTTCTCCCTATTATAACCAGACATTTCAATGTTGCATATCATAAACTAGGTTCTCCCTATTATAACCAGACACTTCAATGTTGCATATCATAAACTAGGTTCTCTCTATTATAACCAGGCACTTCAATGTTGCATATCTTAAACTAGGTTCTCCCTATTATAACCAGGCACTTCAATGTTGCATATCATAAACTAGGTTCTCCCTATTATAACCAGGCACTTCAATGTTGCATATCATAAACTAGGTTCTCTCTATTATAACCAGGCACTTCAATGTTGCATATCACGGCTGATGTGTGAACAGTTGTGTTTTTTTTTTACTAGGTTCATAGCTGATTCATCTGATGTGATACATTTTTCTGGCTTTTGCTTCTATTTTCTATTACCTTTATTTCATTTTTTAAAATCATTTGTTCGCCTGCCAGCATTCTGATTCTTCCATCTTATTTCTTTTCTTTGTACTTCTTTCTTTCGCTTTTTTTTCCATAACCGTTCTTCTCTCCTTTTTCTCTTGTTCGTCCCTTAGTAATATTTTTTATTTGTTTCTTTTTTTCCTTACCCCACCGTGTCCCCCTTCTGTGCTACACGAAGACTAGATACTAAGAAGAATCGTGAACATAACAAAATGATGGAGTCAGAGACTGTAAATCAAGAAAACAATTCAAAATAAGAGAAGTTGGCTAAGTCAGATTGTGCTGGCTAGTGCCTACGTCACAAAGCGTGACACACCAATGAGGCGTAACTGAGACGAGATAAAAGAAGTGACTTGATGGTCAAGTAGACATAAGAAATAGGCTGTACCAAACTCGATCATAGACTGCACCAAAGCTTTTGATAGAGTACACCACAAACAACTTATAGAATGCCTAAAAGAGATACATCTAAATGACATGGGCATACGACTAATATGTAATTTATATGCTGGGAGCAAACAGCAATAATAAAATATAACAAAGAGAACTCTACACCCATTGATATAAAAAGAGGAGTAAGACAAGGATGCATCCTATCACCAAGCTTGTTCAATCTATACACTGAGCAAATCTTTAAAAACATCACAGAGATGCCAGGCCTAAACATTAATGGAACGATAATCAATAACCTAAGATATGCTGACGATACTGTACTACTAGCAGAAAATCCTAAAGATCTACAACAATTACTTAATGAAATAAACATGACAAGCATAAAATATGGACTAGATACCAATATCAAAAAGACTAAAACTATGATCATAAACAAAGAAAATGCTCAAAACCCACAAGTGGATATCAAAATTGAAGGAATAGACCTCGAGACAGTTCAGAGCTACAACTACCTTGGACATACTATAACCAGTGATGGAAAATGTACAACTGAAATTAACAAAAGAATATGAAGGACAAAAAATAATTATCAATGTGCTAAAACTAAGAATAGCAAAATGTTTCGTCTTCTCAACATTCCTATATGGTGCAGAAACATGGACATTAGACAAGAAAACAGAACAGACAATTGAAGCCTTTGAAATGTGGATATATAGAGGAATAGGTAGAATTTGATGGAATGAAAAGAAAACAAATGATGAAGTCTTAAAACAACTAAAGATGAAAAGAGAACTACTAAACACAATTCAAACAAGACAAATGCGATTTTTGGGCCATGTTAAAAGATACAACAGACTAATAAAAGTAATCCTGGAGGGGAAAATACAAGGCAAAAGAGGCAGAGGCAGTCCAAGACTAACATGAAAGAGTAACATCAAAAGATGGACAAACCAGCCTATGACAACCTGAACTATCAAAGTAAGAGACAGAGCAGAATGGCGTTCCATGGTAGCCAACCTTCGTTGCGGAGATGGCACTGAATAATGATGATGAAACACGATCACACTACGTCCCACTTCTCACACAAAGCACGACACCTTAAGGACAGTCACCGTGGAACGAGATCAGCTCAGCTGACAAATCATCTATTGATTCATTCATTTGTTTATTTCCCTTTGCACACAATTCGACAGTCACTGGAGATCAGATTATTTTCCTTCGTAAGTCAATGAGATAAAGTTGGGCCAATGAACTATGTGTCCTTCACTGACCGGCAGCTCAGCCGATGTCTGGTGGACAGTTCAGAGCTCACACAACAAGACTCATGGCCTCAACGGTTTCTCTTACAGTTGGCTCCCCTCGCATAAACTGTGGACACGTTCATGTATCACGCCATGTCTGAGAGCATCACATCTCCAGCGCTAACTTTCAATGGTGAACTGTTGGAGTCACCCTCCAGTAAAGATCCTCGTTGTAGTCTTCCATCTAAATAAAGATGTGAAGTGCTTCTTGATTTTCGTTGTTTTTCGTTTAATTTCAATTTCGCCTAATTTGGCAACAGTAAGGCGGTGTAAGTGTCTTGTCCGAGCCCTGGAGCTAACAGTTTGCAATATAACTTGACCTAGTCAAACATAAACACGACATCTGACGACTAACTGTGTTTTATATGTTCGGATTTGGAGTCAAAAACGATGTCTTAACATCATCAAGCGCTATACATTTTAGAAATATGACGAGCATCTTTTTCAGGAGGACGTGAACTTCTGGTCAATATGGTGGATAGACGGCAGGAACCATTGAAGGCTATGTATGACAGTGTTCCTTGTTGCAGTTTCCTCATATTTCAAGTCCGACTTGTTGCAGGAGCTACTGAGTTAGGTGCTCTGTGCACACCGTGAGCTGTGTGTTTCATCCGTTTTGATCATGTTTCGATATTCTAATTGTTTACAATGAATGCTGATATCGTATGAGAACAGTTGGCTGTGTTCACATTCTGTGCGGTTTCGCCTTATGTCTTTTGGCGTATGCTGAGACTGCTATGATGGGGACTACATCTACCTTTCTTTGTTTGGGAGATAGATAGTAATTCGGATGATTCCACTGGCACGGGCAGTTGAGCAATTATGGATTTTAATTCGTTTGCAGTGATACCGGGGCCTTCCATAACCAAATAACCAAACACAACATAAGTGGCTGGATAACACAGCGGAACATACAACGTTATAATATAGCGTTAGAAATTTAGCCTAGCAAAGTGTAGCGTAGCAGTCCTGGTGTAGCCAGTCGTAGCGTGGCCCAGCCTAGTACAGTATAGTATAGCGTAGTGTAGTGAAGTATAGCGCAGTATAGTCTGGTCTATTGTAACACTATGTAGCATGGGGTAATATAACACAGGTTACCATGGGGAAAACTGAAGCGTAACATAGTAGAGATGAGTAAAGTGTGTCATGACGTAAAATAGCAAAGTCTGTCATGACGTAAAAGAGCAAAGTCTGTCATGGTGTAAGGTAGCAAAATGTGTCACAGTGTAGGATAACTCAGTGTGTCATAGTGTAGGATTGCAAAGTGTGTCACAGTGTAGGATAAAACAGTGCGTCATAGCGTAGGATAGCAAAGTGTGTCATGGTGTAGGATTGCAAAGTGTGTCACAGTGTAGGATAAAACAGTGCGTCATAGCGTAGGATAGCAAAGTGTGTCATGGTGTAGGATAGCAAAGTGTGTCACAGTGTAGGATAAAACAGTGCGTCATAGCGTAGGATAGCAAAGTGTGTCATGGTGTAGGATTGCAAAGTGTGTCACAGTGTAGGATAAAACAGTGCGTCATAGCGTAGGATAGCAAAGTGTGTCATGGTGTAGGATAGCAAAGTGTGTCACAGTGTAGGATAAAACAGTGCGTCATAGCGTAGGATAGCAAATTGTGTCACAGTGTAGGATAAAACAGTGCGTCATAGTGTAGGATAGCAAAGTGTGTCATGGTGTAGGATAACTCAGTGCGTCATAGTGTAGGATAGCAAAGTGTGTCATGGTGTAGGATAACTCTGTGCGTCATAGTGTAGGATAGCAAAGTGTGTCATGGTGTAGGATAACTCAGTGCGTCATAGTGTAGGATAGCAAAGTGTGTCATGGTGTAGGATAACTCAGTGCGTCATAGTGTAGGATAGCAAAGTGTGTCATGGTGTAGGATAACTCAGTGCGTCATAGTGTAGGATAGCAAAGTTTGTCATGGTGTGGGATAACTCAGTGCGTCATAATGTAGGATAGCAAAGTGTGTCATGGTGTAGGATAACTCAGTGCGTCATAGCGTAGGATAGCAAAGTGTGTCATGGTGTAGGATAACTCAGTGCGTCATAGTGTAGGATAGCAAAGTGTGTCATGGTGTAGGATAACTCAGTGCGTCATAGCGTAGGATAGCAAAGTGTGTCATGGTGTAGGATAACTCAGTGCGTCATAGTGTAGGATAGCAATGTGTGTCATGGTGTAGGATAACTCAGTGCGTCATAGTGTAGGATAGCAAAGTGTGTCATGGTGTAGGATTGCAAAGTGTGTCACAGTGTAGGATAAAACAGTGCGTCATAGCGTAGGATAGCAAAGTGTGTCATGGTGTAAGGTAGTAAAATGTGTCACAGTGTAGGATAACTCAGTGTGTCATAGCGTAGGATAGCAAAGTGTGTCATGGTGTAGGATAAAACAGTGCGTCATAGTGTAGGATAACAAAGTGTGTCATGGTGTAGGATAAAACAGTGCGTCATAGCGTAGGATAGCAAAGTGTGTCATGGTGTAGCATAAAACAGTGCGTCATAGCGTAGGATAGCAAAGTGTGTCATGGTGTAGGATAAAACAGTGCGTCATAGCGTAGGATAGCAAAGTGTGTCATGGTGTAGGATAACTCAGTGCGTCATAGTGTAGGATAAAACAATGCGTCATAGCGTAGGATAGCAAAGTGTGTCATGGTGTAGGATAAAACAATGCTTCATAGCGTAGGATAGCAAAGTGTGTCATGGTGTAGGATAAAACAGTGCGTCATAGTGTAGGATAGCAAAGTGTGTCATGGTGTAGGATAAAACAGTGCGTCATAGTGTAGGATAGCAAAGTGTGTCATGGTGTAGGATAAAACAGTGCGTCATAGTGTAGGATAGCAAAGTGTGTCATGGTGTAGGATAAAACAGTGCGTCATACCGTTGGATAGCAAAGTGTGTCATGGTGTAGGATAAAACAATGCGTCATAGCGTAGGATAGCAAAGTGTGTCATGGTGTAGGATAAAACAGTGCGTTATAGCGTAGGATAACAAAGTGTGTCATGGTGTAGGATAAAACAGTGCGTCATAGCGTAGGATAGCAAAGTGTGTCATGGTGTAGCATAAAACAGTGCGTCATAGCGTAGGATAGCAAAGTGTGTCATGGTGTAGGATAAAACAGTGCGTCATAGCGTAGGATAGCAAAGTGTGTCATGGTGTAGGATAACTCAGTGCGTCATAGTGTAGGATAAAACAATGCTTCATAGCGTAGGATAGCAAAGTGTGTCATGGTGTAGGATAAAACAATGCTTCATAGCGTAGGATAGCAAAGTGTGTCATGGTGTAGGATAAAACAGTGCGTCATAGTGTAGGATAGCAAAGTGTGTCATGGTGTAGGATAAAACAGTGCGTCATAGTGTAGGATAGCAAAGTGTGTCATGGTGTAGGATAAAACAATGCGTCATAGCGTAGGATAGCAAATGTGTCTTGGTGTAGGATAAAACAATGCGTCATAGCGTAGGATAGCAAAGTGTGTCATGGTGTAGGATAAAACAATGCGTCATAGCGTAGGATAGCAAAGTGTGTCATGGTGTAGGATAAAACAATGCGTCATAGCGTAGGATAGTAAAGTGTGTCATGGTGTAGGATAAAACAATGCGTCATAGCGTAGGATAGCAAAGTGTGTCATGGTGTAAAATAGCTAAGACATGATGTTGAATAACACAGTGTGTCATTGTAGGATAGCAAAGTGTGTCATGGTGTAGGATAACACAGTGTGTCATTGTGTAGGATAGCAACGTGTGTCACAGTGTAAGATAGCAATGTGTGTCATAGTGTAAGATAGCAGTGTGTGTCATTGTGTAAGATAGCAAAGTGTCACTTTGTAGGACAGTAAAGTGTGTCATAGTGTAAGATAGCAGTGTGTGTCATTGTGTAAGATAGCAAAGTGTCACTTTGTAGGACAGTAAAGTGTGTCACAGTGTAAGATAGCAAAGTGTGGCATAGTGTAAGATAACAATGTGTGTCATTTTGTAGTATAACAAAGTGTGTCATTTTGAAGGATAGCAAAGTATCTCATTTTGTAAGATAGCAAAGTGTGACATTGTGTAAGATAGCAATTTGTCATTTTGTTGGATAGCAAAGTATGTCATAGTGTAAGATAGCAAAGTGTGACAAAGTGTAAGGTAGCAAAATGTGTCATAGTGTAAGATAACAAAGTATGTCATAGTGTAAGAAAGCAAAGTATGTCATAGTGTAATATAGCAAAGTACGTCGTAGTATAAGATAGCAAAGTATGTCATAGTGTAAGATAGCAAAGTATGTCATAGTGTAAGATAGCAAAGTGTGTAATAGTGTAAGATAGCAAAGTGTGACAAAGTGTAAGGTAACAATGTGTGTCATAGTGTAAGATAGTGTTGTATTTGGCACTCGTCTGTGGATAGGGTACTTGTGTGTTGTATTTGGCACTCGTCTGTGGATAGGGTACTTGTGTGTTGTATTTGGCACTCGTCTGTGGATAGGGCACTTGTATGCTAACTTGATTGTACAGAGTCAAATCCCAACGAGGCCAGTGATCTCTTTGTGACCATCATGGCTGCCTGCAAAGGCATTTCAAGTCTGAAACTTTGGCAGAGCCTTGGCCTGACATCACCCACGATATAACTGACAACAACATACGAGTCATAGCAACTCATTTAGCTAAACATGGTATGCCAATACTAGACTGGTCCCAAATTGTTTTAACTTCGTAAAAAAAAAAAAGAATTTCATGTCAGCCACCAACACTGACCAAACTTATATGAACACAACATTCCAGAGCCGTGTTCCTAGAAAACAATGTACAAAGTTGTACACCTCATTTCATCAGCGACATGACAGTACTCACACACTGCAGCTTGGCAATACCAGACCTAGTATCTTTAGATCATGAATTCTATTGAGTTGATCACAAACTGGGGCCAACATCGCGTTTCCTGTACAACTTCTACTTCTGTGTTCAACCGGAAACTATATCCGGCCCATGTCATAAGGCGGAGTGACTCTTAGAATTGTGAACATTCTTAATTTTCCTAAAAGCTTCCTTCCAGACTGTGTACACACATTTCTTGTTCGAACATGAATGGACTGTTCTCAATTTTAGTGAAAGAAAAACAGTGTTTGAAAGTTGATTATTGATGAACAGTCTCGGAAGGATAACCCAAAACTAAAGTGAAAGATAAGTTGGTGTTGAGTTTTTGTGATGGCCAGTTTTTGTTTTCACAACAGAAAGTCTTAATGATTGAGTTGTTTAGAGAAACCTTTAGAGCCTTTCAAGCCGAAACTAAAATGTCAACATTGCGGTGCTTCCATGGCAGCTATTGGAAAGGTGAAGGTAAGATAATTCAAAGGAGAATATAAAAGAAGATACCAGAGCCTGCATACGACAAGTCAAGCACTCAGAAATTAGCAAAATACAAAACAGTAACAGGAAATTTTAAGCAGAGCTTCGCAGCACGAGCCAAACTGATCATCAGAAGGGGATTCCGTCATGCAAGTGTTTCAGCCCTTTAGTTTTGTGACATTCTAGGGGAGGTGGGCCATGACTCACAGGCATTGACCTCCTGCTGCATGGAACTTGAAGGTTCTCGCTATATTCTGTATGTAATCTTCTTCTTTCTTTACTTTTCTCTTTTCACTGATACCTAAAAGGTCTCGTGGTTTATATAATTTGTCGTTCTTGAGTTGCTCGAACTGTCTGAATTAGTGATTTTCCTTTGTTGTTACATGTCTCTGTCACTGCATCTATCCATCTTCTTCTGGGTCTTCCTCTTGGCCTTTTCCTGTGCATTCTCGAGAAGAACGCCCTTGATGGTGATTGGTGAGGATTTATTCTGACCAGGTGACCAAACCATTTAAGTTGTTGTTGTTCTATATATTCTTGGCAGGGTTCTGTTCCTACCATTTTTCTTATGGTTTCATTAGGTATTCTATCTCTTCTTGTGTTGTTTGTTACTTTTCTCAAGCATCGCATCTCACATGTATTGATCTTTCTTAAATGTGATTTAGAAAGCGCCCACGTAATAACTAAACATATTCTGCGCAACAATTCTGATCGAATCTACTGGTCACGTTGTCCTAGCTTTAACCCAGCACACTGATCTCCTCTTCCTGGTGGCGGCTGTTTAAAATGGCTTGTACTCTGCGTGACTTCCTTATACACTCTCCTGGCAGCCTCTTATCATGGAGTAAACTCGGCATGGTGGGGCGGATCGGCAGCTAATAACAATACGTCGAGCTAGGAACTCTACTCCCTTGAACTGTCAGTACTGCAAACGTGCGGGTATTGAGTAGGAACAGCCGATGTTGGAATAATTATGATCTCCTCCTCTTTTTTCTGTTCTCTTGTTGTGAATGTCACCTTGAGCCTTGTCTAAGAAGCAATAATGGAAGCCAACATAACGTGCTGGATATAATACCTGGGAAAGGTCGTGTTATTAGGGATGAAAGTATGAGAGAACTGCTTGGATGCCCGGCTTTCACGACATATATAGTGAGTGAGTTAGTGGGTTCGTGAGTGAATGAGTTAGTGAATGGGTTCGGGAGTGAGTAGATTTGTGAGTACGTGAGTGAATTAGTTATTTGAGTGTGTATGTGAATCAGTGAATAACAAAATTGACAATCACGAAGGTACAGACTCTCATTAATGGATGCTTACGCAGAATAAAGGGATGGAAATGGCAGGACAAAGTCACTAACGTGGAATTATGGAAATGTACCAGTCAAATACCAGTGGATAAAGAGATACAGCGAAGACGATGGCGATGGATAAGACACACACTACGGAAGCCAACTGAGAGTATTACACAACAGGCCCTTTTTTGGAATCCCCATGGGAAAAGACAAAGAGGAAGACCAATGAATTCTTGGAAAAGACAGATTGAAGTAGAGATGATGATGATGATGGGGAAGACATGGAATGATCTTAAAAGAATTGCAAAAAACAGAACGACTTGGAAAGTGTTTGTTGAAGACCTATGCTCCACTGGGAGCTAAAAGGTAGAAGAAGAAGAAGAATTTAGAACTGATAATTACACACAAGCCAAAACGGTACTCTTTACAGACTGCAACACTCAAACAACACAAAAAGGAACGAGACAAGTTTACCAGGAACACAAACCACGTGTTCATCTTGCCACCGAGAGATAACTCTTGCATATTCCCGTCACAAAAAAGACTGTAGACCTCGATATAAAGTACCTTGTCACGCCAAGTGGGTATAGAGAATATGGTATTAGTGACCATCATTTTTTACAGAATTTCGGTACAGGATTTTTAGGGTAATGTGGTCGGTATTACGCCCGTGCCGCTTTATTTTCCCAGAAAAAAAATTCTGTACCCATTTAAGGCTGGGTGAACCCGGAAGCCGTCGATCAGGATCGAACCCGACCTCTTGTCCTTTGTAGTCCAGTTCACTAACCACTGAGCTACCGCTGCCCCCCCCCCCCCCCTTGATATAAGGTAACTATTACAAATAGGAATCTCGATTTTAATCATCGCTTTTCTCTTATTCCAACATATCATTTCACTTATTACAAAACATCTTTTCTCTTACTCCAACACCACTTTTCTCTTACTCCAACACCACTTTTCTCTTACTCCAACACCATTTTTCTCTTACTCCAACACCACTTTTCTCTTACTCCAACATCACTTTTCTCTTACTCCAGCACCACTTTTCTCTTACGCTAACATCATCTTACTCTATCACCACTTTTCTCTTACTCCAACACCACTTTTCTCTAACTCCAACACCACTTTTCTCTAACTCCAACATCACTTTTCTCTTACGCTAGCATCATCTTACTCTATCACCACTTTTCTCTTACTCCAACACCACTTTTCTCTTACTCCAACACCACTTTTCTCTAACTCCAACATCACTTTTCTCTTACTCTAACAACATCTTACTCCAACACCACTTTTCTCTTACTCCAACACCACTTTTCTCTTACTCCAACACCACTTTTCTCTTACTCCAACACCACTTTTCTCTTACTCCAACACCACTTTTCTCTTACTCCAACACCATTTTTCTCTTACTCCAACACCACTTTTCTCTTACTCCAACAACACTTTTCTCTTACTCCAACACCACTTTTCTCTTACTCCAACACCATTTTTCTCTTACTCCAACACTATTTTTCTCTTACTCCAACACCAATTTTCTCTTACTCCAACACCACTTTTCTCTAACTCCAACATCACTTTTATCTTACTCCAGCACCACTTTTCTCTTACGCTAACATCATCTTACTCTATCACCACTTTTCTCTTACTCCAACACCACTTTTCTCTAACTCCAACACCACTTTTCTCTAACTCCAACATCACTTTTCTCTTACGCTAACATCATCTTACTCTATCACCACTTTTCTCTTACTCCAACACCACTTTTCTCTAACTCCAACACCACTTTTCTCTAACTCCAACATCACTTTTCTCTTACGCTAACATCATCTTACTCTATCACCACTTTTCTCTTACTCCAACACCATTTTTCTCTTACTCCAACACCACTTTTCTCTTACTCCAACAACACTTTTCTCTTACTCCAACACCACTTTTCTCTTACTCCAACACCATTTTTCTCTTACTCCAACACTATTTTTCTCTTACTCCAACACCAATTTTCTCTTACTCCAACACCACTTTTCTCTAACTCCAACATCACTTTTATCTTACTCCAGCACCACTTTTCTCTTACGCTAACATCATCTTACTCTATCACCACTTTTCTCTTACTCCAACACCACTTTTCTCTAACTCCAACACCACTTTTCTCTAACTCCAACATCACTTTTCTCTTACGCTAACATCATCTTACTCTATCACCACTTTTCTCTTACTCCAACACCACTTTTCTCTTACTCCAACATCACTTTTCTCTTACGCTTACATCATCTTACTCTATCACCACTTTTCTCTTACTCCAACACCACTTTTCTCTTACTCCAACACCACATTTCTCTAACTCCAACATCACTTTTCTCTTACTCTAACAACATCTTACTCCAACACCACTTTTCTCTTACTCCAACACCACTTTTCTCTTACTCCAACACCACTTTTCTCTTACTCCAACACCACTTTTCTCTTACTCCAACACCACTTTTCTCTTACTCCAACATCACTTTTCTCTTACTCCAACACCACTTTTCTCTTACTCTAACAACATCTTACTCCAACACCACTTTTCTCTTACTCCAACACCACTTTTCTCTTACTTCAACACCACTTTTCTCTTACTTCAACACCACTTTTCTCTTACTCCAAGACCACTTTTCTCTTACTCCAACACCACTTTTCTCTTACTCCATCATCACTTTTCTCTTACTCTAACATCACTTTTCTCTTACTCCAACATCACTTTTCTCTTACTCCAACAACATTTTTCTATTGCTCTAACATAATTTTTCTCTTACTTCATCATCACATTTCTCTTACTCCAACACCACTTTTCTCTTTCTTCATCACCACTTTTCTCTTACTCCAACACCACTTAGCTCTTACTCCAACACCACTTAGCTCTTACTCCAACACCAATTTTCTCTTACTTCAACACCACTTTTCTCTTACTCCAACACCACTTAGCTCTTACTCCAACACCATTTAGCTCTTACTCTAACATCATCTTACTTCATCACCACTTTTTTCTTACTTCATCACCACTTTTTTCTTACTTCATCACCACTTTTCTCTTACTTCATCACCACTTTTTTCTTACTTCATCACCACTTTTCTCTTACTTCATCACCACTTTTTTCTTACTTCATCACCACTTTTCTCTTACTTCATCACCACTTTTCTCTTACTTCATCACCACTTTTTTCTTACTTCATCACCACTTTTCTCTTACTTCATCACCACTTTTCTCTTACTTCATCACCACTTTTTTCTTACTTCATCACCACTTTTCTCTTACTTCATCACCACTTTTCTCTTACTTCATCACCACTTTTTTCTTACTTCATCACCACTTTTCTCTTACTTCATCACCACTTTTCTCTTACTTCATCACCACTTTTCTCTTACTTCATCACCACTTTTTTCTTACTTCATCACCACTTTTCTCTTACTTCATCACCACTTTTCTCTTACTTCATCACCACTTTTTTCTTACTTCATCACCACTTTTCTCTTACTTCATCACCACTTTTTTCTTACTTCATCACCACTTTTCTCTTACTTCATCACCACTTTTCTCTTACTTCATCACCACTTTTTTCTTACTTCATCACCACTTTTTTCTTACTTCATCACCACTTTTTTCTTACTTCATCACCACTTTTTTCTTACTTCATCACCACTTTTCTCTTACTTCATCACCACTTTTTTCTTACTTCATCACCACTTTTTTCTTACTTCATCACCACTTTTTTCTTACTTCATCACCACTTTTTTCTTACTTCATCACCACTTTTTTCTTACTTCATCACCACTTTTCTCTTACTTCATCACCACTTTTTTCTTACTTCATCACCACTTTTTTCTTACTTCATCACCACTTTTTTCTTACTTCATCACCACTTTTTTCTTACTTCATCACCACTTTTTTCTTACACCAACACCATTTTTCTCTTACTCCAACACCACTTAGCTCTTACTCTAACATCATCATCATTGAGCGCAGTCTCCGCCTCGAAGGTTGGCTACCATGGAGCGCCATTCCACTCTGTCTCTTGCTTTGATGGTGCAGATTATCATTGGCTGACTTGTCCATCTTTTGACGTTACTCGTCCATGTTAGTTTGATCTGCCTCTGCCTCTTTTACCTTGTATTTTCCCTTCTATTATTACTTTTATTAGGCTGTTGTGTCTTTTAACATGCCCCAAAAATCTCATTTGTCTTGTTCTAATTGTGCTTAGTAGTTCTCTTTTCATTTTTAGTTGTTTTAAAAAATTCATCGTTTGTTTTTTTTCTTTCCATCCAATTCTACCTCCCTCCCTCCCTCCCTTCCTATTTAAAGATCAGCTACACTTGTAAAACCGTGTACACTGAACTGCTGAACTCAAACGTGCGCTTACAGCTCTGATTTCTTGTGGATTTTACTTACTGTGTTTATGTCAAACATCCGCTTTTGTCAAACTTATTACCTATAACCCTTCATATATTTAGCTCACCAACAGTTGTCAAACATGACCTTCTACTATAACTTTACATCCATTTAGCTCACCAACAGCTGTCAAACATTACCCTCTACCTTCAACTCTTAATTCATTTAGCTCACCAACAGTTGTCAAACATTACCCTCTACCTTCAACTCTTAATTCATTTAGCTCACCAACAGTTGTCAAACATTACCATCTACCTTCAACTCTTAATTCATTTAGCTCACCAACAGTTGTCAAACATTACCATCTACCTTCAACTCTTAATTCATTTAGCTCACCAACAGTTGTCAAACATTACCATCTACCTTCAACTCTTAATTCATTTAGCTCACCAACAGTTGTCAAACATTACCATCTACCTTCAACTCTTAATTCATTTAGCTCACCAACAGTTGTCAAACATTACCATCTACCTTCAACTCTTAATTCATTTAGCTCACTAACAGTTGTCAAACATTACCATCTACCTTCAACTCTTAATTCATTTAGCTCACCAACAGTTGTCAAACATTACCATCTACCTTCAACTCTTAATCCATTTAGCTCACCAACAGCTGTCAAACATTACCCTCTACCTTCAACTCTTAATTCATTTAGCTCACCAACAGCTGTCAAACATTACCCTCTACCTTCAACTCTTAATTCATTTAGCTCACCAACAGTTGTCAAACATAATCCTCTACCTTCAACTCTTCATCCGTTTAGCTCAACAACAGTTGTCAAACATTACCCTCTACCTTCAACTCTTAATTCATTTAGCTCACCAACAGCTGTCAAACATTACCCTCTACCTTCACTCTTAATTCATTTAGCTCACCAACAGCTGTCAAACATTACCCTCTACCTTCAACTCTTAATCCATTTAGCTCACCAACAGCTGTCAAACATTACTATCTACCTTCAACTCTTAATTCATTTAGCTCACTAACAGCTGTCAAACATTACCCTCTACCTTCAACTCTTAATTCATTTAGCTCACCAACAGTTGTCAAACATTACCATCTACCTTCAACTCTTAATCCATTTAGCTCACCAACAGTTGTCAAACATTACCCTCTACCTTAAACTCTTAATCCATTTAGCTCACTAACAGCTGTCAAACATTACCCTCTACCTTCAACTCTTAATTCATTTAGCTCACTAACAGTTGTCAAACATTACCCTCTACCTTCAACTCTTAATCCATTTAGCTCACTAACAGTTGTCAAACATTACCATCTACCTTCAACTCTTAATCCATTTAGCTCACTAACAGCTGTCAAACATTACCCTCTACCTTAAACTCTTAATTCATTTAGCTCACCAACAGTTGTCAAACATTACCCTCTACCTTCAACTCTTAATTCATTTAGCTCACTAACAGTTGTCAAACATTACCATCTACCTTCAACTCTTAATTCATTTAGCTCACCAACAGTTGTCAAACATTACCATCTACCTTCAATTTTTAATCCATTTAGCTCACTAACAGTTGTCAAACATTACCATCTACCTTCAATTTTTAATCCATTTAGCTCACTAACAGCTGTCAAACATTACCCTCTACCTTCAACTCTTAATCCATTTAGCTCACTAACAGTTGTCAAACATGGCCTCCCTTTAACTCTTCATCCATTTAGCTCACCAACAATTGTCAAACATGACCTCTCTTTAACTCTTCATCCATTTAGCTCACCAATAGTTGTCAAACATGACCTACTACTTATAACTCTAAATCTGTTTAGCTCAAATGTCTGTGATAATTTCTGGTAAAATATGAATTTCCATTTAATATCGGAAGAGTCTGTCATATATTCACTCTCTTCACTCATTCATTTCCTCGCAATTGTGTCCCACCTTCCATGTATATTTCTCAGACTCCCTCATTTAGCCCTCTCTTGCTATCTTTTCCAATATCTCTCTTTCTCTCTACCACACCAAAGTCGTCGTTTTAGTAAACAAATCCCACCACCCGTTATACATTTTCTTCATGCTCATCTCATTTTGATAGATACCCATCTTTAACCACGACGTATTGTAGCACTGGTATGTTGCTATGGCGTATTGTAGCACTGGTATGTTGCTATGGCGTATTATAGCACTGGTATGTTGCTATGGCGTATTGTAGCACTGGTATATTGCTATGACGTATTGTAGCACTGGTATGTTGCTATGATGTATTGTAGCACCGGTATGTTGCTATGATGTATTGTAATAGGGGTACGTTGCTACGACGTATTGTAGCACTGGTATGTTACTATGACGTATTGTAGCACTGGTATGTATAGCTATGACGTATTGTAGCACTGGTATGTTAGCTATGAAGTACTGTATCATTGATATGTTGCTATGACATATTGTAGCACTGGTATATTTGCTGTGAGGTATTGTAGCACTGGTATGTTGCTATGACCTACCTGATAAGTTACTAGCATTGTAACTCTGGTATGTTGTTATGACGTATTTAGCACCGGTATGTTACTTTGACGTATTGCAACACCGATATGTTGCTATGACGTATTGCAACATGGATTTGTTGCCATGACGTAATGTAAAACTGGTACGTTACTGTGACGTATTGTAGCACTTGTATGGTGCTATGACGTATTGTAACACTTGTATGTTGCTATGACGTATTGTAACACTGATATGTTGCTATGATGTATTGTAACACCGGCATGTTGCAATGACGTTTAGTAACACCGGTATGTTGCTTTGACGTATTGTAACACTGACATGTTGTTATGACGTATTGTAAAACTGATATATTGCTATGACGTATTGTTACACCGGTATGTTGCTATGACGTATTGTAACACTGATATGTTGCTATGACGTATCGCTACACCAGTATGTTACTTTGGCGTATTGTAATACTGGTATGTTGCTATGACGTATTGTAATACTGATATGTTGCTATGACGTATTGTCACAATGATATGTTGCTATGACGTATTGTTACACCGGTATGTTACTATGACGTATTGTAGCACTTGTATGGTGCTATGGAGTATTTTGGCTCCTGTATGTTGTATTGACAATGAAACCTAGGCCTGAGAAAAGACAGCACATTTAGCTACTATGGAACCTATGCACGACAGAAGACAGCACGTTTAGCGACTATTGAACCTAGGCCTGAATGAAGACAGCACGTTTAGCGACTACTGAACCTAGGCTTGAGAGAAGACATCACGTTTAGCGACTATGGAACCTTGGCCTGAGAGAAGACAGCACGTTTAGCGACTATGGAACCTCGGCCTGAGAGAAGGCAGCACGTTTAGCGACTATGGAACCTTGGCCTGAGAGAAGACAGCAATTTTAACGACTATTGAACTTAGGCCTAAGAGAAGACATCACGTTTAGCGACTATTGAACCTAGGCTTGAGAGAAGACAGCACGTATAGCGACTACTGAACCTAGGCTTGAGAGAAGACATCACGTTTAGCGACTATTGAACCTAGGCTTGAGAGAAGACAGCACGTTTAGCGACTACTGAACCTAGGACTGAAGGAAGACATCACTTTTAGCGACTATTGAACCTATGCCTGAAAGAAAACAGCACTTTTAGCGACTATGGAACCTAGGCCTGAAAGAAAACAGCACGTTTAGCGACTATTGAACCTAGACCTGAAAGAAGACAGCAATTTTAGCGACTATTGAACCTAGACCTGAAAGAAGACAGCACTTTTAGCAACTATTGAACCTAGTCCTGAAAGAAGACAGCACTTTTAGCAACTATCTTCTAGACATCTGTTGTAACCCAACCTAAGACAGTCAATGACAAAACGTGTCCTACCAATCTTCTAGACATCTGTTGTAACCCAACCTAAGACAGTCAATGACAAAACGTGTCCTACCAATCTTCTAGACATCTCTTCAAACACAACTTTGTACCTCAACTATGACGGAACTCTTCGAAGTAGTGACGTAAGAGGCTGATTAAAAGCACAAACTCCTTATTGATCACCCAGAGCTTTTTGTTTCTCCATAGCTGGTCTCTAAACAGACGTATTCAAATGTACAAGTCTGTGTAATCTCATCTCAGCTGTTGTGATAACCTGACATTCAGATGTACAAGTCCGTGTTATCTCATCTCAGCTGTTGTGATAACCTGACATTCAGATGTACAAGTCCGTGTTATCTCATCTCAGCTGTTGTGATAACCTGACATTCAGATGACAAGTCTGTGTAATCTAATCTCATCTGTTGTGATAACCTGACATTCAGATGTACAAGTCTGTGTAATCTCATCTCATCTGTTGTGATAACCTGACATTCAGATGTACAAGTCTGTGTAATCTCATCTCATCTGTTGTGATAACCTGACATTCAGATGTACAAGTCTGTGTAATCTCATCTCATCTGTTGTGATAACCTGACATTCAGATGTACAAGTCCGTGTTATCTCATTTCAGCTGTTGTGATAACCTGACATTCAGATGTACAAGTCTGTGTAATCTCATCAAGGCTGTTGTGATAACGTGACATTCAGATGACAAGTCTGTGTAATCTCATCAAGGCTGTTGTGATAACCTGACATTCAGATGACAAGTCTGTGTCATCTCATTAAAATTGCTGCTAAAGGTTTTCTTGAACTCCGATGCCCTGCAGCGCCATCTTTTCCGCTGAAAATCTGCAAGATAACGAGATTAACTGGTTCTCGCATGTCCCTGCCATAATTACTGCAACCGCTGCTTTACTGACTTGGGCGCTGCGGTGGCCAATTCTCGCCCGTTCCATCTTTATCTTGTGTAGCGTGGCCAATTCTCGCCCGTTCCATCTTTATCTTGTGCAGCGTGGCCAATTCTCGCCTGTTCCATCTTTATCTTATATAGCGTGGCCAATTCTCGTCCGTTCCATCTTTATCTTATGTAGCGTGGCCAATTCTCGCCCGTTCCATCTTTATCTTATGTAGCGTGGCCAATTCTCGCCCGTTCCATCTTTATCTTGTGTAGCGTGGCCAATTCTCGCCCGTTCCATCTTTATCTTGTGTAGCGTGGCCAATTCTCGCCCGTTCCATCTTTATCTTGTGTAGCGTGGCCAATTCTCGCCCGTTCCATCTTTATCTTGTGTAGCGTGGCCAATTCTCGCCCGTTCCATCTTTATCTTGTGTAGCGTGGCCAATTCTCGCCCGTTCCATCTTTATCTTGTGTAGCGTGGCCAATTCTCGCCTGTTCTATCTTTATCTTGTGTAGCGTGGCCAATTCTCGCCCGTTCCATCTTTATCTTGTGTAGCGTGGCCAATTCTCGCCCGTTCCATCTTTATCTTGTGTATCATGGCCATTTCTCGCCCGTTCCATTTTTATCTTGTGTAGCGTGGTCAATTTTCGCCCGTTCTATCTTTATCTTGTGTAGCGTGGCCAATTCTTGCCCTTTCTATCTTTATCTTATGTAGCGTAGTTTGGGCTGCCCGAAGAGAATTCTCGTCACTAAATCCGACATGCTTTTGTTAGTTGTTGGTCCTATTGAGAATAGTTCAGTTTAGTACAAGAATTAGAATAGTTCAGTTTAGTACAAAAATGAGAATAGTTAAGTTTAGTTCAAAAATGAGGATAGTTCGGTTTAGTACAAAAATGAGAATAGTTCAGATTAGTTAAAAAATGAGAACAGTTCAGATTAGATAAAAAATGAGAATAGTTCAGTTTAGTACAAGAATGAGAATAGATTAGTTTAGTACAATAATACATTTCAATATTTAATCATTCTCATATGGCGACTGCTCTATGGATACGACCTTAACGTCGGTAGCATAGCGACCTAGCGGAACACCTCAGACATCACACGATGATAGTGTCTAGTATTCTCTTCAGATGTTCACGGGATGACTATTCTTGTATGTGCGGATTACTCTCTGATGTCCAGTGATAGTAGGCGTAGAGTTCTCTCAGATGTCCAGTGATAGTAGACGTAGAGTTCTCTCAGATATCCAGTGATGGTAGAAGTAGATTTCTCTCTGATGTACAGTGATAGTAGACGTAGAGTTCTCTCAGATGTCCAGTGATAGTAGACGTAGAGTTCTCTCTGATGTACAGTGATGGTAGACGTAGAGTTCTCTCAGATGTCCAGTGATAGTAGACGTAGAGTTCTCTCAGATGTCCAGTGATAGTAGACGTAGAGTTCTCTCAGATGTCCAGTGATAGTAGACGTAGAGTTCTCTCTGATGTACAGTGATGGTAGACGTAGAGTTCTCTCAGATGTCCAGTGATAGTAGACGTAGAGTTCTCGCAGATGTACAGTGATAGTAGACGTAGAGTTCTCTCTGATGTACAGTGATAGTAGACGTAGAGTTCTCTCAGATGTCCAGTGATAGTAGACGTAGAGTTCTCTCAGATGTACAGTGATGGTAGACGTAGAGTTCTCTCAGATGTCCAGCTGTGGTAGACGTAGAGTTCTCTCTGATGTACAGTGATGGTAGACGTAGAGTTCTCTCAGATGTCCAGTGATGGTAGACGTAAAGTTCTCTCAGATGTCCAGTGATAGTAGACGTAGAGTTCTCTCAGATGTCCAGTGATAGTAGACGTAGAGTTCTCTCTGATGCCCAGCTGTGGTAGACGTAGAGTTCTCTCTGATGTACAGTGATGGTAGACGTAGAGTTCTCTCAGATGTACAGTGATAGTAGACGTAGAGTTCTCTCAGATGTCCAGTGATAGTAGACGTAGAGTTCTCTCTGATGTACAGTGATGGTAGACGTAGAGTTCTCTCAAATGTCCAGTGATAGTAGACGTAGAGTTCTCTCAGATGTCCAGTGATAGTAGACGTAGAGTTCTCTCAGATGTCCAGTGATAGTAGACGTAGAGTTCTCTCTGATGTCCAGTGATGGTAGACGTAGAGTTTTCTCTGATGTCCAGTGATGGTAGACGTAGAGTTTTCTCTGATGTCCAGTGATGGTAGACGTAGAGTTTTCTCTGATGTCCAGTGATGGTAGACGTAGAGTTTTCTCTGATGTCCAGTGATGGTAGACGTAGAGTTTTCTCTGATGTCCAGTGATGGTAGACGAAGAGTTTTCTCTGATGTCCAGTGATGGTAGACGTAGAGTTTTCTCTGATGTCCAGTGATGGTAGACGTAGAGTTTTCTCTGATGTCCAGTGATGGTAGACGTAGAGTTTTCTCTGATGTCCAGTGATAGTAGACGTAGAGTTCTCTCTGATGTACAGTGATGGTAGACGTAGAGTTCTCTCAGATGTCCAGTGATAGTAGACGTAGAGTTCTCTCAGATGTCCAGTGATAGTAGACGTAGAGTTCTCTCAGATGTCCAGTGATAGTAGACGTAGAGTTCTCTCTGATGTACAGTGATGGTAGACGTAGAGTTCTCTCAGATGTCCAGTGATAGTAGACGTAGAGTTCTCTCAGATGTCCAGTGATAGTAGACGTAGAGTTCTCTCTGATGTACAGTGATGGTAGACGTAGAGTTCTCTCAGATGTCCAGTGATAGTAGACGTAGAGTTCTCTCTGATGTACAGTGATAGTAGACGTAGAGTTCTCTCAGATGTCCAGTGATAGTAGACGTAGAGTTCTCTCTGATGTACAGTGATGGTAGACGTAGAGTTCTCTCAGATGCCCAGCTGTGGTAGACGTAGAGTTCTCTCTGATGTACAGTGATGGTAGACGTAGAGTTCTCTCAGATGTCCAGTGATGGTAGACGTAAAGTTCTCTCAGATGTCCAGTGATAGTAGACGTAGAGTTCTCTCAGATGTCCAGTGATAGTAGACGTAGAGTTCTCTCTGATGCCCAGCTGTGGTAGACGTAGAGTTCTCTCTGATGTACAGTGATGGTAGACGTAGAGTTCTCTCAGATGTACAGTGATAGTAGACGTAGAGTTCTCTCAGATGTCCAGTGATAGTAGACGTAGAGATGTCCAGTGTCCAGTAGTAGACGTAGAGTTCTCTCAGATGTCCAGTGATAGTAGACGTAGAGTTCTCTCAGATGTCCAGTGATAGTAGACGTAGAGTTCTCTCTGATGTCCAGTGATGGTAGACGTAGAGTTTTCTCTGATGTCCAGTGATGGTAGACGTAGAGTTTTCTCTGATGTCCAGTGATGGTAGACGTAGAGTTTTCTCTGATGTCCAGTGATGGTAGACGTAGAGTTTTCTCTGATGTCCAGTGATGGTAGACGTAGAGTTTTCTCTGATGTCCAGTGATGGTAGACGTAGAGTTCTCTCAGATGTACAGTGATAGTAGACGTAGAGTTCTCTCAGATGTACAGTGATAGTAGACGTAGAGTTCTCTGTGATGTACAGTGATAGTAGACGTAGAGTTCTCTCAGATGTCCAGTGATGGTAGACGTAGAGTTCTCTCTGATGCCCAGCTGTGGTAGACGTAGAGTTCTCTCTGATGTCTTGTGATGCTTGACGCGGAGTTCTTTCTGATGTCCAGTGATGCTAGACGCGGAGTTCTCTCTGATGCTCAGGGACAGTGAACGAAATCAACAGATTTCTGAGTGAGAATCTGGGTCTGTGAAGATCAATGACAGCTTTAATTTGTTTGTAGCTAACTATTAGAAGTGATTGACAAGACTCTGTGTGAAATGATAGGCGACTGCCAAGCCAATAGTAAGTGGGATGATTGTCCTAGGATTGAAAGGCCGGGTTCCCAGGACTGACCACACCAGTTACCCAGGATGCCCAAGAAAATAGGAGGAGCCTAACTGGCAACAAAAAACACCAAGCAGAGACTTTCAGACATACACTATGGATACACACTGGAGAAGATAGAAAGTTAAAACTGATTTAGGAAGGAATCTGCCTCAAGGAATCTGCCTCAAGGCAGAAGAGTTTAAAGAGAAAGTTTTATAACTTGTCAGCATCTGTTCATCTTATTTATCTTTTTTATTTAAAAACCAAACAGTTTACTGATGTGCGATGTCACCTCCCAGAGATATCGATAAAGTTCAGTTTACTGATGTGCGATGTCACCTCCCAGAGATATCGATAAAGTTCAGTTTACTGATGTGCGATGTCACCTCCCAGAGATATCGATAAAGTTCAGTTTACTGATGTGCGATGTCACCTCCCAGAGATATCGATAAAGTTCAGTTTACTGATGTGCGATGTCACCTCCCAGAGATATCGATAAAGTTCAGTTTACTGATGTGCGATGTCACCTCCCAGAGATATCGATAAAGTTCAGTTTACTGATGTGCGATGTCACCTCCCAGAGATATCGATAAAATTCGTTTTGCTGTGATCTATTTCGAACCTCTTCCCATATAAAACCAGCCAATTTCTGTTATCTACCACGTTTTTTAGACGTAGAGTTCTCTCTGATGCCCAGCTGTGGTAGACGTAGAGTTCTCTCTGATGTACAGTGATGGTAGACGTAGAGTTCTCTCAGATGTACAGTGATAGTAGACGTAGAGTTCTCTCAGATGTCCAGTGATAGTAGACGTAGAGTTCTCTCTGATGTACAGTGATGGTAGACGTAGAGTTCTCTCAAATGTCCAGTGATAGTAGACGTAGAGTTCTCTCAGATGTCCAGTGATAGTAGACGTAGAGTTCTCTCAGATGTCCAGTGATAGTAGACGTAGAGTTCTCTCTGATGTACAGTGATGGTAGACGTAGAGTTCTCTCAGATGTCCAGCTGTGGTAGACGTAGAGTTTTCTCTGATGTCCAGTGATGGTAGACGTAGAGTTTTCTCTGATGTCCAGTGATGGTAGACGTAGAGTTTTCTCTGATGTCCAGTGATAGTAGACGTAGAGTTTTCTCTGATGTCCAGTGATGGTAGACGTAGAGTTTTCTCTGATGTCCAGTGATAGTAGACGTAGAGTTTTCTCTGATGTCCAGTGATGGTAGACGTAGAGTTTTCTCTGATGTACAGTGATGGTAGACGTAGAGTTTTCTCTGATGTCCAGTGATAGTAGACGTAGAGTTCTCTCTGATGTACAGTGATGGTAGACGTAGAGTTCTCTCAGATGTCCAGTGATAGTAGACGTAGAGTTCTCTCAGATGTCCAGTGATAGTAGACGTAGAGTTCTCTCAGATGTCCAGTGATAGTAGACGTAGAGTTCTCTCTGATGTACAGTGATGGTAGACGAAGAGTTCTCTCAGATGTCCAGTGATAGTAGACGTAGAGTTCTCTCAGATGTACAGTGATAGTAGACGTAGAGTTCTCTCTGATGTACAGTGATAGTAGACGTAGAGTTCTCTCAGATGTCCAGTGATAGTAGACGTAGAGTTCTCTCTGATGTACAGTGATGGTAGACGTAGAGTTCTCTCAGATGTCCAGCTGTGGTAGACGTAGAGTTCTCTCTGATGTACAGTGATGGTAGACGTAGAGTTCTCTCAGATGTCCAGTGATGGTAGACGTAAAGTTCTCTCAGATGTCCAGTGATAGTAGACGTAGAGTTCTCTCTGATGTACAGTGATGGTAGACGTAGAGTTCTCTCAGATGTCCAGTGATAGTAGACGTAGAGTTCTCTCTGATGCCCAGCTGTGGTAGACGTAGAGTTCTCTCTGATGTACAGTGATGGTAGACGTAGAGTTCTGTCAGATGTACAGTGATAGTAGACGTAGAGTTCTCTCAGATGTCCAGTGATGGTAGACGTAAAGTTTTCTCTGATGTACAGTGATAGTAGACGTAGAGTTCTCTCAGATGTCCAGTGATGGTAGACGTAGAGTTCTCTCAGATGTACAGTGATAGTAGACGTAGAGTTCTCTCTGATGTACAGTGATAGTAGACGTAGAGTTCTCTCAGATGTCCAGTGATAGTAGACGTAGAGTTCTCTCTGATGTACAGTGATGGTAGACGTAGAGTTCTCTCAGATGTCCAGCTGTGGTAGACGTAGAGTTCTCTCTGATGTACAGTGATGGTAGACGTAGAGTTCTCTCAGATGTCCAGTGATGGTAGACGTAAAGTTCTCTCAGATGTCCAGTGATAGTAGACGTAGAGTTCTCTCTGATGTACAGTGATGGTAGACGTAGAGTTCTCTCAGATGTCCAGTGATAGTAGACGTAGAGTTCTCTCTGATGCCCAGCTGTGGTAGACGTAGAGTTCTCTCTGATGTACAGTGATGGTAGACGTAGAGTTCTCTCAGATGTACAGTGATAGTAGACGTAGAGTTCTCTCAGATGTCCAGTGATAGTAGACGTAGAGTTCTCTCTGATGTACAGTGATGGTAGACGTAGAGTTCTCTCAAATGTCCAGTGATAGTAGACGTAGAGTTCTCTCAGATGTCCAGTGATAGTAGACGTAGAGTTCTCTCAGATGTCCAGTGATAGTAGACGTAGAGTTCTCTCTGATGTCCAGTGATGGTAGACGTAGAGTTTTCTCTGATGTCCAGTGATGGTAGACGTAGAGTTTTCTCTGATGTCCAGTGATGGTAGACGTAGAGTTTTCTCTGATGTCCAGTGATGGTAGACGTAGAGTTTTCTCTGATGTCCAGTGATGGTAGACGTAGAGTTTTCTCTGATGTCCAGTGATGGTAGACGTAGAGTTTTCTCTGATGTCAATGATAGTAGACGTAGAGTTTTCTCTGATGTCCAGTGATGGTAGACGTAGAGTTTTCTCTGATGTCCAGTGATGGTAGACGTAGAGTTTTCTCTGATGTCCAGTGATAGTAGACGTAGAGTTCTCTCTGATGTACATTGATGGTAGACGTAGAGTTCTCTCAGATGTCCAGTGATAGTAGACGTAGAGTTCTCTCAGATGTCCAGTGATAGTAGACGTAGAGTTCTCTCAGATGTCCAGTGATAGTAGACGTAGAGTTCTCTCTGATGTACAGTGATGGTAGACGTAGAGTTCTCTCAGATGTCCAGTGATAGTAGACGTAGAGTTCTCTCAGATGTCCAGTGATAGTAGACGTAGAGTTCTCTCTGATGTACAGTGATAGTAGACGTAGAGTTCTCTCAGATGTCCAGTGATAGTAGACGTAGAGTTTTCTCTGATGTACAGTGATGGTAGACGTAGAGTTCTCTCAGATGTCCAGCTGTGGTAGACGTAGAGTTCTCTCTGATGTACAGTGATGGTAGACGTAGAGTTCTCTCAGATGTCCAGTGATGGTAGACGTAAAGTTCTCTCAGATGTCCAGTGATAGTAGACGTAGAGTTCTCTCTGATGTACAGTGATGGTAGACGTAGAGTTCTCTCAGATGTCCAGTGATAGTAGACGTAGAGTTCTCTGTGATGCCCAGCTGTGGTAGACGTAGAGTTCTCTCTGATGTACAGTGATGGTAGACGTAGAGTTCTCTCTGATGTACAGTGATAGTAGACGTAGAGTTCTCTCAGATGTCCAGTGATGGTAGACGTAAAGTTTTCTCTGATGTACAGTGATAGTAGACGTAGAGTTCTCTCAGATGTCCAGTGATGGTAGACGTAGAGTTCTCTCTGATGTCCAGCTGTGGTAGACGTGGAGTTCTCTCTGATGTACAGTGATGGTAGACGTAGAGTTCTCTCAGATGTACAGTGATAGTAGACGTAGAGTTCTCTCAGATGTACAGTGATAGTAGACGTAGAGTTCTCTGTGATGTACAGTGTTAGTAGACGTAGAGTTCTCTCAGATGTCCAGTGATGGTAGACGTAGAGTTCTCTCTGATGCCCAGCTGTGGTAGACGTAGAGTTCTCTCTGATGTCTTGTGATGCTTGACGCGGAGTTCTTTCTGATGTCCAGTGATGCTAGACGCGGAGTTCTCTCTGATGCTCAGGGACAGTGAACGAAATCAACAGATTTCTGAGTGAGAATCTGGGTCTGTGAAGATCAATGACAGCTTTAATTTGTTTGTAGCTAACTATTAGAAGTGATTGACAAGACTCTGTGTGAAATGATAGGCGACTGCCAAGCCAATAGTAAGTGGGATGATTGTCCTAGGATTGAAAGGCCGGGTTCCCAGGACTGACCACACCAGTTACCCAGGATGCCCAAGAAAATAGGAGGAGCCTAACTGGCAACAAAAAACACCAAGCAGAGACTTTCAGACATACACTATGGATACACACTGGAGAAGATAGAAAGTTAAAACTGATTTAGGAAGGAATCTGCCTCAAGGAATCTGCCTCAAGGCAGAAGAGTTTAAAGAGAAAGTTTTATAACTTGTCAGCATCTGTTCATCTTATTTATCTTTTTTATTTAAAAACCAAACAGTTTACTGATGTGCGATGTCACCTCCCAGAGATATCGATAAAGTTCAGTTTACTGATGTGCGATGTCACCTCCCAGAGATATCGATAAAGTTCAGTTTACTGATGTGCGATGTCACCTCCCAGAGATATCGATAAAGTTCAGTTTACTGATGTGCGATGTCACCTCCCAGAGATATCGATAAAGTTCAGTTTACTGATGTGCGATGTCACCTCCCAGAGATATCGATAAAGTTCAGTTTACTGATGTGCGATGTCACCTCCCAGAGATATCGATAAAGTTCAGTTTACTGATGTGCGATGTCACCTCCCAGAGATATCGATAAAATTCGTTTTGCTGTGATCTATTTCGAACCTCTTCCCATATAAAACCAGCCAATTTCTGTTATCTACCACGTTTTTTAGACGTAGAGTTCTCTCTGATGCCCAGCTGTGGTAGACGTAGAGTTCTCTCTGATGTACAGTGATGGTAGACGTAGAGTTCTCTCAGATGTACAGTGATAGTAGACGTAGAGTTCTCTCAGATGTCCAGTGATAGTAGACGTAGAGTTCTCTCTGATGTACAGTGATGGTAGACGTAGAGTTCTCTCAAATGTCCAGTGATAGTAGACGTAGAGTTCTCTCAGATGTCCAGTGATAGTAGACGTAGAGTTCTCTCAGATGTCCAGTGATAGTAGACGTAGAGTTCTCTCTGATGTACAGTGATGGTAGACGTAGAGTTCTCTCAGATGTCCAGCTGTGGTAGACGTAGAGTTTTCTCTGATGTCCAGTGATGGTAGACGTAGAGTTTTCTCTGATGTCCAGTGATGGTAGACGTAGAGTTTTCTCTGATGTCCAGTGATAGTAGACGTAGAGTTTTCTCTGATGTCCAGTGATGGTAGACGTAGAGTTTTCTCTGATGTCCAGTGATAGTAGACGTAGAGTTTTCTCTGATGTCCAGTGATGGTAGACGTAGAGTTTTCTCTGATGTCCAGTGATGGTAGACGTAGAGTTTTCTCTGATGTCCAGTGATAGTAGACGTAGAGTTCTCTCTGATGTACAGTGATGGTAGACGTAGAGTTCTCTCAGATGTCCAGTGATAGTAGACGTAGAGTTCTCTCAGATGTCCAGTGATAGTAGACGTAGAGTTCTCTCAGATGTCCAGTGATAGTAGACGTAGAGTTCTCTCTGATGTACAGTGATGGTAGACGTAGAGTTCTCTCTGATGTCCAGTGATAGTAGACGTAGAGTTCTCTCAGATGTACAGTGATAGTAGACGTAGAGTTCTCTCAGATGTACAGTGATAGTAGACGTAGAGTTCTCTGTGATGTACAGTGATAGTAGACGTAGAGTTCTCTCAGATGTCCAGTGATGGTAGACGTAGAGTTCTCTCTGATGCCCAGCTGTGGTAGACGTAAAGTTCTCTCAGATGTACAGTGATAGTAGACGTAGAGTTTTCTCTGATGTCCAGTGATGGTAGACGCAGAGTTCTCTCTGATGTCCAGTGATGGTAGACGTAGAGTTCTCTCTGATGTCCTGTGATGGTAGACGTAGAGTTCTCTCTGATGTCTTGTGATGCTAGACGCGGAGTTCTCTCTGATGCTCAGGGACAGTGAACGAAATCAACAGATTTCTGAGTGAGAATCTGGGTCTGTGAAGATCAATGACAGCTTTAATTTGTTTGTAGCTAACTATTAGAAGTGATTGACAAGACTCTGTGTGAAATGATAGGCGACTGCCAAGCCAATAGTAAGTGGGATGATTGTCCTAGGATTGAAAGGCCGGGTTCCCAGGACTGACCACACCAGTTACCCAGGATGCCCAAGAAAATAGGAGGAGCCTAACTGGCAACAAAAAACACCAAGCAGAGACTTTCAGACATACACTATGGATACACACTGGAGAAAATAGAAAGTTAAAACTGATTTAGGAAGGAATCTGCCTCAAGGAATCTGCCTCAAGGCAGAAGAGTTTAAAGAGAAAGTTTTATAACTTGTCAGCATCTGTTCATCTTATTTATCTTTTTTATTTAAAAACCAAACAGTTTACTGATGTGCGATGTCACCTCCCAGAGATATCGATAAAGTTCAGTTTACTGATGTGCGATGTCACCTCCCAGAGATATCGATAAAGTTCAGTTTACTGATGTGCGATGTCACCTCCCAGAGATATCGATAAAGTTCAGTTTACTGATGTGCGATGTCACCTCCCAGAGATATCGATAAAGTTCAGTTTACTGATGTGCGATGTCACCTCCCAGAGATATCGATAAAGTTCAGTTTACTGATGTGCGATGTCACCTCCCAGAGATATCGATAAAGTTCAGTTTACTGATGTGCGATGTCACCTCCCAGAGATATCGATAAAATTCGTTTTGCTGTGATCTATTTCGAACCTCTTCCCATATAAAACCAGCCAATTTCTGTTATCTACCACGTTTTTTAGACGTAGAGTTCTCTCTGATGCCCAGCTGTGGTAGACGTAGAGTTCTCTCTGATGTACAGTGATGGTAGACGTAGAGTTCTCTCAGATGTACAGTGATAGTAGACGTAGAGTTCTCTCAGATGTCCAGTGATAGTAGACGTAGAGTTCTCTCTGATGTACAGTGATGGTAGACGTAGAGTTCTCTCAAATGTCCAGTGATAGTAGACGTAGAGTTCTCTCAGATGTCCAGTGATAGTAGACGTAGAGTTCTCTCAGATGTCCAGTGATAGTAGACGTAGAGTTCTCTCTGATGTACAGTGATGGTAGACGTAGAGTTCTCTCAGATGTCCAGCTGTGGTAGACGTAGAGTTTTCTCTGATGTCCAGTGATGGTAGACGTAGAGTTTTCTCTGATGTCCAGTGATGGTAGACGTAGAGTTTTCTCTGATGTCCAGTGATAGTAGACGTAGAGTTCTGTCTGATGTACAGTGATGGTAGACGTAGAGTTCTCTCAGATGTCCAGTGATAGTAGACGTAGAGTTCTCTCAGATGTCCAGTGATAGTAGACGTAGAGTTCTCTCAGATGTCCAGTGATAGTAGACGTAGAGTTCTCTCTGATGTACAGTGATGGTAGACGTAGAGTTCTCTCAGATGTCCAGTGATAGTAGACGTAGAGTTCTCTCAGATGTACAGTGATAGTAGACGTAGAGTTCTCTCTGATGTACAGTGATAGTAGACGTAGAGTTCTCTCAGATGTCCAGTGATAGTAGACGTAGAGTTCTCTCTGATGTACAGTGATGGTAGACGTAGAGTTCTCTCAGATGTCCAGCTGTGGTAGACGTAGAGTTCTCTCTGATGTACAGTGATGGTAGACGTAGAGTTCTCTCAGATGTCCAGTGATGGTAGACGTAAAGTTTTCTCTGATGTACAGTGATAGTAGACGTAGAGTTCTCTCAGATGTCCAGCTGTGGTAGACGTAGAGTTTTCTCTGATGTCCAGTGATGGTAGACGTAGAGTTTTCTCTGATGTCCAGTGATGGTAGACGTAGAGTTTTCTCTGATGTCCAGTGATAGTAGACGTAGAGTTCTCTCTGATGTACAGTGATGGTAGACGTAGAGTTCTCTCAGATGTCCAGTGATAGTAGACGTAGAGTTCTCTCAGATGTCCAGTGATAGTAGACGTAGAGTTCTCTCAGATGTCCAGTGATAGTAGACGTAGAGTTCTCTCTGATGTACAGTGATGGTAGACGTAGAGTTCTCTCAGATGTCCAGTGATAGTAGACGTAGAGTTCTCTCAGATGTACAGTGATAGTAGACGTAGAGTTCTCTCTGATGTACAGTGATAGTAGACGTAGAGTTCTCTCAGATGTCCAGTGATAGTAGACGTAGAGTTCTCTCTGATGTACAGTGATGGTAGACGTAGAGTTCTCTCAGATGTCCAGCTGTGGTAGACGTAGAGTTCTCTCTGATGTACAGTGATGGTAGACGTAGAGTTCTCTCAGATGTCCAGTGATGGTAGACGTAAAGTTTTCTCTGATGTACAGTGATAGTAGACGTAGAGTTCTCTCAGATGTCCAGTGATGGTAGACGTAGAGTTCTCTCTGATGTCCAGCTGTGGTAGACGTGGAGTTCTCTCTGATGTACAGTGATGGTAGACGTAGAGTTCTCTCAGATGTACAGTGATAGTAGACGTAGAGTTCTCTCAGATGTACAGTGATAGTAGACGTAGAGTTCTCTGTGATGTACAGTGATAGTAGACGTAGAGTTCTCTCAGATGTCCAGTGATGGTAGACGTAGAGTTCTCTCTGATGCCCAGCTGTGGTAGACGTAAAGTTCTCTCAGATGTACAGTGATAGTAGACGTAGAGTTTTCTCTGATGTCCAGTGATGGTAGACGCAGAGTTCTCTCTGATGTCCAGTGATGGTAGACGTAGAGTTCTCTCTGATGTCCTGTGATGGTAGACGTAGAGTTCTCTCTGATGTCTTGTGATGCTTGACGCGGAGTTCTTTCTGATGTCCAGTGATGCTAGACGCGGAGTTCTCTCTGATGCTCAGGGACAGTGAACGAAATCAACAGATTTCTGAGTGAGAATCTGGGTCTGTGAAGATCAATGACAGCTTTAATTTGTTTGTAGCTAACTATTAGAAGTGATTGACAAGACTCTGTGTGAAATGATAGGCGACTGCCAAGCCAATAGTAAGTGGGATGATTGTCCTAGGATTGAAAGGCCGGGTTCCCAGGACTGACCACACCAGTTACCCAGGATGCCCAAGAAAATAGGAGGAGCCTAACTGGCAACAAAAAACACCAAGCAGAGACTTTCAGACATACACTATGGATACACACTGGAGAAGATAGAAAGTTAAAACTGATTTAGGAAGGAATCTGCCTCAAGGAATCTGCCTCAAGGCAGAAGAGTTTAAAGAGAAAGTTTTATAACTTGTCAGCATCTGTTCATCTTATTTATCTTTTTTATTTAAAAACCAAACAGTTTACTGATGTGCGATGTCACCTCCCAGAGATATCGATAAAGTTCAGTTTACTGATGTGCGATGTCACCTCCCAGAGATATCGATAAAGTTCAGTTTACTGATGTGCGATGTCACCTCCCAGAGATATCGATAAAGTTCAGTTTACTGATGTGCGATGTCACCTCCCAGAGATATCGATAAAGTTCAGTTTACTGATGTGCGATGTCACCTCCCAGAGATATCGATAAAGTTCAGTTTACTGATGTGCGATGTCACCTCCCAGAGATATCGATAAAGTTCAGTTTACTGATGTGCGATGTCACCTCCCAGAGATATCGATAAAATTCGTTTTGCTGTGATCTATTTCGAACCTCTTCCCATATAAAACCAGCCAATTTCTGTTATCTACCACGTTTTTCAAAGACCCATTCTGCTTGACAATAAAACTCCTATTCTTGAACGGCCGTAATGTTTTTAAAATGACAAGAAATAGTAGGTTTACCGTAGCGACTCCAGAACACGCATCCCTTTATTTGTGGGGGTGTTCATGCTCTCCCCACCAACCCCGCCCTTCCCGAAGACGCCATTCCCCAGGTCGGGAAAACTCATTAAGACACGTTTTTCTCCCCCCTGGTACCAGAGTTGCAGGCAGCGCTGCTAGTTAGCCGAATCCTCTCGTTTATTCATCAGACACACAACAAAGGAGTGTGTAGAGAGTTTGAGTGCATGGAAGAACAGGGGAGAAGTATTTGAGTTTTGTAACTTGAAGACTTCAATGTGTCTGCCCCCCCACCCCGCATGACGGATGGTGTAGTGTGTGTGTGTGTACAACTAGGCAGCTCACAGAAAGCGCTCGTGCTACACAAGCATGTGTAGTTGAGATTTAGTTCAGAGATTGTACCGTTGATGAGTTTGTTGTGCTCGCCTCCACTAAGATGGCCTTCTCTCGCAGCAAGAGCAGGAGTATGCTTTTTTTCTTTTCAAAGTCCAACAAAGCAAAACGAAGATCGATAGCAGGTAAAGTCACTTCAGCAGTGCTCATGTTTTCTTTGTTCATTACTTGTGTTTATACCTTCTCAGCTGGCGCTGTGCATTTCAAGGCTTGTTTAGAACTTTCTGTGCCGTACTAGAACATTCGTGTAGAACTTTCTGCGCCGAAGTAGAACATTTGTGTAGAACTCTCTATGCCGTAGTGGAACATTCGTGTGGAACTTTCTGTGTGGAAGTAGAACATTCGTATAGAACATTTTATACGTAGTAGAACATTCGTGTAGAACTTTCTGTGCCGAAGTAGAAGATTAGTGTAGAACTGTGTTGCTTTGTGACAATAGTAGAACATTTGTGTCGAACTGTGTTGCTTTGTGACGATAGTAGAACATTTGTTGTTCTGTGGCGATAGTAGAACATTCGTGTAGAACTTTGCTCTTCTGTGACGTTAGTGGAACATTTGTGTAGAACATTGGTCTATGAAGTCAGTAGAACATTTGTATAAAACTTTGTTGTTCTGTGGCGATAGTAGAACGTTCGTGAGAACTTTGTTTTTCTGTGACGATAGTTTAATATCTGGGTAGAACATTTTGATTCTGTGACACTATTTTAACATTCCAACGAAATATTTGGTAGTTTCTGTGCGACATTTATTGATAGTTTCTCTGCCACATTCGTTGATAGTTTCTGTGCGACACTCATTAGTAGTTTCTGTGCGACACTCGTTGATAGTTTCTGTGCGACACTCGTTGATAGTTTCTGTGCGACACTCGTTGATAGTTTCTGTGCGACATTTGTTGATAGTTTCTGTGCGACACTCATTGATAGTTTCTGTGCGACATTTGTTGATAGTTTCTGTGCGACATTTGTTGATAGTTTCTGTGCGCACTCGTTGGGAGTTTCTGTGTGACACTCGTTGGTAGTTTCTGTGCGAGACTCATCGGTAGTTTCTGTGCGACACTCGTTGATAGTTTCTGTGTGACATTCGTTGGTAGTTTCTGTGCGACATTTAATGATAGTTTCAGTGCGACACTCATTGGTAGTTTCTGTGCGATACTCGTTGATAGTTTATGTGCGACACTCGTTGATAGTTTCTGTGCGACACTCGTTGATAGTTTCTGTGCGACACTCGTTGATAGTTTCTGTGCGATACTCGTTGATAGTTTCTGTGCGACACTTGTTGATAGTTTCTGTGCGACACTCGTTGATAGTTTCTGTACTACACTCGTTGATAGTTTCTGTGCGACACTCGTTGATAATTTCTGTTAGGCACTCGATGGTTTTTTCTGTGCGACACTCATCGGTAGTTTCTGTGCGACATTTGTTGATAGTTTCTGCGCGACACTCATCGGTAGTTTCTGTGCGACATTTGTTGATAGTTTCTGTGCATTACTCGTTGATAGTTTCTGTGCGACACTCGTTTATAGTTTCTGTGCGACACTCGTTGATAGTTTCTGTGCGACACTTGTTGATAGTTTCTATGCGATACTCGTTGATAGTTTCTGCGCGACACTCGTTGATAGTTTCTGTGCGATACTCGTTGATAGTTTCTGCGCGACACTCATTGATAGTTTCTGTGCGATACTCGTTGATAGTTTCTGTGCGACACTCGTTGATAGTTTCTGTGCGATACTCGTTGATAGTTTCTGTGGGACATTTGTTTATAGTTTCTGTGCGACACTCATCGGTAGTTTCTGTTGGACATTTGTTGACATTTTCTGTGCGACATTTGTTGATAATTTCTGTGCGACACTCATCGGTAGTTTCTGTGTGACATTTGTTGACATTTTCTGTGCGACACTCGTTGATAGTTTCTGTCAGACACTCGTTGATAATTTCGGTGTGACATTTGTTGATAGTTTCTGTGCGATACTCGGTGATAGTTTCTAAGCGACATTTGTTGGTATTTTCTGTGCGACACTCGTTGATAGTTTCTATGCGACACTCGTTGATAGTTTCTGTGCGACACTCGTTGATAGTTTCTATGCGACACTCGTTGATAGTTTCTGTGCGACACTCGTTGATAGTTTCTGTGCGACATTTGTTGATAGTTTCTGTGCGACACTCATTGATAGTTTCTGTGCGACATTTGTTGATAGTTTCTGTGCGACATTTGTTGATAGTTTCTGTGCGCACTCGTTGGGAGTTTCTGTGTGACACTCGTTGGTAGTTTCTGTGCGAGACTCATCGGTAGTTTCTGTGCGACACTCGTTGATAGTTTCTGTGTGACATTCGTTGGTAGTTTCTGTTCGACATTTAATGATAGTTTCAGTGCGACACTCATTGGTAGTTTCTGTGCGATACTCGTTGATAGTTTATGTGCGACACTCGTTGATAGTTTCTGTGCGACACTCGTTGATAGTTTCTGTGCGACACTCGTTGATAGTTTCTGTGCGATACTCGTTGATAGTTTCTGTGCGACACTTGTTGATAGTTTCTGTGCGACACTCGTTGATAGTTTCTGTACTACACTCGTTGATAGTTTCTGTGCGACACTCGTTGATAATTTCTGTTAGGCACTCGATGGTTTTTTCTGTGCGACACTCATCGGTAGTTTCTGTGCGACATTTGTTGATAGTTTCTGTGCGACACTCATCGGTAGTTTCTGTGCGACATTTGTTGATAGTTTCTGTGCATTACTCGTTGATAGTTTCTGTGCGACACTCGTTTATAGTTTCTGTGCGACACTCGTTGATAGTTTCTGTGCGACACTTGTTGATAGTTTCTATGCGATACTCGTTGATAGTTTCTGCGCGACACTCGTTGATAGTTTCTGTGCGATACTCGTTGATAGTTTCTGCGCGACACTCATTGATAGTTTCTGTGCGATACTCGTTGATAGTTTCTGTGCGACACTCGTTGATAGTTTCTGTGCGATACTCGTTGATAGTTTCTGTGGGACATTTGTTTATAGTTTCTGTGCGACACTCATCGGTAGTTTCTGTTGGACATTTGTTGACATTTTCTGTGCGACATTTGTTGATAATTTCTGTGCGACACTCATCGGTAGTTTCTGTGTGACATTTGTTGACATTTTCTGTGCGACACTCGTTGATAGTTTCTGTCAGACACTCGTTGATAATTTCGGTGTGACATTTGTTGATAGTTTCTGTGCGATACTCGTTGATAGTTTCTAAGCGACATTTGTTGGTATTTTCTGTGCGACACTCGTTGATAGTTTCTGTGCGACACTCGTTTATAGTTTCTGTGCGACACTCGTTGATAGTTTCTATGCGACACTCGTTGATAGTTTCTATGCGACACTCGTTGATAGTTTCTGTGCGACACTCGTTGATAGTTTCTGTGCGACACTCGTTGATAGTTTCTATGCGACACTCGTTGATAGTTTCTATGCGACACTCGTTGATAGTTTCTGTGCGACACTCGTTGATAGTTTCTGTGCGACACTCGTTGATAGTTTCTGTGCGACACTCGTTGATAGTTTCTATGCGACACTCGTTGATAGTTTCTGTGCGACACTCGTTGATAGTTTCTGTGCGACACTCGTTGATAGTTTCTGTCAGACACTCGTTGATAGTTTCGGTGTGACATTTGTTGATAGTTTCTGTGCGACACTCGTTGATAGTTTCTAAGCGACATTCGTTGATATTTTCTGTGCGACACTCGTTGATAGTTTCTGTGCGACACTCGTTTATAGTTTCTGTGCGACACTCGTTGATAGTTTCTATGCGACACTCGTTGATAGTTTCTATGCGACACTCGTTGATAGTTTCTGTGCGACACTCGTTGATAGTTTCTGTGCGACACTCGTTGATAGTTTCTATGCGACACTCGTTGATAGTTTCTGTGCGACACTCGTTGATAGTTTCTGTGCGACACTCGTTGATAGTTTCTGTGCGACACTCGTTGATAGTTTCTATGCGACACTCGTTGATAGTTTCTGTGCGACACTCGTTGATAGTTTCTGTGCGACACTCGTTGATAGTTTCTGTGCGACACTCGTTGATAGTTTCTGTGCGACACTCGTTGATAGTTTCTGTTCATCTGGACGTCAGAGCTCCACATTATAATGATAGGCATGCTATGCCGCAGATCCACATTTGATGGCTTTGCTTGTCAGGCCGTGTATATTTGAAGATTTATCGACAACTGAACATTATCCAAAATTTGTCTAGACCTGACGTTGTTCATGCTTCTACAAAGTTGATGAATTTAAAATGTTTTTGAATTCAACTCAGTTCACGATATGTGGGGAAACATGTGATGTTAGAGGTTTGACTTCACATATTAGAGTTACAGAACTTCTCATAGTACCGTTTATTTTAAAACTGGCCACTATTTAGGATATTATGTACATGTGTCATTTGTTTTGCTATTTAGAAGTTCATAGTTCATGCTTGCTCGCTTACGTTCGCCCGATAACTAAAGTATTCTAGAGTATTCGTAGACTTAGAATTCCTCTTCGTCATCCGTCCTTAAAAGGACGTTAAGTGGGTGTGTCTGCGTTGTGTTGTGGTTTGCAGTATAACTTGTTATATTTGCGCCTTTCGGCCCAACACATCCGAATTCAGCACGACATTTTTGAGTACGGGGTTGTCTTCCCTCTTCGATCCCTGTTCGCTTGGCCAGACTAGACAGGTTAGTCTTTTACTAGAGGCACCGCGGAGAGGTGGAGCAGGGTCTGGATGGTTTTGGTTCACCGATCCTGGCGCAAGCCATCAGCTGTGGGTCGCTGACAACTTCCAGCTCTGGTGCTGGGTTCTGATTTGATGTCTAATGTCCCTGTTTCTGCACCATACAGAAATATTGAGAAGATGTAACATTTTGCTATTCATAGTTTTAGCTCTGGTGTTATTTGTTTTGTTGTTAGTATACTTTTCATGGCATTAAAATTACTTTTTGATTTACATATTCTTTTGTTTATTTCAGTTTTACATTTTCTATCACTTGTTATAGAATGTCCAAGGTAGTTGTAGCTCTGAACTGTCTCCAGATGTATTCCTTCAACTTTGATATTTATTTGTAGGTCTTGAGAAATTTCTTTCATTATGATCATAGTTTTAGTCTTTTTGATATTCATATCTAATTCGTATGTTTTGCTTGTCATGTTTATTACATTAAATAATTGTTGTAGATATTTAGGATTTTCTGCTAGTGGTACAGTATCATCAGCATATCTTAAGTTATTGATCATCTTTCCATTAATTTGTAGGCCTGGCATCTCTGTGATGTTTTTAAAGATTTGTTCAGTGTATAGATTTAACGAGCTTGGTGATAGGATACACCCCTGTCTTACCGCTCTTTTTATATCAATGGGTGTAGAGTTCTCTTTGTTATATTTTATTATTGCTATTTGCTCCCAATACAAACTACATATTAGTCGTATATCTGTATCGTCCAGATTTATATCTTTTATGCAGTCTATAAGTTAATTATGGTGTATTCTATCAAAAGCGTTGATGTAGTCTATGAAGGAGGCATATATTGATGTGTTTACTTCTGTGTAAAAAAGTAAAAGTAAAGTACCCCCGTCACGCCAAGTGGCGTATAGGGAAATATGGTGTTAGTGACCCAATATTTTACAGACCTTCAGCTCATGATTTTTTGGGTAATGTGGTCGGTATTACGCCCGTGCTGCTTTACTTTCCCAGAAAAAATCCGGTACCCATTTTAAGGCTGGGTGAACCCGGAAACCGTCGGTTGGGATCGAACCCTACCCCTTGTCCGTTGTAGTCCAGTTCACTAACCACTGAGCTATGCGGCTCCCTTCTGTGTACTTTTCAAAAAATGTCCTCAAGGTGAATATTGCTTCTTTTGTCCTACTGTTTTTCCTAAATCCAAATTGGTGCTCCTCTATTTCAGTATTAATTTAAATCTGAATCCTTCCTTGTAAAACTTTTAGTAAAATTTTGGTTACCTTGGTCATTAGGCTTATGGTTCCAAAATCGCTGCATTCAACTGCACCATTCTTTTTAGGTAATGCAATGAAAGTTTATGTTTTTAGTTCATTTGGTATGTATCCTGTATGTTATATGTCGTTGCATATGTATATGATCACTTCAATGCCAAAATCTTCTAGTGCCTGTATCATCTCTATCTGTATATTGTCAGGTCCTACTGCTTCTCACATTTTCATTGTTTTTATAGCTTTTTCCACTTCAGATATTAAGATTTTATAGCTGGACGTACATTTTATAAATTGTTTTTGTCCCTTTCGTCATGAAATAATTCTGTTATATATTCCTGCCATCTATCAATGATATCTTTGTTGTCTGTTAGCATTCTTCCTTCTTTGTTTGCAATATATCCGCTTCCTGTAGCTTTTTTGTTTTTATTAGTAATTCTCTTTATTTATGTGTGCTTCCCTCTTGAATTTTGTTTACTACCATATTTTCAACTTCTAGACATCTATGGTTGAGCCAGTCTTCTTTTGCTTTTTTTGCACATTTTGCGTATTTCATTATCAATTTCCTTTGTATCTGGCAGTGTTCTTTGCTGGTCTCTTTCTTCCATGTTTTCTAAGATGGTGTCAATTATCCATTTTTATTTTTTTTTTATTCTTTTCCTTTTTGTGTACGGTGTCAGATGATTCTTATGCTGTTCTTTGTGCATTGCCATTTGGTTGTGACTTTTTCTTCAGGATTTTTTCTTCTGTACTGCTCAGTCCCTCTTCCAGCAGCTTCTGATATGTGCTTTTACTTGTATTGTATAAGTTTATTTAACATCGTTTTGACTTAATGCTGTTATATCTATAGGTATTGATGAATTAGTCTTTTGTTTGTTTCTCCTTAGTTTGATTTTCATTTTAATCCTTACAGAATTGCGATCTGAATTAATATCTGCTCCTGGATAGGTTTAGGCCTTCTTGTCGCTGTTACGGAACTATCTTTTATCATTATGTAATCTATTTGATTCCTCTTTCTGTCTCCAGGGGTTTTCCATGTGTACAGTTTCCTTTTCTCTTGCTCAAAATAGGTGTTGCATATTATCAGCCTGTTTTCTTCACAAAATTGTATTGATCTTTCTCCTTCATCATTTCTTTTTCCTAAACCACGATTTCCTATAATGGTCTTATATCTACCATTTCCTACTTTAGCATTCATATCACCTATTACAATCAAGATGTCAGAGGACTTAAATTACTTTATAACTTTATTTAGATCTTCATAGTAAGCCTCCATTTGTTCTTCTGAATAGTCTTGAGTATAACAAAGCAAGCCATCATGTGAGAAACAACAGGTAAGAGGAAAAGAGTCCGATCCAGAGAGATACTAAGAAGAACATTGATCAGAGAAGCAAGAGCAGCGTGAATCAGCTCCCTCAATGAGATAGAGTTGCTTGCACAGAACAGAGACAAATGGCGAGATTTGATAAAAGAATGTTACAATGACTGAAAACTGCTAGAATAAAAATTTAGATCAGAAAAAGAGTATCTGGGTCTATGCCCTGCGGGCCGGCTACGGCTCAGAAAGTCATTAGATAGATAGAGATAGATAGTCTTGAGTAGGTGCATATGTCTGTACTATCGCTATGTCAAATGGTTTTGCAGTATAAAAGTATAAAACTATGGAACCTATATAGGACAAATGTGGTGAAGTATAAAACTAGGAAACTAATGTAGGAGAAACGTGATGAAGTACAAAACTATGGAGCAAATGTAGGACAATCTTTATGAAGTATAAAAAAACAGAACTAGTGTCGGATAAACATGATGAAGTATAAAACTAGGGAACTAATAAAGGACAAATGTGATGAAGTATAAAACTAGGGAACTAATGTAGGACAAATGTGATGAGGTATAAAACTAGCCAACTAATGTAGGACAAATGCGATGAAGTATAAAACTAGGGAACTAATATAGGACAAATGTGATAAAGTATAAAACTAGGGAACTAATGTAGGACAAATGCGATGAATTATAAAACTAGGGAACTAATATAGGATAAATGTGATAAAGTATAAAACTAGGGAACTAATGTAGGACAAATGTGATGAAGTATAAAACTAGGGAACTAATGTAGCACAAATGCCATGAAGTATAAAACTAGTGAACTAATGTAGGACAAATGCGATGAAGTTTAAAACTAGGGAACTAATGTAGGACAAATGTGATGAAGTATATAACTAGGGAACTAATGTAGGACAAATGTGATGAAGTAAAAAACTAGGGAAATAATGTAGGACAAGTGTGATGAAGTATAAAACTAGGGAACTAATGTAGGACAAATGTGATGACGTATAAAACTAGAGAACTAATGTAGGACAAATGTGTTGAAGTATAAAACTAGGGAACTAATGTAGGACAAGCGTGATGAAGTATACAACTAGGGAACTAATGTAGAACACATGCGATGAAGTATAAAACTAGGAACTAATGTTGGATAAGACAACAGTAGACAGCGACAGGCTGTGGGTTCAAACCTTAGGAGGCCAGGACGGGAGACCGAACCTTAGATTGACCTTTAACCTTATCATTACAGCAAGTTCGCTATGTACAAGCCATCTCCACTTTTAGCTTCATGTCTTTCGCTAATTATTGATATGATTGACCTTGCCTGTTAATTGTGAATGATGGCAGGTACTAATTAAATTTGGCCAGTTTCATTTCTATATCGAGTATCATTCAAAAGGTAATGCACCACATCGATTTTCTCAGCTAATAATAAACAAAGAAGCGTGAAATTGTGCACACTTTAAATATGACATGTATCGATTGTGTGTACCAAATTGCAATGCTATCGGCCAAATAATACGACTGCACTAAACCGTTGAAATGGAGCATGTTATCAACTTGCGTTTAAAGCAGCGAATTGTGATAGAATTTCTCGATTTAGAGAAGGAAACTGTTGTGAACATTCACAAGAGCCTATGTGATGTGTATGGAAGTTTTGCAGTCGACATGAGCACAGTAAGTCGCTTGGTTCAGAGAATAAAAGAATAGGAAAGCGAAGATATGGAGCTTCTTGATCGGCCGCTGTGGACGGCTTGCCATAGCGACCAATGCATAGATGTTGAAATGGGTTGAGGACATTATTCTTGCTGATAGGCGCATCACTTCTCAACAATTGGCCTTAAAGTTGTCAGTCAGCATGTTATTATAAAAACTCTCAGATTCTCTAAGGATTGTGCAAAATTGGTTCCACAAAATCTCACAATTAATCACCGATTGCAAAGAAAAGCAATTTCTTCTGAACTGTTGGAACGTTTCAATGTTGATGGATAGAACATTTTGGCTAAGATTGTTACAAGGGACGTAACCTGGGGGCATCATTTTGATCCTGAGACAAAAAGACAGTCAATGAAGTGTCATCATCCGCACTCACCACAAAGAAAGAAAGACATCTCCTTCAGCTGGAAAGGTCATGGTCACTGTTTTTTTGGACATTGAAAGTGTGATTCTTGTGGATGTTATGTCAAGAGGAGAGACAATCAATTCACAAGCTTACATTAAGACATTGAAGGTGTGATTCTTGTGGATGTTATGCCAAGAGGAGAGACAATCAATTCACAAGCTTACATTAAGACATTGAAGGTGTGATTCTTGTGGATGTTATGTCAAGAGGAGAGACAATCAGTTCGCAAGCTTGCATTGAGACAGTGAAAGAAACTCAATCAACGTTTTCGCAGAGTTCGGCCGCACAAGAATCCAGCAGACCTGCTTCTCCTTCACGACAATGCGCGTCCTCACACAAGTCTGTCAACACGGGAGGCAATCACCAGATTGGGTTGGACTGTACTCCCTCATCCACCATACAACCCTCACACAGGTCTGGCAACACGGGAGGCAATCACCAGATTGGGTTGGACTCTATTCCCTCATCCACCATACAACCCTGATTTGGCACTCACAAATTTTCTTTAGCTTCGGTCCACTTAAAGATGCCCTCAGTGGAACAAGGTTTGAAGATCAAGGAGTGATTCATGCTGCGAAGAAATGGCTACATGATCAAGACAAGGACTGGTACAGGCTAGGAATACATGCACTTGTTGCGCGCTGGCTTAAAGCTGTACAAGTGGATGGGGACCATGTTGAATTATACTAATGTTTACATGACATATCTATATATACACTGTGTACATATATACTGTGTACAAATGTCATACATGTTGAATTAGTAGTTCTCGAGAAAACAGATTTGGTGAATTACTTTCTGAATACACTAAGTACAATAGTTCCTTCAATTATTGCCTTAAATTAACATTATTACATTATATTATATTACATTATTACATCATAATATGTTAGTTTACCTGATAAATTAGAATGTTATAGGAGGTTGAATTATCTTATATTTATATTACTTTTGTTATTGTTGGAACCAGATCACATCACATTACATGACATTGATCACAACGTGGTCACGCAATCATCACAAACTATTTTCATAATACATAATCATAATCAAGTTTATTGATCTTTAACTTGACACGTGATAAATAATAGTGGATGCACTTCTCTTAGAATTAATGTTCTTTAATTCTGGACGTTCAGGAGGATATCACCGATGAATATTGAACTGTCCATAAGTGCATATTATACATTACTCTCTCTCTCTCTCTCTCTCTCTCTCTCTCTCTCTCACCTTACTTACGACTTCTTATAGGAAATATGAAGCACAACTTGGAAACACTCTCAAAACACTTTCACAGCAACTAAATGTTCATATGTTCTAATTCACTTGTTCTGATTCTGTCTACTGCTCAACTAATTTCCTAACTACTTTCTTACTAGCTCTGTCTTCTTCCTAACCACTCTTCCTGACTTGCGGGCCTATTGAGTTATTTGCGGGTCATCATCATTGCACTCCGAATATGTCCATAGGTGCTTAGATCCCCTCCTCAGCAATTCCCGCAGTGTCCAGCGACTAACGACACCAGTTCTATGTTGGTTGATAAGTCTTCTTACACGGCCACTAAGTGTCTTATTTCTGGCTGTGCCCATCTTAACTCCCATCTCTTTCATCCGAAGAAGTGACGTGGATCTGTGTTTGTCGAAGTCATGTGCTCTTCCCACATCTCGGAGGGCATTGATGATGTCCGCACAATCCATTGGTTGCTCGTCCTCAACGACAGCGCAGCTAGTCAACCTGTCCGCTCTTTCATTTCCCCGTCCAGGGTCCAGGGGCAAAGACAAAGGTGATATTACGTATTTTGGATTTCTGCAACGACTCTACCCATTGCATGCGTACAGAACCCGCCTCCACTTGTTTTTATCATGCTCATCGAATCACTCAGTATGCATCCGGTATCCACTCCTCACCAACGCTGATATTGGTAAGCCCACAGACCTGTTAGTAAGAATTGCCAGGGCATACTGAATTGGTGCAAGGACTAATCCATGGAACAGAAGAGTAAGTAGCCTCTGCTCGATGTTGGCAGCTGCCATGACCTTCAAGGCGGCTAATCCTTTGCGGGATTTTGTTATCACATGGTCGACGTGGTCCCGAGAACACTGGCTACGAAACTGAATGAACATCAAACTTAACTCCGAGGTATGTCATCAACTTGTCCCTGGTCACCTCATCAGCGTTAAAACATATTGCGGGCCTAACTAACTCATAACTACTAACTTACTGAATGGCGTCCCTAACTTAACTTTTTGACTTGCGGGCCTAACTAACTGCCTTCAGCAGTTCGGTCGAGGCCGGACTAAGCATACTTAGTCTACATTTGTGACTCTCAATTCCTGACTTAACTTTTCGGTTACAACTTAAATATATAGTTCCTATATACTTTTCTGACTACCGAACTACCAACTTAACTTCTTTTCCTGGCTACTGAACTCCTAACTACTAACTTAGTGAATGGCGTTCCTAACTTTTTAACTTAACTTAAAGCCTGTTGTGTCAAAGTTTAAATACCCAACATCACTCTGTGCGTGGAATATCTGCAGCCAATGAATTTGTCGCAATTGTCGCGAAGTGACAATTTTTAATCCCATGAGCCAATCAAATCTCATCATTCTGACCCAAAATTGAACTATGTCTAAGACTTTACAATAACAAGTTGTTTTTGACTCCGCGTGTAACCTGTAAACTTGACCGCTCCGTGGCTTCTGTCTCAAAATTGTCCAAACAAGCTGTTTATGACTCCAACATACCCTCTGGTCAGCGTGACCTCTCCTGTGTTTCAGAATAAAGTTTACTTCATGACTTTGACCTGTCCTGGAAATTGTTTGTCAACCTATTTACCGGACGGTCAAGCCATGCGTTTATCCACACTTCCACAACAACTGCTTGGAAAATGTCTTTTCTCCCTAAACTTATTATGTCCAGTACTATTCTGCACCTTTCCTTCCCTTCCATCCTCCGTGGGTTGTCCACTACGCCCTATTAACTTTCCACTCCCACAACTTGTTATTCTGTCACGAATACTGATGACCGCTATTCTATGTTACTGTCATATTCTATTAAGGATTGGGTATCGGCTGAGTTACCTGCCCCGTACTTTCATTCACCTTTACTATTATCTATCTATTGTCCTTTCGAGCCGAAGACGGCACATAGGGCAGAACCACAATCTCAAAAACAGAAACATTGCATGGCAAAGTGGCACATATTGCAGAAGCCACTGCTTCTAAAATCTATGGATCTGTTCCCTTAACAATACTTCTTACAATGACAGCTTGTCAAGCCATCGATCAACCTCCTTAGTCGCCTAAGACTCAAGTCGACCTTTACTATCACAAGAGGAAGAAAACATGTTTTTTTTGTTAACATCTCCTAAACACAAGTTCATTTTTTGTTGTTAACATCTCCTAAACACAAGTTCATTTTTTGTTGTTAACATCTCCTAAACACAAGTTCATTTTTTGTTGTTAACATCTCCTAAACACAAGTTCATTTGTTGTTGTTAACATCTCCTAAACACAAGTTCATTTTTTGTTGTTAACATCTCCTAAACTCAAGTTCATTTTTTGTTTATACAGACGCATCCCATTGATCTTAAGGCGGCTCTAGAAAAGGTCACCAACTATTGGCTCTACTTCTATATATTTAAATAAAGAGATAGGACACCATCTTATCAGCCATTTTACTGTAGTTATGACAAAGAAGAGTTATTACAAACGTGTTTTTGTCTTCCAACCAGCCCTACAATCTTGTTCGTGTCTTCCTACAAGCCCTGCAATCTAATTCTTGTCTTCCTACAAGCCCTACAATCATGTTCTTGTCTTCCTACAAGCCCTGCAATATAATTCTTGTCTTCCTACAAGCCCTACAATCATGTTCTTGTCTTCCTACAAGCCCTGCAATCTAATTCTTGTCTTCCTACCAGCCCTACAAACTTGTTCTTGTCTTCCAACCAGCCCTACAAACTTGTTCTTGTCTTCCTACCAGCCCTACAAACTTGTTCTTCTCTTCCTACACGCTCTACAAAGATGTTCTTGTCTTCCAACCAGCCCTGCAAACTTGTTCTTGCCTTCCAACCAGCCCTACAAACTTGTTCTTGTCTTCCAACCAGCCCTACAAACTTGTTCTTGCCTTCCAATCAGCCCTACAAACTTGTTCTTGTCTTCCAACCAGCCCTACAAACTTGTTCTTGCCTTCCAACCAGCCCTACAAACTTGTTCTTGTCTTCCAACCAGCCCTGCAAACTTGTTCTTGTCTTCCAACCAGCCCTGCAAACTTGTTCTTGTCTTCCAACCAGCCCTGCAAACTTGTTCTTGTCTTCCAACAAGCCCTACAAACATGTTCTTGTCTTCCAACCAGCCCTGCAAACTTGTTCTTGTCTTCCAACAAGCCCTACAAACTTGTTCTTGCCTTCCAACAAGCCCTACAAACATGTTCTTTTCTTCCAACCAGCCCTTCAAACTTGTTCTTGTCTTCCAACAAGCCCTATAAACTTGTTCTTGTCTTCCAACAAGCCCTATAAACTTGTTCTTGTCTTCCAACAAGCCCTATAAACTTGTTCTTGTCTTCCAACAAGCCCTACAAACTTGTTCTTGCCTTCCAACCAGCCCTGCAAACTTGTTCTTGTCTTCCAACCAGCCCTGCAAACTTGTTCTTGTCTTCCAACAAGCCCTACAAACATGTTCTTGTCTTCCAACCAGCCCTGCAAACTTGTTCTTGTCTTCCAACAAGCCCTATAAACTTGTTCTTGTCTTCCAACAAGCCCTACAAACTTGTTCTTGCCTTCCAACCAGCCCTGCAAAATTGTTCTTGTCTTCCAACCAGCCCTGCAAACTTGTTCTTGTCTTCCTACCAGCCCTTCAAACTTGTTCTTGTCTTCCAACCAGCCCTACAAACTTGTTCTTGTCTTCCAACCAGCCCTACAAACTTGTTCTTGTCTTCCAACAAGCCCTACAAACTTGTTCTTGTCTTCCAACCAGCCCTTCAAACTTGTTCTTGTCTTCCTAAAAGCCCTACAAACTTGTTCTTGCCTTCCAACCAGCCCTTCAAACTTGTTCTTGTCTTCCTAAAAGCCCTACAAACTTGTTCTTGCCTTCCAACAAGCCCTACAAACTTGTTCATGTCTTCCTAAAAGCCCTACAAACTTGTTCTTGTCTTCCAACCAGCCCTACAAACTTGTTCTTGCCTTCCAACCAGCCCTACAAACTTGTTCTTGTCTTCCAACCAGCCCTTCAAACTTGTTCTTGTCTTCCTAAAAGCTCTACAAACTTGTTCTTGCCTTCCAACAAGCCCTACAAACTTGTTCATGTCTTCCTAAAAGCCCTACAAACTTGTTCTTGCCTTCCAACAAGCCCTACAAACTTGTTCATGTCTTCCTAAAAGCCCTACAAACTTGTTCTTGCCTTCCAACCAGCCCTACAAACTTGTTCTTGCCTTCCAACCAGCCCTACAAACTTGTTCTTGCCTTCCAACTAGCCCTACAAACTTGTTCTTGTCTTCCAACCAGCCCTTCAAACTTGTTCTTGCCTTCCAACCAGCCCTACAAACTTGTTCTTGCCTTCCAACAAACCCTACAAATTTGTTCTTGTATTCCTAACAGCCCTGATTAAGCAAACTTGTTCTTGTCTTCCTACAAGCCCTACAAACTTGTTCTTGTCTTCCTACAAGCCTTACAATCATGTTCTTGTCTTCCTACAAGCCCTGCAATCTAATTTTTGTCTTCCTACAAGCCTTGCAATCTAATTCTTGTCTTCCTACAAGCCCTACAATCATGTTCTTGTCTTCCTACAAGCCCTGCAATCTAATTCTTGTCTTCCTACAAGCCCTACAATCATGTTCTTGTCTTCCTACAAGCCCTGCAATCTAATTCTTGTCTTCCTACAAGCCCTGCAATCTAATTCTTGTCTTCCTACAAGCCCTACAATCATGTTCTTGTGTTCCTACAAGCCCTGCAATATAATTCTTGTCTTCCTACAAGCCCTACAATCATGTTCTTGTCTTCCTACAAGCCCTGCAATCTAATTCTTGTCTTCCTACCAGCCCTACAAACTTGTTCTTGTCTTCCAACCAGCCCTACAAACGTGTTCTTGTCTTCCTACCAGCCCTACAAACTTGTTCTTCTCTTCCTACACGCTCTACAAAGATGTTCTTGTCTTCCAACCAGCCCTGCAAACTTGTTCTTGCCTTCCAACCAGCCCTACAAACTTGTTCTTGTCTTCCAACCAGCCCTACAAACTTGTTCTTGCCTTCCAATCAGCCCTACAAACTTGTTCTTGTCTTCCAACCAGCCCTACAAACTTGTTCTTGCCTTCCAACCAGCCCTACAAACTTGTTCTTGTCTTCCAACCAGCCCTGCAAACTTGTTCTTGTCTTCCAACCAGCCCTGCAAACTTGTTCTTGTCTTCCAACCAGCCCTGCAAACTTGTTCTTGTCTTCCAACAAGCCCTACAAACATGTTCTTGTCTTCCAACCAGCCCTGCAAACTTGTTCTTGTCTTCCAACAAGCCCTACTGACTTGTTCTTGCCTTCCAACAAGCCCTACAAACATGTTCTTGTCTTCCAACCAGCCCTGCAAACTTGTTCTTGTCTTCCAACAAGCCCTATAAACTTGTTCTTGTCTTCCAACAAGCCCTATAAACTTGTTCTTGTCTTCCAACAAGCCCTATAAACTTGTTCTTGTCTTCCAACAAGCCCTACAAACTTGTTCTTGCCTTCCAACCAGCCCTGCAAACTTGTTCTTGTCTTCCAACCAGCCCTGCAAACTTGTTCTTGTCTTCCAACAAGCCCTACAAACATGTTCTTGTCTTCCAACCAGCCCTGCAAACTTGTTCTTGTCTTCCAACAAGCCCTACAAACTTGTTCTTGTCTTCCAACAAGCCCTGCAATCTAATTCTTGTCTTCCTACAAGCATGTTCTTGTCTTCCTACCAGCCCTTCAAACTTGTTCTTGTCTTCCAACCAGCCCTACAAACTTGTTCTTGTCTTCCAACCAGCCCTACAAACTTGTTCTTGTCTTCCAACAAGCCCTACAAACTTGTTCTTGTCTTCCAACCAGCCCTTCAAACTTGTTCTTGTCTTCCTAAAAGCCCTACAAACTTGTTCATGTCTTCCTAAAAGCCCTACAAACTTGTTCTTGTCTTCCAACCAGCCCTACAAACTTGTTCTTGCCTTCCAACCAGCCCTACAAACTTGTTCTTGTCTTCCAACCAGCCCTTCAAACTTGTTCTTTTCTTCCTAAAAGCTCTACAAACTTGTTCTTGCCTTCCAACAAGCCCTACAAACTTGTTCATGTCTTCCTAAAAGCCCTACAAACTTGTTCTTGCCTTCCAACAAGCCCTACAAACTTGTTCATGTCTTCCTAAAAGCCCTACAAACTTGTTCTTGCCTTCCAACCAGCCCTACAAACTTGTTCTTGCCTTCCAACCAGCCCTACAAACATGTTCTTGCCTTCCAACTAGCCCTACAAACTTGTTCTTGTCTTCCAACCAGCCCTTCAAACTTGTTCTTGCCTTCCAACCAGCCCTACAAACTTGTTCTTGCCTTCCAACAAACCCTACAAATTTGTTCTTGTATTCCTAACAGCCCTGATTAAGCAAACTTGTTCTTGTCTTCCTACAAGCCCTACTAACTTGTTCTTGCCTTCCAACAAGCCCTACAAACATGTTCTTGTCTTCCAACCAGCCCTGCAAACTTGTTCTTGTCTTCCAACAAGCCCTACTAACTTGTTCTTGCCTTCCAACAAGCCCTACAAACATGTTCTTGTCTTCCAACCAGCCCTGCAAACTTGTTCTTGTCTTCCAACAAGCCCTATAAACTTGTTCTTGTCTTCCAACAAGCCCTATAAACTTGTTCTTGTCTTCCAACAAGCCCTATAAACTTGTTCTTGTCTTCCAACAAGCCCTACAAACTTGTTCTTGCCTTCCAACCAGCCCTGCAAACTTGTTCTTGTCTTCCAACCAGCCCTGCAAACTTGTTCTTGTCTTCCAACAAGCCCTACAAACATGTTCTTGTCTTCCAACAAGCCCTGCAATCTAATTCTTGTCTTCCTACAAGCATGTTCTTGTCTTCCTACCAGCCCTTCAAACTTGTTCTTGTCTTCCAACCAGCCCTACAAACTTGTTCTTGTCTTCCAACCAGCCCTACAAACTTGTTCTTGTCTTCCAACAAGCCCTACAAACTTGTTCTTGTCTTCCAACCAGCCCTTCAAACTTGTTCTTGTCTTCCTAAAAGCCCTACAAACTTGTTCATGTCTTCCTAAAAGCCCTACAAACTTGTTCTTGTCTTCCAACCAGCCCTACAAACTTGTTCTTGCCTTCCAACCAGCCCTACAAACTTGTTCTTGTCTTCCAACCAGCCCTTCAAACTTGTTCTTGTCTTCCTAAAAGCTCTACAAACTTGTTCTTGCCTTCCAACAAGCCCTACAAACTTGTTCATGTCTTCCTAAAAGCCCTACAAACTTGTTCTTGCCTTCCAACAAGCCCTACAAACTTGTTCATGTCTTCCTAAAAGCCCTACAAACTTGTTCTTGCCTTCCAACCAGCCCTACAAACTTGTTCTTGCCTTCCAACCAGCCCTACAAACTTGTTCTTGCCTTCCAACTAGCCCTACAAACTTGTTCTTGTCTTCCAACCAGCCCTTCAAACTTGTTCTTGCCTTCCAACCAGCCCTACAAACTTGTTCTTGCCTTCCAACAAACCCTACAAATTTGTTCTTGTATTCCTAACAGCCCTGATTAAGCAAACTTGTTCTTGTCTTCCTACAAGCCCTACAAACTTGTTCTTGTCTTCCTACAAGCCTTACAATCATGTTCTTGTCTTCCTACAAGCCCTGCAATCTAATTTTTGTCTTCCTACAAGCCTTGCAATCTAATTCTTGTCTTCCTACAAGCCCTACAATCATGTTCTTGTCTTCCTACAAGCACTGCAATCTAATTCTTGTCTTCCTACAAGCCCTACAATCATGTTCTTGTCTTCCTACAAGCCCTGCAATCTAATTCTTGTCTTCCTACAAGCCCTGCAATCTAATTCTTGTCTTCCTACAAGCCCTACAATCATGTTCTTGTGTTCCTACAAGCCCTGCAATATAATTCTTGTCTTCCTACAAGCCCTACAATCATGTTCTTGTCTTCCTACAAGCCCTGCAATCTAATTCTTGTCTTCCTACCAGCCCTACAAACTTGTTCTTGTCTTCCAACCAGCCCTACAAACTTGTTCTTGTCTTCCTACCAGCCCTACAAACTTGTTCTTCTCTTCCTACACGCTCTACAAAGATGTTCTTGTCTTCCAACCAGCCCTGCAAACTTGTTCTTGTCTTCCAACCAGCCCTGCAAACTTGTTCTTGTCTTCCAACCAGCCCTGCAAACTTGTTCTTGTCTTCCAACAAGCCCTACAAACATGTTCTTGTCTTCCAACCAGCCCTGCAAACTTGTTCTTGTCTTCCAACAAGCCCTACTAACTTGTTCTTGCCTTCCAACAAGCCCTACAAACATGTTCTTGTCTTCCAACCAGCCCTGCAAACTTGTTCTTGTCTTCCAACAAGCCCTATAAACTTGTTCTTGTCTTCCAACAAGCCCTATAAACTTGTTCTTGTCTTCCAACAAGCCCTATAAACTTGTTCTTGTCTTCCAACAAGCCCTACAAACTTGTTCTTGCCTTCCAACCAGCCCTGCAAACTTGTTCTTGTCTTCCAACCAGCCCTGCAAACTTGTTCTTGTCTTCCAACAAGCCCTACAAACATGTTCTTGTCTTCCAACCAGCCCTGCAAACTTGTTCTTGTCTTCCAACAAGCCCTACAAACTTGTTCTTGTCTTCCAACAAGCCCTGCAATCTAATTCTTGTCTTCCTACAAGCATGTTCTTGTCTTCCTACCAGCCCTTCAAACTTGTTCTTGTCTTCCAACCAGCCCTACAAACTTGTTCTTGTCTTCCAACCAGCCCTACAAACTTGTTCTTGTCTTCCAACAAGCCCTACAAACTTGTTCTTGTCTTCCAACCAGCCCTTCAAACTTGTTCTTGTCTTCCTAAAAGCCCTACAAACTTGTTCTTGCCTTCCAACCAGCCCTTCAAACTTGTTCTTGTCTTCCTAAAAGCCCTACAAACTTGTTCTTGCCTTCCAACAAGCCCTACAAACTTGTTCATGTCTTCCTAAAAGCCCTACAAACTTGTTCTTGTCTTCCAACCAGCCCTACAAACTTGTTCTTGCCTTCCAACCAGCCCTACAAACTTGTTCTTGTCTTCCAACCAGCCCTTGAAACTTGTTCTTGTCTTCCTAAAAGCTCTACAAACTTGTTCTTGCCTTCCAACAAGCCCTACAAACTTGTTCTTGCCTTCCAACCAGCCCTACAAACTTGTTCTTGCCTTCCAACCAGCCCTACAAACTTGTTCTTGCCTTCCAACTAGCCCTACAAACTTGTTCTTGTCTTCCAACCAGCCCTTCAAACTTGTTCTTGCCTTCCAACCAGCCCTACAAACTTGTTCTTGCCTTCCAACAAACCCTACAAATTTGTTCTTGTATTCCTAACAGCCCTGATTAAACAAACTTGTTCTTGTCTTCCTACAAGCCCTACAAACTTGTTCTTGTCTTCCTACAAGCCCTACAAACTTGTTCTTGTCTTCCTACAAGCCCTTCAAACTTGTTCTTGTCTCCCAACCAGCCCTTCAAACTTGTTCTTGTCTTCCAACCAGCCCTTCCAACTTGTTCTTGTCTTCCAACAAACCCTACAAATTTGTTCTTGTATTCCTAACAGCCCTGATTAAACAAACTTGTTCTTCGACAGCACTTAATGATGATGCTGATAACATTTATAGTATTTGAACAATTCTAGTAATTTTAAGAATTATAGTAATTATAACGAATTTATATTAATAATTCGGGAAACATGAAAGCAGGGAAGAGGCAATTGATAGCAGTGCCCGTGGCAAACCTGGTAGCAGATAGCCAGTCATGAAAGCAACTTAAATGTTAGTCAATTTGCTTTACTTAGAAACACAAATATGAGAGACCGTTATGTTGTTAGGTTGATTAGTTCGTAGTCCAGTCTATGTATTGTTGCTTCCTATAATCTGTGCCACGCCATATAGCCACTTTGGTTTGCTTGGATACTTTTGACTAGCTTCACGGCATTTCGCAGTCCACACAGCCTTCTGGCAAGTGCGAATCAAGGGCAGATAAATCTTCATGTTACTCCCAAATTAAATAAAATTCGATTAACTCCCTCAGCGTTGTTTTTCCCCTTTTTGCATTCCCTTACTAGTCTAGTCAATTAGTTGTCCTTCATTCATTCATTCATTCGTTCATCGCTCATCCATACATCGTGCAATCATTCATTCGTTCATCGCTCATCCATACAGCATGCAATCATTCATTCGTTCATCGCTCATCCATACATCGTGCAATCATTCATTCGTTCATCGCTCATCCATACATCATGCAATCATTCATTCGTTCATCGCTCATCCATACATCCATACATCGTGCATTCATTCATTCGTTCATCGCTCATCCATACATCCATACATCCATACATCGTGCATTCATTCATTCGTTCATCGCTCATCCATACATCCATACATCGTGCATTCATTCATTCGTTCATCGCTCATCCATACATCCATACATCGTGCATTCATTCATTCGTTCATCGCTCATCCATAGATTCATACATCGTGCATTCATTCATTCGTTCATCGCTCATCCATACATCCATACATCGTGCATTCATTTATTCGTTCATCGCTCATCCATACATTCATACATCGCGCAATAATAAATTCGTTCATCGCTCATCCATACATCCATACATCGTGCAATCATTCATTCGTTCATCGCTCATCCATACATCGTGCAATCATTCATTCGTTCATCGCTCATCCATACATTCATACATCGTGCATTCATTCATTCGTTCATCGCTCATCCATACATCCATACATCGTGCAATCATTCATTCGTTCATCGCTCATCCATACATCCATACATCGTGCAATCATTCATTCGTTCATCGCTCATCCATACATCGTGCAATCATTCATTCGTTCATCGCTCATCCATACATCCATACATCGTGCATTCATTCATTCGTTCATCGCTCATCCATACATCCATACATCGTGCAATCATTTATTCGTTCATCGCTCATCCATACATCGTGCAATCATTCATTCGTTCATCGCTCATCCATACATCCATCCATCTTGCAATCATTCATTCGTTCATCGCTCATCCATCAATCTTGCATTCATTCATTCGTTCATCGATCATCCATACATCGTGCATTCATTCATTCGTTCATCGATCATCCATTCATCGTGCATTCATTCATTCGTTCATCGCTCATCCATACATCCATACATCGTGCAATCATTCATTCGTTCATCGCTCATCCATCCATCTTGCATTCATTCATTCGTTCATCGATCATCCATACAGCGTGCATTCATTCATTCGTTCATAGATCATCCATTCATCGTGCATTCATTCATTCGTTCATCGATCATCCATTCATCGTGCATTCATTCATTCGTTCTTCGCTCATCCATACATCCATTCATCTATCGTGCATTCATCCATTCGTCCATCCATCCATCCATTCTTCTGTTTATCGCTCATCTATTCATTCATTCATCTCGCATCAATCCATCCATCCATTCATTCAAAGCGCATTCATCCATTCATTCATTCGTTCGTTCATTAATCGCGCATCCATTCATCCATCTATCCATCCATTCGTTCATTAATCGCGCATCCATCCATCAATTCATCCATCGATCCATCCATCCATCCATTTGTTCATCACACATCCATCTATCCATCCATCCATTCCTTTACCGCACATCCATCCATCCATTCATTCACCGCGCATCCATCCATCCATCCATTCATTCACCGCGCATCCATCCATTCATTCACCGCGCATTCACGGGGTGGGGGGGGGGGGGGTTCGGTCACGTGTTGATTCATTGATTGATGTACAGGTGGATGGAGTTATAAGTGGTGCGTGAATGCACGTTAATGACGCAAGCACTGAAAATGACTGACCTCTGTGTATCACTTGACAGGAAGTGGGGGATCGGCACACATAAGCTATCATCAACATTTTACATGCGGCCCCCAGTCAGTCACGTGTAATACACGTTCTGTCCAAAACTTGATTTCTTTGTTTTCCCCGGGCAATTTTGTATTCATTGATAATTGTTGTTGCCTAATACCTCACGATCGCTAAGTGTCGTGTGTGGGTTGAATTGGTCGTGTGGCAATCAGGGACCGTGTGTGGGTTGAATTGGTCGTGTGGCAATTAGGGACCGTGTGTGGGTTGAATTGGTCGTGTGGCAATCAGGGACCGTGTGTGGGTTGAATTGGTCGTGTGGCAATCAGGGACCGTGTGTGGGTTGAATTGGTCGTGTGGCAATCAGGGACCGTGTGTGGGTTGAATTGGCTGTGTGGCAATCAGGGACCGTGTCTGTGTTGAATTGTTCGTGTGGTAATCAGGGACCGTGGGTGGGTTGAATTGGTCGTGTGGCAATCAGGGATCGTGTGTGTGTGTGTGTATTGAATTGGTCGTGTGGCAATCAGGGACCGTGTGTGGGTTGAATTGGCTGTGTGGCAATCAGGGACCGTGTGTGGGTTAAATTGGCTGTGTGGCAATCAGGGACCGTGTCTGTGTTGAATTGTTCGTGTGGTAATCAGGGACCGTGTGGGTTGAATTGGTTGTGTGGCAATCAGGGACCGTGGGTGGGTTGAATTGTTCGTTTGGTAATCAGTGACCGTGTGTGGGTTGAATTGGTTGTGTGGCAATCAGGGACCGTGTGTGGGTTGAATTGGTTGTGTGACAATAAGGGTCGTGTGTGCGTTCAATTGGTTGTGTGGTAATCAGGGACTGTGTGTGGGTTGAATTGGTTGTGTGGTAATCAGGGACTGTGTGTGGGTTGAATTGGTCGTGTGGCAATCAGGGACCGTGTGTGGGTTGAATTGGTCGTGTGGCAATTAGGGACCGTGTGTGGGTTGAATTGGTCGTGTGGCAATCAGGGACCGTGTGTGGGTTGAATTGGTCGTGTGGCAATCAGGGACCGTGTGTGGGTTGAATTGGTCGTGTGGCAATCAGGGACCGTGTGTGGGTTGAATTGGCTGTGTGGCAATCAGGGACCGTGTCTGTGTTGAATTGTTCGTGTGGTAATCAGGGACCGTGGGTGGGTTGAATTGGTCGTGTGGCAATCAGGGATCGTGTGTGTGTGTGTATTGAATTGGTCGTGTGGCAATCAGGGACCGTGTGTGGGTTGAATTGGCTGTGTGGCAATCAGGGACCGTGTGTGAGTTAAATTGGCTGTGTGGCAATCAGGGACCGTGTCTGTGTTGAATTGTTCGTGTGGTAATCAGGGACCGTGTGTGGGTTGAATTGGTTGTGTGGCAATCAGGGACCGTGGGTGGGTTGAATTGTTCGTTTGGTAATCAGTGACCGTGTGTGGGTTGAATTGGTTGTGTGGCAATCAGGGACCGTGTGTGTGTTGAATTGGCTGTGTGGCAATCAGGGACCGTGTCTGTGTTGAATTGGTTGTGTGGTAATCAGGGACCGTGTGTGTGTTGAATTGGTTGTGTGGCAATCAGGGACCGTGTGTGGGTTGAATTGGTCGTGTGGCAATCAGGGACCGTGTGTGGGTTGAATTGGTTGTGTGGTAATCAGGGACCGTGGGTGTGTTGAATTGTTTGTGTGGCAATCAGGGACCGTGTGTGGGTTGAATTGGTTGTGTGGCAATCAGGGACCGTGGGTGTGTTGAATTGTTCGTGTGGTAATCAGGGACCGTGGGTGGGTTGAATTGGTTGTGTGGCAATCAGGGACCGTGTGTGGGTTGAATTGGTTGTGTGACAATAAGGGTCGTGTGTGCGTTCAATTGGTTGTGTGGTAATCAAGGACTGTGTGTGGGTTGAATTGGCTGTGTGGCAATCAGGGACCGTGTGTGTTGAATTGGTCGTGTGGCAATCAGGGACCGTGTGTGGGTTAAATTGGTTGTGTGGTAATCAGGGACCGTGGGTGGGTCTAGGTGGTTGTTTGTGAATTAGTTACATCTGGGTCATATTTGTTTTAATTTGTTGCGGGTTATGTGTGTTTGGGTAGCGAGAGTTAAGCAAAAACACTCACCGTAATCTAGGTGTTACAAATGCACTGAAAGTGCGAACTTCCTCTGAAGTCACTTCCATCTGTGCAGATAGACAGTCTCCTGCTGCCACCAGGTCTACACCTCTTTTGTTCGCATTCACCTTGGTAGATTTGTTCGCGTTCACTTCGGTAGATTTGTTCGCGTTCACTTCGGTAGATTTGTTCGCGTTCACTTCCGTAGATTTGTTCGCGTTCACTTCCGTAGATTTGTTCGCGTTCACTTCGGTAGATTTGTTCGCGTTCACTTCGGTAGATTTGTTCGCGTTCACTTCCGTAGATTTGTTCGCATTTACTTCGGTAGATTTGTTCGCGTTCACTTTAGTAGATCTGTTCGCATTTACTTCGGTAGATCTGTTCGCGTTCACTTCAGTAGATTTGTTCGCATTCACTTCAATAGATCTGTTCGCATTTACTTCAGTAGATATGTTCGCGTTCACTTCAGTAGATTTGTTCGCGTTCATTTTAGTAGATTTGTTCGCGTTCACTTCGATAGATTTTGTTTGCGTTCACTTCAGTAGATCTGTTCGCATTCATTTTAGTAGATCTGTTCGCATTCACTTCAGTAGATCTGTTAGCGTTCATTTCAGTAGATCTGATCGCATTCACTTTAGTAGATCTGTTCGCGTTCACTTCGGTAGATTTGTTCGCATTCACTTTACTAGATCTGTTCGCGTTCACTTCGGTAGATCTGCCCTCATTCACTTCAGTAGATCTGTTCGCATTAACTTCAGTAGATCTGTTCGCATTCACTTCAGTAGATCTATTCGCGTTCACTTCAGGAGATCTGTTCGCATTTACTTTAGGAGATCTGTTCGCATTCAATTCAGTAGATCTGTTCGCATTCACTTCAGTAGATCTGTTCGCATTCACTTCAGTAGATCTGTTCGCATTCACTTCAGTAGATCTGTTCGCATTCACTTCAGTAGATCTGTTTGCATTCACTTCAGTAGATCTGTTCACATTCACTTCAGTAGATCTGTTCACATTCACTTCAGTAGATCTGTTCGCATTCACTTCAGTAGATCTGTACGCATTTACTTCGGTAGATTTGTTCGCGTTCACTTTAGTAGATCTGTTCGCATTCACATTAGTAGAACTGTTCGCGTTCGCTTCGGTAGATTTGTTCGCGCTCACTTCGGTAGATCTGCTCAACAATTCATGCCCAGGCTGGTGATATTTTGCTCTAACTCTTTTGGATTTTGATATGCCAGAGGTTCTTTAACGTGGACAGCGTGCATACGGAACCTTCTGTTTCTCTCCCTTACTTAGGAGACGATCTCACTAGCCAGAGACCAGGGAAAAGTCACGGTTTCAAAGTGAAACACTGCCTAAAGTGGGATTGGAACTCTGAACCTTCCTATCCAAAGTTCGACGCCTTACCTCTAGACCATCCGCTCCAGGAATGTGATAACAGCACTATATTATCACACTATATTATCACACTATATTATCACACATTACAATACCACATTATCACACAACATTACAAAACACATTATCACACATTACAATACTACATTATCACACAAAATTATAATACCACAATATTACACAACATTATATTACTATATTATCACACAACATTACAATACACCATTATCACACATTACAATACCACATTATCACACAATTTTACAATATCACAATCTCAAATTACATTAAAAAGACCACATTATCATACTACATTACATGACTCCATTATTACACTACATTACAAGACCACAATAATACACTACATTACAAGATCCTATTATCACACAATTTTACATTATCACATTACATTAAAAGACCACATTATCATACTACATTACATGACTCCATTTTTACACTAAATTACAAGACTCTATTATTACCCTACAATACAAGACTCCAATAATACTCTACATTACAAGACTACATTAATACTCTACATTATAAGACCACATTATTACACGACCTTACAAGACCACATTATTACACTAAATTACAAGACTACATTAATACTCTACATTACAAGACTGCATTAATACTCTACATTACAAGACCACATTATTACACTACATTACATGCCTACGTTAAAACTCTACATTACATGAATACATTATTACACTACATTACATGACTACATTAATACTCTACATTACATGACTACATTAGGGTGTCCGGTTAGCGCAATCGATAGGCGGTTGGCTTACCACGGCAACAGCCGGGGTTCGTACCCTGGCGAGGACACCTGGGTTTTACTAATTCCCTAAAAATTAGTAGGAGCCGCGATAGCTCAGTGGTTAGTGAACTGGACTACTACGGACAAGGGGTAGGGTTTCGATCCCAACCGAAGGCTCCGGGTTCACCCAGCCTTAAATGGGTACCGGATTTTTTTCTGGGAAAGAAAAAGCAGCACGGGCGTAATACCGACCACATTACCCCAAAAACCATGTGCTGAAGGTCTGTAAAATATAGGGTCACTAACACCATATTTCCCTATACGCCACTTGGCGTGACGGGGGGTACTTTACTTTTTTACATGACTACATTAATACTCTACATTATAAGATCACATTATTACACGACCTTACAAGACCACATTATTACACTACATTACATGACTACATTAATACTCTACATTACAAGACCACATTATTACACTACATTACATGACTACATTAATACTTTACATTACAAGACCACATTATTACACTACATTACAAGACCACATTATTACACTACATTACATGACTACATTAATACTCTACATTACAAGACCACATTATTACACTACATTATATGCCTACATTAATACTCTACATTACATGAATACATTATTACACTACATTACATGACTACATTAATACTCTACATTACATGACTACATTAATACTCTACATTATAAGATCACATTATTACACGACCTTACAAGACCACATTATTACACTATATTACATGACTACATTAATACTCTACATTACAAGACCACATTATTACACTACATTACATGACTACATTAATACTCTACATTACAAGACCACATTATTTCACTACATTACATGACTACATTAATACTCTACATTACAAGACCACATTATTACACTACATTACATGGCTACATTATTACACTACATTACAAAACCACATTATATCAATTAGCATAAGTCAGAAACTGGTTTTACAACAACAAAAAAAGACAAAAAAAAAAACGAAAAAACACAAAACAACAATAAACTCTACCTTGCTTGGGAGTTAATATTAAACCCACCGTTTCTGCGTAATTCCATGAGCTCACAATCTATTTCAAACTCAGTTCCTTAAGCTCATTCTCACTGCACTACAAGTTCTACTAACAAATACACATTTTCACCCTTTTCTCCATCAATTCACTGTCATCTCTGGTGAATCACATGCCCCATTTCAATGCGTTCATACAATCACTAACTCAATCATTCTAGATTTTACTCAGAACAAAACTCTCCATCTCTACTTGGTTCAATAACTCACTATAGCCACACACACAACAAAACTCTCCATCTTTCCTTGGTTCAATAACTCACTATAGCCCACACACAGAACACAACTCTCCATCTCTCTTTGGTTCAATAACTCTCCATCTCTCCTTTGTTCAATAACTCTTTATAGCCCACACACAGAACACAACTCACCATCTCTCCTTGGTTCAATAATTCCCTATAGCCCATACACAGAACACAACTCACCATATCTCCTTGGTTCAATAACTCACTATAGCCCATACACAGAACACAACTCACCATCTCTCCTTGGTTCAATAACTCACTATAGCCCACACTCAGAACACAATTCTCCATCTCTCCTTGGTTCATTAACTCACTATAGCCCACACACATAATACAACTACCCATCTCTCCTTGGTTCATTAACTCACTATAGCCCACACACAGAACACAACTACCAATCTCTCCTTGGTTCATTAACTCACTATAGCCCACACACAGAACACAACTACCCATCTCTCCTTGGTTCAATAACTCACTATTGCCCACACACAGAACACAGCTACCCATCTCTCCTTGGTTCAATAACTCTCTACAGTCCACACACAGAATACAACTACCCATCTCTCCTTCGTTCATTAACTCACTATAACCTACACACAGAACACAACTACCCATCTCTCCTTGGTTCAATAAGTCACTATAGCCTACACACAGAACACAAATACCCATCTCTCCTTGGTTCAATAACTCACTATAGTCCACACACAGAACACAACTACCCATCTCTCCTTGGTTCAATAACTCACTATAGCCCACACACAGAGCACAACTACCCATCTCTCCTTGGTTCAATAACTCTCTACTGTCCACACACAGAACACAACTACCCATCTCTCCTTGGTTCATTAACTCACTATAGTCTACACACAGAACACAACTACCCATCTCTCCTTGGTTGAATAACTCACTATAGTCCACACACAGAGCACAACTACCCATCTCTCCTTGGTTCAATAACTCACGTCACAAGCAGCGAAAAATCTTAAAAAACAAGATACTAAAGGGAGGTCAAAAAGTAATGCACACCAATTTTTTTCTCGGCTAATAATAATGATAGGAATATGAAATTTTGCACACTTGGAATATGACATGTTCCAATTATGTGTACCAAATTGCACAGCATTTTGATAAATATTACGCAATCTATGAACCGTTAAAATGGAGCTTGTCAACAATGTCCGTTACAAACAGCGAATTGTCATAGAATTTCTGGTTGCGGAAAAAGAAACTGTGGCAAACATTCATAAACGACTGTGTGCAGTGTACAAATGTTCTGCAGTCGATAGGAGCACAGTTAGTCGCTGGGTTCAGAGAATTAAAGCTGCAGAAAGTGTACGAGTGGAGAGCATGATTTACCGCGTTCTGGACGTGTTGCCTCGGCTACCAGCACAGACATGTTAAACCGGGCTGATGCCATTATTCGTAAGGATAGGCGTATCACTAGTCAGCAATTGGCATTGCAGCTTACAGTCAGCAAGGGAAGTGCAATCGCAATTTTTAAAACTATCTTTCGGATATTCAAAGATTTGCGCTCGATGGGTTCCTCGGTGCCTAACAAATGATCACAGAGTTCAAAGGAAAACATTCTGTTCTGAATTGTTGGAGCGTTTCGGTGTTGAAGGAGAAATGTTTTTGTCAAAATTTGTTACCGGTGACGAAACGTGGGCACATTATTATGAGCCTGAAACAAAAATGCAGTCAATGGAATGGCATCATCCGCAGTCACCAAAAAGAAAAAAAAATTCAAAACATCTCCATCAGCCGGAAAGGTGATGATCACTGTCTTCTGGGACATTGATGGTGTGATTCTTGTTGATGTAATGACAAGAGGTGAGACAATCAACTCGACAGCTTACATCAATACACTGACAAAACTCAAAAATCGGTTCCACAGAGTTCGGCCTAATAAGCCATCTGCAGATTTGTTGCTTCAACATGACAATGCACGCCCTCACACAAGTCTGGTAACACGGGAAGCAATCAACAAATTTGGTTGGACTGTACTGCCCCATCCTCCTTACAGCCCTGATCTGGCTCCCTCAGATTTCCATCTGTTTGGACCACTCAAAAATTCCTGCGTGGGACACACTTTGACAATAATGAGGGTGTGATCCGTGCAGTTAAAAAATGGCTACGCGAGCAGGACAAAACTTGGTACAAACGAGGCATTCATGACCTAGTTTCGCGTTGGCGTAAGGCAATACGCTTGGACGGAGATTATGTTGAAAAATAGGTAGTGTCAAGGGGATGTTCAGCTACAATCTGTGAAAATTTCACACATTTTGCCCGAATAGTTTCCGAGAAAAAAATTGGTGTGCATTACTTTTTGACCTCCCTATCTTGATCGTTCCTTCGCCGTTAGACGTCTCGGAGGGCATATCGTGTTGTCCAGTCACCAATCTCTTTTCTGGGAGAGATGTACGATCTCATCTAATCCAGCTAACTTTGCTTCTCTGATAAATATTCTTGTCAGTGCCTCTCCTGGTTTTACTCTTTTTTTTTTTCTTTATTCTGATATTTCCCATAGAAGAGCCTGTTTTGGAATTTTCTAGTTCGTTCTTCTCAACACATGTCCGATATATATCCATCTTCTCTTCCTAATTGTCGATAAGATCCTTGGTTGCATGACCATTTCTCTTATCTCTATATATGACTTGAATTCATTTCATTGTGCACAGAGTTTTATTCTTAGACATTAGTCGTCAAAGGCGCTTAGTTCTCTCTCAATCTCCTTTGTTCGTTTTCAGCTTTTACGTGCATAGGTAAGGGTTGATAATGCGTTTGAGTTGAATATTCTAATTTTAGTTTTCTTGTTTAGTATTTCTTATTTCCATATTTTGTTCCGATTTTAAACATTTGCTGCTGCTTTTGCTATCCAGCTTCTGATCTCTTTCTTTATTTCATCTTCTTGATCTATTGTACTACCAAGATATATATATTGTACCAAGATTATTACTTCCGGTGCGTTCTAAGATCTAGGCCGTTTTCACTTTCCGTCTTGCGTGGACCATAGAGCTCACAACCTTACCTGACAACCATGGATGACAGGATCAAGATCTGGAGGGCACGAGCATACCTGTAGATTAGTGCATATAAAGAGCATCCATTGCATCATGAGCTCGAAACAGGTAAGGGTGTCAGGATAAAATGAGGCAAATCATGGGTGGGCCGAGCAGAAGATGCCATCAAACAGGTCTGTGGGCTTACCAATATCAACGCTGGCTAGGAGTGGATACCGGTGCCTACGTCATTCAAGGGGACATTCTCGTGTATTGTCACACTTGACAGGAAATGTAGGGAACACAACTCAGTCGTGGTCAATGCGGAGGTCAACGGTCTCATCTGGTATAACACCGATGAGAAAGATGAAGTCATTTATACAGACGGATCTGTAATACGACACCAAAGAAGTGCATGGGCATTTACAGCACGCTCGGCAGGCACAATAGTCTACGAAGACAGTGGTGCATACGTCATGACCACGAGTAGCATGACGATGGCAGTGATCAAGGCATTAATCTGGCTAGAGTCACAAGACTACACCCACGCATGCACACTGAGTGATTCGATGAGCATGATAAAAAAAGTGGAGGCGGGCTTTGTACGCATGCAATGGGTAGAGTCGTTGCAGAAATCCAAAATACGTAAGGTCACCTTTGTCTATGTCCCTGGACATGCTGGAGTACGGGGAAATGAAAGAGCGGACAGGTTGGCTAGCTGCGCTATTGTTGAGGACGGTCAACCATTGGATCGGGCGTACGTCATCAATCCCCTCCGGGAAGTTGGAAGGACACAGGACTTCGACAACCATGAGTCCACGTCACCCCTTCGGATGAAAGAGATGGGAGTTAAGATGGTTACAGCCAGAAATGAGAAACTTAGTGGCCGTGTAAGAAGACTTATCAACCAACATAGAACTGGAGTCGTCAGTCGCTGGACACTTCAAGACTTACTGAGGAGGGGATCTGAGCACCTATGGACATGTTCAGAGTGCAATGTGATGACCCGCTAATAACTCAATAACTCAATAACCTTACGTGAGACTCGCTTAGAGGCAACTCTAGGAGGCTGACAAATTTACCTGAGACTCGTTTAGATGCAACTCTAGGAGGCTGACAAATTTACCTGAGGCTCACTTAGAGGCAATCCTAGGAGGCTGACAACCTTACCTGAGGCTCACTTAGAGGCACCTTAGGAGGCTGACAACCTTACATGAGGCTCACTTAGAGGTAACCCTAGGAGGCTGACAACCTTACATGAGGCTCACTTAGAGGTAACCCTAGGAGGCTGACAACCTTACCTGAGGCTCACTTAGAGGTAACCCTAGTAGGCTGACAACCTTACCTGAGGCTCACTTAGAGGTAACCCTAGGAGGCTGACAACCTTAGCTGAATTCTCCTCAACCGTGACCTCGGCCAAAGTCTACTGTTGTGAGACTCGCCCAAGGTCTATTTTTGTGTGACTCGACCAAGGTCTATTGTTGTGTGACTCGCCCATGGTCTACTGTTGTGTGAATCGACCATGGTCTACTGTTGTGTGCCTCGCCCAATATATACTGTTGTGTGACTAGGCCAAAGTCTACTGATGTGTGACTCGCCAAAGGTCTATTATTGTGACTCGTCCAAGGTCTATTTTTGTGTGACTATGCCAAATTCTACTATTGTGTGACTCGCCCAAGGTTTATTATTGTGTGACTATGCCAAGGTCTATTGTTGTGTGACTCGCGCAATGTTTATTATTGTGTGATTAGGCCAAGGTCTAACTGTTGTGTGACTCGCACAAGGTCTACTGTTGTGTGACTAGGCCAAGGTCTACTGTTGTGTGACTCTCCCAAGGTCTATTGTTGTATGACTCGACCAAGGTCTATTGTTGTGTGACTCGCCCAAGGTTTACTGTTGTGTGACTCGACCAAAGTCTATTGTTGTATGACTCGACCAAGGTCTATTGTTGTGTGACTCGCCCAAGGTTTACTGTATTGTGATTTGCCCAATGGATATCGTTGTGTGACCCGCCTAAGGTCTATTGTTGTGTGACTCGCCCAAGGTCTACTGTTGTGTGACTCGCCCAAGGTCTACTGTTGTGTGACTCGGCCAAGGACTATTGTTATGTGACTCGCCCAAGGTCTACTGTTGTGTGACTAGGACAAGGTATACTGTTGTGTGACCCGCCCAAGGTCTATTATTGTGACTCGCCCAAGGTCTATTGTGTGACTCGGCCAAGGTATATTATTGTGTGACTAGGCCAAGGTCTACTGTTGTGTGACTCGCCAAAGGTCTATTATTGTGAATCGTCCATGGTCTATTGTTGTGTGACTCGCCCAAGGTCTATTGTGTGACTAGGCCAAGGTCTACTATTGTGTGACTCGCCAAAGATCTATTGATGTGTGACTAGGCCATGGTCTACTGTTGTATGACTCGCCCAATGTCTACTGTTGTGTGACTCGAGGAAGGTTTATTGTTGTGTGACTCGCCCAACGTCTACTGTTGTGTGACTCGACCAAGGTCTACTGTTGTGTGATTCGACCAAGGTCTACTGTTGTGTGACTTGACCAAGGTGTACTGTTGTGTGACTCGACCAAGGTCTACTGTTGTTTGACTCTGCCATGGTCTGCTGTTGTGTGACTCGCCCAAGGTCTACTGTTGTATGACTCGACCAAGGTCTATTGTTGTGTGACTCGCCCAAGGTTTACTGTTGTGTGACTCGCCCAAGAGATATCGTTGTGTGACTCGCCCAAGGTCTACTGTTGTGTGACTCGCCCAAGGTCTACTGTTGTGTGACTCGGCCAAGGACTATTGTTGTGTGACTCGCCAAGGTCTACTGTTGTGTGACTAGGCCAAGGTCTACTGTTGTGTGACCCGCCCAATGTCTGTTATTGTGACTCGCACAAGGTCTGCTGTTGTGTGACCCGCCCAATGTCTATTATTGTGACTCGCCCAAGGTCTATTGTTTGTGACTCGGACAAGGTATATTGTTGTATGAATAGCCCAAGGTCTACTTTTGTGTGACTAGGCCAAGGTCTACTGTTGTGTGACTCGCCCAAGGTCTATTATTGTGACTCGCCTAAGGTCTATTGTTGTGTGACTAGGCCAAGGTCTACTGTTGTGTGACTCGCCCAAGGTTTATTATTGTGTGACTATGCCAAGGTCTAACTGTTGTGAGACTCGCCCAAGGTTTATTATTGTGTGACTATGCCAAGGTCTAACTGTTGTGTGACTCGCACAAGGTCTACTGTTGTGTGACTCGCCCAAGGTTTATTATTGTGTGACTAGGCCAAGGTCTAACTGTTGTGTGACTCGCACAAGATCTACTGTTGTGAGACTAGCCCAAAGTTTATTATTGTTTGACTAGGCCAAGGTCTAACTGTTGTGTGACTAGGCCATGGTCTATTGTTGTGTGACTCGCCCAAGGTCTATTGTTGTGTGAATAGCCCAAGGTCTATTATTGTGTATCTAGGCCAAGGTCTACTGTTGTGTGACTCGCCCAAGGTCTATTATTGTGACTCGCCCAAGGTCTATTGTTGTGTGACTAGGCCAAGATCTATTGTTGTGTGACTAGGCCATGGTCTATTGTTGTGTGACTCGCCCAAGGTCTACTGTTGTGTGACTAGGCCAATGTCTACTGTTGTGTGACTATCCCAAGGTCTACTGTTATGTGACTCGCCCAAGGTCTACTTTTTTGTGACTCGCCCAAGGTCTACTGTTGTGTGACTAGGCCAAGGCAGTGGACAGTTGCCTCTGTTGTCATTCCAAGACGTTTACGGTTTGCTTGTCCCAAGCAACGATAGTTAACGTTCTTATCAAGTACTGTCTCTCTCTCTCTCTCTCTCTCTCTCTGCGATCAGGACTCAATCAGAGTAGGATTCCAGACTCTCACATGAAGTCAGCTGTCATGTTAAGTGTGTTGATCGCCCCCACAGACAGAACATCACAATTAGAGTCTGCCAGATCCACTCTGATTGAACACCCGTTAAAACGTTGCACTGTGTTCTGCGCCAGTGGTGGCCCAGTGCATCCGATTTCAGTCAGCATTTTATTCAGGTTTGCTTTCCTTAGACTTTGATTGTCCCCAATCTTCCTGCACGGCAGTAGATGATCTTTTCTGTAGGGGGATTCTGCCCTTAGATGGTCGGCCCTCCTAGGTTTACGAGCACCATCTGCCCGAGTCACTAGAGGTGACTAACACAGACATGCACACACAAAGATATGAGGCATGGCTAACACTGACACACATCAAGATATGAGAAATGACTAACTCAGACATGCACGCAAAGATATGAGATATGACTAACATAGATATGCACACACACACAAAGATATGAGAAATGACTAACTCAGACATGCACGCAAAGTTATGACACATGACTAACATAGATATGCACACACAAAGATATGACACATGACTAACATAGACATGCACACAAAGATATGAGATATTACTAACATAGACATGCACACACAAAGATATGACATATGACTAACATAAACATGCACACAACAATATAAGATATCACTAACCCAGACATGCACACACAAAGATATGACACATGACTAACACAGATACACACTAAGATATGCGATATGACTAAACACAGACACACATAAAGATATGAGACATGGTTAACACGGGCACACCAAGATATGAGATATGACTAACATGACACACACCAAGGTATGAGCCAAGAAGGACTGTCTAATTGTGAATATTTTATCACAGACAATTTCTCTACAAGGATTGTCTAATTGTGAATGTCTTATCACGACTTGTTTTGTCCCAGGCACTCCAACACACAGACTTGTGTCCCCCGCCCGCCCCCGACCCGACTCGACCCGACCCGACCCGATCGTGTCCAATTAGTTTTGTTCAACTTTGACATTTAACGGAGGTCATGACGGTCTGTTGTACCCGGCGAAATACTCCACTCCCCCGTCCTACCTCCGCTTCTCTACCTTACTGCCGTTTTATCTCTCCGTTTTCAACAGCTCTCACAAGGATGAACTCACCATTCACGAGTCTAGCAAACTCACCCGCTCCCTCGTTTCCTACCTAGCAGACAGTAAGTAGCCTCTTCCTGGCGTGTCGGGGTTTGGCGCTAGTTCACAGCTGCACGTTAAGCCTACAGGCCCTGTTGTGTGTATGATGTTCACCAAAGTATCTTTCAGTGCCCACCATCGTGGCGTGTCTCTGTTTTATTGCCATCATTTATATTTGTCGTTTTCTCTAAAAAATTGAGAATACATTTTAAATGGTCGTGGCAATTACTGGACCAAAACAAGAGTGATTGATCCTTGCCAGCAGTAAGATCAATGTATATTTCTTTACATCGTTTATTCAGACTTTGTTGGTTATTTCTTCTGTTTATTTTCAAGCGATTTCGTTTATGTAGTTTGTGTTCATTTGTTTATACCGAAGGTGGTGGTTTATACGACAAATCATCTATGTCATTTGCATAATTTGTTGGCTAATTCGATGCCCAGGGATCTCTCCGACAATGGTTGAATGCGAATTTCAACTCTAGATGACACTTTGTGTCAAATTTTGCAAAACAAAATCCCATCTTGACATTTAGTTAACCTCTAAGTTTAAAAAAATAATGCTACCATGAACCCTAAGAGTGACATCTCTCTCATTAACTTAATCTGCCCCCGAGTTTATCAAACTTATTTGTGCACATATGACGGTCAAGTCAAGCTTAGTTTAAGTCCCTAACGTTTCCACTAACAGCTGCTATTATCCATTCACAAAGCTTGCTACCCTTCTTCTGTGTCAGTGTTATAATTATGTTACTGCTATCATCTCTACCTAATTTATGGGTAACTACTAAGATACCCGACCTATGCTATACCTCTACCTAATTTATGGGTAACTACTAAGATATCCGACCCATGTTATACCTCTACCTAATTTATGGGTAACTACTAAGATATCCGACCCATGCTATACCTCTACCTAATTTATGGGTAACTACTAAGATACCCGACCTATGCTATACCTCTACCTAATTTATGGGTAACTACTAAGATATCCGACCCATGCTATAGCTCTACCTAATTTATGGGTAACTACTAAGATATCCGACCCATGCTATACCTCTAGCTAATTTATGGGTAACTACTAAGATATCCGACCCATGCTATACCTCTACCTAATTTATGGGTAACTACTAATATATCCGACCCATGCTATACCTTTACCTAATTTATGGGTAACTACTAAGATATCCGACCCATGCTATACCTCTACCTAATTTATGGGTAACTACTAAGATATCCGACCCATGCTATACCTCTACCTAATTTATGGGTAACTACTAAGATATCCGACCCATGCTATACCTCTACCTAATTTATGGGTAACTACTAAGATATCCAGGGAGCCGCGATAGGTCAGTGGTTATTGAACTGGACTACAAAGGACAAGGGGTAAGGTTCGATCCCAACCGACGGCTTCCGGCTTCACCCAGCCCTAATGGGTACCGGATTTTTCCTTGGAAAGTAAAGCGGCACGGGCGTAATACCGACCACATTACCCCAAAAATCATGTGCTGAAGGTCTGTAGAATTTATGGTCACTAACACCATATTCCCTATACGCCACTTGGCGTGACGGGGTACTTTACTTTTTTTTGTACTAAGATATCCGACCCATGCTTATATCGCTACCTCCTATCATGCGATCTATTCTAGCCTAGTCTATATACTAGTAGACTACTTGTGAATGATTTATTACAAGTTCTCGATAATGATTGATTGTTTGTGAATGATTATCACAGAAAAGTTATCTACAATGATTGACTACCTGTGAATGTTTTATCATAGATTTACTTTCTCCAGGACGCTATAACACACAGATATGCATAGTTCAGGGCGCTTCAACACACGGACTAGTTTTGTCCAAGCCGCTTCAACACACAGACTAGTTTTGTCCAAGCCGCTTCAACACACAGACTAGTTTTGTCCAAGCCGCTTCAACACACAGACTTGTTTTGTCCAAGCCGCTTCAACACACAGACTAGTTTTGTCCAAGCCGCTTCAACACACAGACTCGTTTTGTCCAAGCCGCTTCAACACACAGACTTGTTTTGTCCAAGCCGCTTCAACACACAGACTTGTTTTGTCCAAGCCGCTTCAACACACTGACTTGTTTTGTCACAGGCTCTCCAACACACAGACTTGTTTTGTCCAAGCCGCTTCAACACAGACTAGTTTTGTCCAAGCCGCTTCAACACACAGACTAGTTTTGTCCAAGCCGCTTCAACACACAGACTAGTTTTGTCCAAGCCGCTTCAACACACAGACTCGTTTTGTCCAAGCCGCTTCAACACACAGACTAGTTTTGTCCAAGCCGCTTCAACACACAGACTAGTTTTGTCCAAGCCGCTTCAACACACAGACTAGTTTTGTCCAAGCCGCTTCAACACACAGACTAGTTTTGTCCAAGCCGCTTCAACACACAGACTTGTTTTGTCCAAGCCGCTTTAACACACAGACTAGTTTTGTCCAAGCCGCTTCAACACACAGACTCGTTTTGTCCAAGCCGCTTCAACACACAGACTTGTTTTGTCCAAGCCGCTTCAACACACAGACTTGTTTTGTCCAAGCCGCTTCAACACACAGACTTGTTTTGTCACAGGCTCTCCAACACACAGACTTGTTTTGTGCAAGCCGCTTCAACACACAGACTTGTTTTGTCCAAGCCGCTTCAACACACAGACTTGTTTTGTCACAGGCTCTCCAACACACAGACTTGTTTTGTCACAGGCTCTCCAACACACAGACTTGTTTTGTCACAGGCTCTCCAACACACAGACTTGTTTTGTCCAAGCCGCTTCAACACACAGACTTGTTTTGTCACAGGCTCTCCAACACACAGACTTGTTTTGTCCAGGCCGATCCAACACACAGACTTGTTTTGTCACATGCTCTCCAACACACATACTTGTTTTGTCACATGCTCTCCAACACACATACTTGTTTTGTCACATGCTCTCCAACACACATACTTGTTTTGTCACATGCTCTCCAACACACATACTTGTTTTGTCACAGGCGCTCCAACACACAGACTTGTTTTGTCACAGGCGCTCCAACACACAGACTTGTTTTGTCACAGGCGCTCCAACACACAGACTTGTTTTGTCACAGGCGCTCCAACACACAGACTTGTTTTGTCACATGCTCTCCAACACACATACTTGTTTTGTCACATGCTCTCCAACACACAGACTTGTTTTGTCACAGGCGCTCCAACTCACAGACTTGTTTTGTCACAGGCGCTCCAACACACATACTTGTTTTGTCACAGGCGCTCCAACACACAGACTTGTTTTGTCACAGGCGCTCCAACACACAGACTTGTTTTGTCACAGGCGCTCCAACACACAGACTTGTTTTGTCCAGGCCGATCCAACACACAGACTTGTTTTGTCCAGGCCGATCCACCACACAAAATTGTTATGTCCAGGCCGATCCAACACACAAAATTGTTATGTCCAGGCCGATCCAACACACAAAATTGTTATGTCCAGGCCGATCCAACACACAGACTTGTTTTGTCCAAGCTGCTCCAACACACAGACTTGTCTTGTCCAGGCCGATCCAACACACAGACTTGTTTTGTCACATGCTCTCCAACACACATACTTGTTTTGTCACATGCTCTCCAACACACATACTTGTTTTGTCACATGCTCTCCAACACACATACTTGTTTTGTCACATGCTCTCCAACACACATACTTGTTTTGTCACGGGCGCTCCAACACACAGACTTGTTTTGTCACAGGCGCTCCAACACACAGACTTGTTTTGTCACAGGCGCTCCAACACACAGACTTGTTTTGTCACATGCTCTCCAACACACATACTTGTTTTGTCACATGCTCTCCAACACACATACTTGTTTTGTCACAGGCGCTCCAACACACAGACTTGTTTTGTCACAGGCGCTCCAACACACAGACTTGTTTTGTCACAGGCGCTCCAACACACATACTTGTTTTGTCACAGGCGCTCCAACACACAGACTTGTTTTGTCACATGCTCTCCAACACACATACTTGTTTTGTCACAGGCGCTCCAACACACATACTTCTTTTGTCACAGGCGCTCCAACACACAGACTTGTTTTGTCACAGGCGCTCCAACACACATACTTGTTTTGTCACAGGCGCTCCAACACACAGACTTGTTTTGTCACAGGCCGATCCAACACACAGACTTGTTTTGTCCAGGCCGATCCACCACACAAAATTGTTATGTCCAGGCCGATCCAACACACAAAATTGTTATGTCCAGGCCGATCCAACACACAAAATTGTTATGTCCAGGCCGATCCAACACACAGACTTGTTTTGTCCAAGCTGCTCCAACACACAGACTTGTTTTGTCCAGGCCGATCCAACACACAGACTTGTTTTGTCCAGGCCGATCCAACACACAGACTTGTTTTGTCCAGGCCGATCCACCACACAGACTTGTTATGTCCAGGCCGATCCAACACACAGACTTGTTTTGTCCAGGCCGATCCAACACACAGACTTGTTTTGTCCAGGCCGATCCACCACACAGACTTGTTTTGTCCAGGCCGATCCAACACACAGACTTGTTTTGTCCAGGCCGATCCAACACACAGACTTGTTTTGTCCAGGCCGATCCAACACACAGACTTGTTTTGTCCAGGCCGATCCAACACACAGACTTGTTTTGTCCAGGCCGATCCAAGACACAGACTTGTTTTGTCCAGGCCGATCTGTAGAGGGAGGTTTATTACGCCCTTCTGAATTGATTGTAATAGTAATCCGTGATCGCTGATCGCCTTGCCGTGTCGTCTTGATGTAACCCCGTGATTTCTGTGGTTCTTTCTTACTTCGCGCTGTATCTTGTGGTTACCGCTCTGACCCCGTCAGTTCGTTCGTCGCCAGTCAAGGATACAGCTGGACTGATTCGATAGACTCAACAACAACTGTTTGATAACATAAATGTTCAGCCTTTATTTCATTCACAGTACATGCCCTCGAGTTTCGAGGGAACACATTGACATTGACTTCCACCAATCTAAATTCGTGGGCTTATTATACACCATACACTGCAAACACTTTCGTTCACGTTCCAGATAAATAACAAAGTTCAGCTGACCACAGGACAACTGCCGGAATTGAGTGGCGCGTTCCCCGTGCCACACATCAATAGACAATTTTAACAGTTCAATTAATAACACACTCGTGGCTGACTTGCATAGTGAACTCAATGTATAAATATATGAAATAAACGCTATTGCTCTCACCTTCCTTGTAGTTTACAAAGTTCAGTTCATACACACATTTGGCTAACTTTTAGTATTGATCTCACTGTCTAACAAATCACTGAAACGCTCTGAATTTAGCATTTCTTGTACTTGCAAAAGCTCAGCCAACAACAACACATTTAGCTGACGTGAGTAGTGATCTCACTGTCTAACATCACTGAAACGCTCTGGACATAGCATTTCTTGTACTTGTCAAACTCAGCTAATAAGAACACATGTAGCTGACGTGAGTAGTGATCTCACTGTCTAACATCACTGAAACGCTCTGAATTTAGCATTTCTTGTACTTGTGAAGCTCCGCTAATAAGAACACATGTAGCTGACGTGAGTATTGATCTCACTGTCTAACAAATCACTGAAACGCTCTGAATTTAGCATTTCTTGTACTTGTGAAGCTCCGCTAATAAGAACACATGTAGCTGACGTGAGTATTGATCTCACTGTCTAACATCACTGAAACGCTCTGGATCTAGCATTTCTTGTACTTGTGAAGCTCATTTACACTGCTTATATTTCGTGCACTTCTGGTAGCCATTTCACTGGGCTGTCTACCCTAAGAATTACTGTTTCGTTACACTTACTTAGGCTACACACTACTTGTAATATCACACAATTTTATGACTAGTTCCTATGAAGACCAGAGGGCTCCCTGTCTACCTACTGTCTCGACCAACTCTCTCAGACTACCTTGTCTTGCGCACTCCTGACAACTCACTAGTCACATGCGCACTCTCTTAATTTCACGAGATTTCCTCATCTCTCTCTGACTGACTCGTGTTCATTATTTTCTCGAGCACTTGAACACCTATCAGCCCTCCTTCCTAATTATCCCCCCTTTGTTTACATCTTGCCCTTCACTCACTAATTTCCTATCGCTGCTATCTCCTGTTTCAAACTTACTATTGCTATAGTCTGTTTCAACCATACCCCCTCTATACACTGTTTCAGATCCAACACACAGACTTGTTTTGTCCAGGCCGCTCCAACACGCCAGTGCCGAGCTAAATGTGAAGTCTGCCATGCTACATGTGAAGTCTATTATGCCGTATGTGAAGTCTGCCATGCTACATGTGAAGTCTGTTATGCCAAATGTGAAGTCTGCCATGTTACATGTGAACTCTGCCATTGCCAAATGTGAAGTCTGCCATGCTACATGTGAAGTCTGTTATGCCGTATGTGAAGTCTGCCATGCTACATGTAAAGTCTGTTATGCCAAATGTGAAGTCTGCCATGCTACATATGAAGTCTGCCATGCTGCATGTGAACTCTGCCATGCCAAATATGAACACTGCCATGCTGCATGTGAAGTCTGCCATGCTGCATGTGAAGTCTGCCATGCCAAATGTGAAGTCTGCCATGAAGCATGTGAAGTCTGCCATGCTGCATGTGAAGTCTGCCATGCCAAATGTGAAGTCTGCCATGCTGCATGTGAAGTCTGCCATCCCAAATGTGAAGTCTGCCATGCTACATGTGAAGTCTTCTCTGATTATTTAGCAAAGATCGCTCAAAGAGAACAACTCCTGCCATTGACCTGATCTCTGCGCCTACAAGTTGGTCGTTAAACAAATATGGGCGTTAACTCCGTGATGTTGATTCTGCCTCTCAAGGCGCTACCATATGAGATATTACCATAAGAGAGTGTTTCGTGAAAGCAAACAATTCTCACCTTCTAATTAACTAATTATGACTTTATATAATGTTGTATGTTGGTTAACCAATTATGATTTTACATAAAATTGTATGTTGGTTAACAATTTATGACGTTACATATAAAGTTGCATGTAGGTTAACCAATTATTATGTTATATACGTTGTTTGTTGGTTAACCAATTATAATGTTATATAAGTTGTATGTTGGTTAACCAATTATTATGTTATATAATTTGTATGTTGGTTAACCAATTATTATGTTATATACGTTGTATGTTGGTTAACCAATTATTATGTTATATAAGTTGTATGTTGGTTAACCAATTTTAATTTTACATACAATTGTATGTTGGTTAACCAATTATGACATTACATATAAAGATGTATGTTGGTTAACGAATTATGATGTTCCATAAAGTTGTATGTTGGCTACCTAAATCTGAATAATGAAAATCTGTAACTTCACTTCACAGAGCTACCGTTCGGATGGGAAAAAGTGGAAGACCCTCACTATGGAGTATATTACATCGAGTAAGTACAAGTGTATATTATTACATCGAGTAAGTACAAGTGTATATTATTACATGGAGTAAGTACAAGTGTATATTATTACATGGAGTAAGTACAAGTGTATATTATTACATGGAGTTAGTACAAGTGTATATTATTACATCGAGTAAGTACAAGTGTATATTATTACATCGAGTAAGTACAAGTGTATATTATTACATCGAGTAAATACAAGTGTATATTATTACATCGAGTAAGTACAAGTGTATATTATTACATCGAGTAAGTACAAGTGTATATTATTACATCGAGTAAGTACAAGTGTATATTATTACATGGAGTAAGTACAAGTGTATATTATTACATGGAGTTAGTACAAGTGTATATTATTACATGGAGTAAGTACAAGTGTATATTATTACATGGAGTAAGTACAAGTGTATATTATTACATGGAGTTAGTACAAGTGTATATTATTATATGGAGTAAGTACAAGTGTATATTATTACATGGAGTTAGTACAAGTGTATATTATTACATGGAGTAAGTACAAGTGTATATTATTACATGGAGTAAGTACAAGTGTATATTATTACATGGAGTAAGTACAAGTTTATATTATTACATCGAGTAAGTACAAGTTTATATTATTACATGGAGTAAGTACAAGTGTATATTATTACATGGAGTTAGTACAAGTGTATATTATTACATGGAGTTAGTACAAGTTTATATTATTACATGGAGTAAGTACAAGTGTATATTATTACATGGAGTAAGTACAAGTTTATATTATTACATCGAGTAAGTACAAGTTTATATTATTACATGGAGTAAGTACAAGTGTATATTATTACATGGAGTTAGTACAAGTGTATATTATTACATGGAGTTAGTACAAGTTTATATTATTACATCGAGTAAGTAAGTACACGTTTGAGCCGCGATAGCTCAGTGGTTAGTGAACTGGGCTACAAAGGACAAGAGGTAGGGTTCGATCCCAACCGACGACTTCCGGATTCACCCAGCCTTTAATGGGTACCTGATTTTTTTCAGGGAAAGTGAAGCGGCACGGGCGTAATACCGACCACATTACCCCAAAAATCATGTGTCGAAGGTCTGTAAAATATATGGTCACTAACACAATATTCCCTATACACCACTTGGCGTGACGGGGGTACTTTACTTTTTTTTAAAGTACAAGTTTATATAATTACATCGAGTAATAATAATTTTTTTATTATTACATCGAGTAAGTACAAGTTTGTATAATTACATCGAATAAGTACACACATTTTTACCATCCATATTTTATAATCAATATTGCTAAACAGTAATATTTTATCATCAATATTGCTAAACATCAACATTTTATCATCATCATCATCAAGTAACGTGCCTGCTGGTGTAGGTGATTATGTCTCTCCACAACTTTCTATCTCGACAGTTGTTTATCATTTCCGTTGTTGACCTTCTGCCAAGCCATTCCCTTAAGCTGTCTGGTATCTTTTCTCTTTGATTCCGTCTATCTCTTCGTCCCTAGATTTTTCAAGTTGTCTCAATATATTCCAGCTGTTCCCTTCTCATTACATGGCCAAAAAGTATGATGATTGTTTCATCCTGGAAATTATCTCTCTTTTTACTTTGGCCTCTTTCAGAACGTTTTCATTACTCTTTTTCACTGTCCATGTTATTCTCAACATTCTTCTGTAAAACCATATTTCTACAGCCTCCAGATCACACATCACACAACAAACATCAACAATTTGATGTTCACATCGCACGACAAACATCAACAATTTGATGTCCACATCACACAATAAAACATCAACAATTTGATGTCCACATCGCACGGCAAACATCAACAATTTGATGTCTACAGCACACAACAAACATCAACAATTTGATGTCTACAGCACACAACAAACATCAACAATTTGATGTCCACATCACACGACAAACATCAACAATTTGATGTCTACAGCACACAACAAACATCAACAAAGTGATGTCCACATCACACGACAAACATCAACAATTTGAAGTCCACATCACACAATAAAACATCAACAATTTGATGCCCACATCACACAATAAAACATCAACAATTTGATGTCCACATCACACAATAAAACATCAACAATGTGATGTCCACATCACACAATAAAACATCAACAATTTGATGCCCACATCACACAATAAAACATCAACAATTTGATGTGCACATCACACAATAAAACATCAACAATTTGATGTCCACATCACACAATAAAACATCAACAATGTGATGTCCACATCACACAATAAAACATCAACAACTTGATGCCCACATCACACAACAAACATCAACAATGTGATGTCCACATCACACGACAAACATCAACAATTTGATTTCCGCACGAGTGTAATCGACAAACATTTATAAATGCGATATCGTTCATACCTCAAGGCTAAAGCAACCCCAGGGTATTTGACAGTTGAAGCCAAGCATGGTTTATTATTGAGACCAAGTAGATGTTCTTATCGACGAGAGTACAAATTGACTGGTAAAATCTGAAAGGTGATCATAGTACAAGGAGTAGATATATAAGTGGGGGAATGACAACATTTAAGACAGATGATCATAGTACATTAAAAGATATATAAGTGGGGGCATGACAACATTTAAGACAGATGATCATAGTACATTAAAAAGATATATAAGTGGGGGCATGACAACATTTAAGACAGATGATCATAGTACATTAAAAAGATATATAAGTGGGGGCATGACAACATTTAAGAAAGAAATAACAAAATCATAATCATCATGTGCCTTACCGGTTTGGTAGGCGATCATGTCCTTTCACAATCTTCTATCCACAGTGCATCGTATCAATTATGTTGTTGCCTTTTTTCATGCCATGCCATGACACCAAGCTATCTAGTATCTTCTGTCATTGTCGTCCGCGATCTCTCATTCCCTGTTTTTGCCAGTTGTAACCAAGTATTCCAAATTTCTTCTTCTCATGATGTGCCCAAAAACTGTTGATTGTTTCTTTCTGATGTTTTTATGAGCTCTCTTCTTGTGTTGGCCTCTTTGAGAATATCCTGATTGGTCTTTTTAGCTTTCCATGGAACTTTCAAGATTCATCTGAAAAAATTCCATCCCAGTACAATATGGAAACATCCCAGTACAATATGGAAACATCCCAGTACAATATGGAAACATCCCAGTACAATATGGAAACATCCCAGTACAATATGGAAACATCCCAGTACAATATGGAAACATCCCAGTACAATATGGAAACATCCCAGTACAATATGGAAACATCCCAGTACAATATGGAAACATCCCAGTACAATATGGAAACATCCCAGTACAATGTGGAAACATCCCAGTACAATGTGGAAACATCCCAGTACAACGTGGAAACATCCCAGTACAATGTGGAAACATCCCAGTACAATGTGGAAACATCCCAGTACCTCAGTGAGTCTCAGTACAATAACAACATAGGGGAAAAAAGAAGCAAGAGAAAAGAAGCTCCTGACCTCCTGACATAAAACTGCAACAGGATCTGACATTACAATCAGCCACGAGAGAAGCCGACAAAACGGGAGATCAATGTCTGCTTGCCTCCAACCATTATTAACAAGACCATGTCGCACACTGCGGTGTTTTCGGAGATCAATGTCTGCTTGCCTCCAACCATTAACAAAACCATGTCGCACACTGCGGTGTTTTCGGAGATCAATGTCTGCTTGCCTCCAACCATTATTAACAAGACCATGTCGCACACTGCGGTGTTTTCGGAGATCAATGTCTGCTTGCCTCCAGCCATTAACAAGACCATGTCGCACACTGCGGTGTTTTCGGAGATCAATGTCTGCTTGCCTCCAACCATTAACAAGACCATGTCGCACACTGCGGTGTTTTCGGAGATCAATGTCTGATTGCCTCCAACCATTATTAACAAGACCATGTCGCACACTGCGGTGTTTTCGGAGATCAATGTCTGCTTGCCTCCAGCCATTAACAAGACCATGTCGCACACTGCGGTGTTTTCGGAGATCAATGTCTGCTTGCCTCCAGCCATTAACAAGACCATGTCGCACACTGCGGTGTTTTCGGAGATCAATGTCTGCTTGCCTCCAACCATTAACAAGACCATGTCGCACACTGCGGTGTTTTCGGAGATCAATGTCTGCTTGCCTCCAGCCATTAACAAGACCATGTCGCACACTGCGGTGTTTTCGGAGATCAATGTCTGCTTGCCTCCAGCCATTAACAAGACCATGTCGCACACTGCGGTGTTTTCACTTCTGCTTGCCCACTTTATTAGACCCACTTCATTAGACGCGCTTCGATGCAGCAGTTGTCGTCGGCACGCTGGCTACGTGGCTTCTTCAAGAGCAAGAACGCAATTTATTATTTTTTTGTTTTATTGGTTAATGACCATAATATACAGAGTACCCAAGTTTGGCCCACACTGTTTATTTCTAGTTCTACACTCCAGGTTATATGGGACCTTTATTTGGTTCTTCATGGGACTACATGACATGACAGTTTCTAGTGAATGTTCTTCAATCTGTTCTAGGAACGTGATCAGGTTCTTCTGAATGTTTCTCGATCTGTTCTAGGAACATGACAAGCTTCTTGTGAATGTTTCTCGATCTGTTCTAGGAACATGACAAGCTTCTTGTGAATGTTTCTCGATCTGTTCTAGGAACATGACAAGCTTCTTGTGAATGTTTCTCGATCTGTTCTAGGAACATGACAAGCTTCTTGTGAATGTTCCTCGATCTGTTCTAGGAACATGACAAGCTTCTTGTGAATGTTCCTCGATCTGTTCTAGGAACATGACAAGCTTCTTGTGAATGTTCCTCGATCTGTTCTAGGAACATGACAAGCTTCTTGTGAATGTTTCTCGATCTGTTCTAGGAACATGACAAGCTTCTTGTGAATGTTTCTCGATCTGTTCTAGGAACATGACAAGCTTCTTGTGAATGTTTCTCAATCTGTTCTAGGAACATGACAAGCTTCTTGTGAATGTTCCTCGATCTGTTCTAGGAACATGACAAGCTTCTTGTGAATGTTCCTCGATCTGTTCTAGGAACATGACAAGCTTCTTGTGAATGTTTCTCGATCTGTTCTAGGAACATGACAAGCTTCTTGTGAATGTTCCTCGATCTGTTCTAGGAACGTGATCACGTTCTTGTGAATGTTCTTCGATCTGTTATAGGAACATGACCGGGTTCTTGTGAATGTTCCTCCATCTGTTCTAGGAACGTGATCAGGTTCTTATGAATGTTCGTCCATCTGTTATAGGAACGTGATCAGGTTCTTGTGAATGTTCCTCCATCTGTTATAGGAACGTGATCAGGTTCTTATGAATGTTCCTCCATCTGTTATAGGAACGTGATCAGGTTCGTGTGAATGTTCCTCCATCTGTTATAGGAACGTGATCAGGTTCTTGTGAATGTTCCTCCATCTGTTATAGGAACGTGATCAGGTTCTTGTGAATGTTCCTCCATCTGTTATAGGAACGTGATCAGGTTCTTGTGAATGTTCCTCCATCTGTTATAGGAACGTGATCAGGTTCTTGTGAATGTTCCTCCATCTGTTCTAGAAACGTGACAAACTTCTTGTGAATGTTACCACAAATTGTGAATGTCGCACACTGCGGTGTTTTCGGAGATCAATGTCTGCTTGCCTCCAGCCATTAACAAGACCATGTCGCACACTGCGGTGTTTTCACTTCTGCTTGCCCACTTTATTAGACCCACTTCATTAGACGCGCTTCGATGCAGCAGTTGTCGTCGGCACGCTGGCTACGTGGCTTCTTCAAGAGCAAGAACGCAATTTATTATTTTTTTGTTTTATTGGTTAATGACCATAATATACAGAGTACCCAAGTTTGGCCCACACTGTTTATTTCTAGTTCTACACTCCAGGTTATATGGGACCTTTATTTGGTTCTTCATGGGACTACATGACATGACAGTTTCTAGTGAATGTTCTTCAATCTGTTCTAGGAACGTGATCAGGTTCTTCTGAATGTTTCTCGATCTGTTCTAGGAACATGACAAGCTTCTTGTGAATGTTTCTCGATCTGTTCTAGGAACATGACAAGCTTCTTGTGAATGTTTCTCGATCTGTTCTAGGAACATGACAAGCTTCTTGTGAATGTTTCTCGATCTGTTCTAGGAACATGACAAGCTTCTTGTGAATGTTCCTCGATCTGTTCTAGGAACATGACAAGCTTCTTGTGAATGTTCCTCGATCTGTTCTAGGAACATGACAAGCTTCTTGTGAATGTTCCTCGATCTGTTCTAGGAACATGACAAGCTTCTTGTGAATGTTTCTCGATCTGTTCTAGGAACATGACAAGCTTCTTGTGAATGTTTCTCGATCTGTTCTAGGAACATGACAAGCTTCTTGTGAATGTTTCTCAATCTGTTCTAGGAACATGACAAGCTTCTTGTGAATGTTCCTCGATCTGTTCTAGGAACATGACAAGCTTCTTGTGAATGTTCCTCGATCTGTTCTAGGAACATGACAAGCTTCTTGTGAATGTTTCTCGATCTGTTCTAGGAACATGACAAGCTTCTTGTGAATGTTTCTCGATCTGTTCTAGGAACATGACAAGCTTCTTGTGAATGTTCCTCGATCTGTTCTAGGAACATGACAAGCTTCTTGTGAATGTTCCTCGATCTGTTCTAGGAACATGACAAGCTTCTTGTGAATGTTTCTCGATCTGTTCTAGGAACATGACAAGCTTCTTGTGAATGTTTCTCGATCTGTTCTAGGAACATGACAAGCTTCTTGTGAATGTTTCTCGATCTGTTCTAGGAACATGACAAGCTTCTTGTGAATGTTCCTCGATCTGTTCTAGGAACGTGATCACGTTCTTGTGAATGTTCTTCGATCTGTTATAGGAACATGACCGGGTTCTTGTGAATGTTCCTCCATCTGTTCTAGGAACGTGATCAGGTTCTTATGAATGTTCGTCCATCTGTTATAGGAACGTGATCAGGTTCTTGTGAATGTTCCTCCATCTGTTATAGGAACGTGATCAGGTTCTTATGAATGTTCCTCCATCTGTTATAGGAACGTGATCAGGTTCGTGTGAATGTTCCTCCATCTGTTATAGGAACGTGATCAGGTTCTTGTGAATGTTCCTCCATCTGTTATAGGAACGTGATCAGGTTCTTGTGAATGTTCCTCCATCTGTTATAGGAACGTGATCAGGTTCTTGTGAATGTTCCTCCATCTGTTATAGGAACGTGATCAGGTTCTTGTGAATGTTCCTCCATCTGTTCTAGAAACGTGACAAACTTCTTGTGAATGTTACCCAATCTGTTCTAGGAACGTGACCAGGTTTCATCGTGAAATTTGATCACAAACAAATGACAAGATGATTTCTCTACTTATGCCTGGCTCTTTCATTGCAGTCACGTGAACAGAAGAACACAGTATGAGAGCCCAACCAACGCAGTCAAGACTCCAGCAAGTGCGTACACAGGTAAGTCAACACGATATTGTCAGTATCAGTGAAATTGATTCGCTGATTATCGCCTCGGAAGTTTCCCTCTATAATAATATTCATTTATTATTATTTGTCTTCAGTCTAAAAACCACTGGAAACTACTATTCGTGGTGTTTCGTCCTAAATGTTTGTCTGCAACGCAAGTATTCAGCCCTACCCTATCCGGGAGATACTTGTCTTAACAGGAAAAATATTTCCGAGCTGTGATCGCAGCCTTATGCTATAGTCATGAAAAACACCTTCGCGAAAAGACATTGTCCACAATAGCTAATTTTTTAGTTAGCTTAGTGGCAGTGTTCCCTAGCGTTTGGCTTTTCGTGGCAAGGCGCTGTGACACTGAGTACGGGTTCGATCCTGCTTGAGTCCATATTTTTTTCTGTTGTTGATTATTTGTCATTTTTTCCGAGTGCTGTAAACATACCTCTTCCTCTGAATTGATTCGCATATCACTGGACAGGTTTCAGACACGGCAGTGCAAGGGTTGAACGAGGACTGCACGAGCCAAGTATTCCCCGATAACATCCAAACAAAAACACGCTCTTTTTTGTGGTTAAGTTCGATACTTGTCATTGGTACCTAGAGACAAATAATAACAAATGAATATTATTATAGAGGGATAATCAGCGAATCAATTCAGAGGAAGAGGTATATTTACAGCACTCGGAAAGAAATAACAAATAATCAACAGAAAAAAAAACAAAGAACAATATATGGACCGAAGCAGGATCGAACTTCTTTCTGTAAAGACACTTCCAGGATAGCTAATTTTTAAGTTAGCTGAGTGGCAGTGTTCCCTACCAACCTTTAGTTAGCTGAGTGGCAGTGTTCCCTACCAACTTTTAGTTAGCTGAGTGGCAGTGTTCCCTACCAACTTTTAGTTAGCTGAGTGGCAGTGTTCCCTACCAACTTTTAGTTAGCTGAGTGGCAGTGTTCCCTACCAACTTTTAGTTAGCTGAGTGGCAGTGTTCCCTACCAACTTTTAGTTAGCTGAGTGGCAGTGTTCCCTACCAACTTTTAGTTAGCTGAGTGGCAGTGTTCCCTACCAACCTTTAGTTAACTGAGTGGCAGTGTTCCCTACCAACTTTTAGTTAGCTGAGTGGCAGTGTTCCCTACCAACTTTTAGTTAGCTGAGTGGCAGTGTTCCCTACCAACTTTTAGTTAGCTGAGTGGCAGTGTTCCCTACCAACTTTTAGTTAGCTGAGTGGCAGTGTTCCTTACCAACCTTTAGTTAACTGAGTGGCAGTGTTCCTTACCAACTTTTAGTTAACTGAGTGGCAGTGTTCCCTACCAACTTTTAGTTAACTGAGTGGCAGTGTTCCTTACCAACTTTTAGTTAGCTGAGTGGCAGTGTTCCCTACCAACTTTTAGTTAACTGAGTGGCAGTGTTCCTTACCAACTTTTAGTTAACTGAGTGGCAGTGTTCCCTACCAACTTTTAGTTAACTGAGTGGCAGTGTTCCCTACCAACTTTTAGTTAGCTGAGTGGCAGTGTTCCCTACCAACTTTTAGTTAGCTGAGTGGCAGTGTTCCCTACCAACTTTTAGTTAGCTGAGTGGCAGTGTTCCCTACCAACTTTTAGTTAGCTGAGTGGCAGTGTTCCCTACCAACCTTTAGTTAACTGAGTGGCAGTGTTCCCTACCAACTTTTAGTTAGCTGAGTGGCAGTGTTCCCTACCAACTTTTAGTTAGCTGAGTGGCAGTGTTCCCTACCAACTTTTAGTTAGCTGAGTGGCAGTGTTCCCTACCAACTTTTAGTTAGCTGAGTGGCAGTGTTCCTTACCAACCTTTAGTTAACTGAGTGGCAGTGTTCCCTACCAACTTTTAGTTAACTGAGTGGCAGTGTTCCTTACCAACTTTTAGTTAACTGAGTGGCAGTGTTCCCTACCAACTTTTAGTTAGCTGAGTGGCAGTGTTCCTTACCAACTTTTAGTTAACTGAGTGGCAGTGTTCCTTACCAACCTTTAGTTAACTGAGTGGCAGTGTTCCTTACCAACCTTTAGTTAACTGAGTGGCAGTGTTCCTTACCAACCTTTAGTTAACTGAGTGGCAGTGTTCCCTAACAACTTTTAGTTAACTGAGTGGCAGTGTTCTCTACCAACCTTTAGTTAGCTGAGTGGCAGTGTTCCTTACCAACTTTTAGTTAACTGAGTGGCAGTGTTCTCTACCAACCTTTAGTTAACCGAGTGGCAGTGTTCTCTACCAACCTTTAGTTAACTGAGTGGCAGTGTTCCTTACCAACTTTTAGTTAACTGAGTGGCAGTGTTCCTTACCAACTTTTAGTTAACTGAGTGGCAGTGTTCCTTACCAACTTTTAGTTAACTGAGTGGCAGTGTTCCTTACCAACTTTTAGTTAACTGAGTGGCAGTGTTCCTTACCAACTTTTAGTTAACTGAGTGGCAGTGTTCTCTACCAAATTTTAGTTAACTGAGTGGCAGTGTTCTCTACCAACCTTTAGTTAACTGAGTGGCAGTGTTCCCTACCAACCTTTAGTTAACTGAGTGGCAGTGTTCTCTACCAACTTTTAGTTAACTGAGTGGCAGTGTTCTCTACCAACCTTTAGTTAGCTGAGTGGCAGTGTTCCTTACCAACTTTTAGTTAACTGAGTGGCAGTGTTCTCTACCAACCTTTAGTTAGCTGAGTGGCAGTGTTCTCTACCAACTTTTAGTTAGCTGAGTGGCAGTGTTCCCTACCAACTTTAAGTTAGCTGAGTGGCAGTGTTCTCTACCAACCTTTAGTTAACTGAGTGGCAGTGTTCTCTACCAACTTTAAGTTAGCTGAGTGGCAGTGTTCCCTACCAACTTTAAGTTAACTGAGTGGCAGTGTTCCCTACCAACTTTTAGTTAGCTGAGTGGCAGTGTTCCTTACCAACCTTTAGTTAGCTGAGTGGCAGTGTTCCTTACCAACTTTTAGTTAACTGAGTGGCAGTGTTCCTTACCAACTTTAAGTTAGCTGAGTGGCAGTGTTCCTTACCAACTTTTAGTTAGCTGAGTGGCAGTGTTCTCTACCAACTTTTAGTTAGCTGAGTGGCAGTGTTCCTTACCAACTTTTAGTTAGCTGAGTGGCAGTGTTCCTTACCAACTTTTAGTTAACTGAGTGGCAGTGTTCCTTACCAACTTTTAGTTAGCTGAGTGGCAGTGTTCCCTACCAACTTTTAGTTAGCTGAGTGGCAGTGTTCCCTACCAACTTTTAGTTAGCTGAGTGGCAGTGTTCCCTACCAACTTTTAGTTAGCTGAGTGGCAGTGTTCTCTACCAACCTTTAGTTAACTGAGTGGCAGTGTTCTCTACCAACTTTAAGTTAGCTGAGTGGCAGTGTTCCCTACCAACTTTAAGTTAGCTGAGTGGCAGTGTTGTCTACCAACCTTTAGTTAACTGAGTGGCAGTGTTCTCTACCAACCTTTAGTTAACTGAGTGGCAGTGTTCCCTACCAACTTTAAGTTAGCTGAGTGGCAGTGTTCCCTACCAACTTTAAGTTAGCTGAGTGGCAGTGTTCTCTACCAACCTTTAGTTAACTGAGTGGCAGTGTTCCTTACCAACCTTTAGTTAACTGAGTGGCAGTGTTCCTTACCAACCTTTAGTTAACTGAGTGGCAGTGTTCCCTACCAACTTTAAGTTAGCTGAGTGGCAGTGTTCTCTACCAACCTTTAGTTAACTGAGTGGCAGTGTTCTCTACCAACTTTTAGTTAGCTGAGTGGCAGTGTTCCTTACCAACTTTTAGTTAACTGAGTGGCAGTGTTCTCTACCAACTTTTAGTTAGCTGAGTGGCAGTGTTCCTTACCAACTTTTAGTTAACTGAGTGGCAGTGTTCTCTACCAACTTTTAGTTAGCTGAGTGGCAGTGTTCCTTACCAACCTTTAGTTAACTGAGTGGCAGTGTTCCCTACCAACTTTAAGTTAGCTGAGTGGCAGTGTTCCTTACCAACCTTTAGTTAGCTGAGTGGCAGTGTTCCCTACCAACTTTAGTTAGCTGAGTGGCAGTGTTCCTTACCAACTTTTAGTTAACTGAGTGGCAGTGTTCCCTACCAACTTTTAGTTAACTGAGTGGCAGTGTTCCCTACCAACTTTTAGTTAGCTGAGTGGCAGTGTTCCTTACCAACTTTTAGTTAACTGAGTGGCAGTGTTCCCTACCAACTTTTAGTTAACTGACTGGCAGTGTTCCTTACCAACTTTTAGTTAGCTGAGTGGCAGTGTTCCTTACCAACTTTTAGTTAACTGAGTGGCAGTGTTCCCTACCAACTTTTAGTTAGCTGAGTGGCAGTGTTCCCTACCAACTTTTAGTTAGCTGAGTGGCAGTGTTCCCTACCAAGTTTTAGTTAACTGAGTGGCAGTGTTCCCTACCAACTTTTAGTTTGCTGAGTGGCAGTGTTCCCTACCAACTTTTAGTTTGCTGAGGGGCAGTGTTCCCTACCAACTTGTAATTATCTGAGTGGCAGTGTTCCCTACCAACTTTTAGTTAGATGAGTGGCAGTGTTTCCTAGCGTTTGGTTTTTCGTGGCAATGCGCTGTGCCACTGAGTACGGGTTCGATCCTGCTTCGGTCCATATATTATTCTTTGTTGTTTTTTTTCTGTTGTTGATTATTTGTCATTTTTTCCGAGTGCTGTAAACATACCTCTTCCTCTGAATTGATTCTTTGGTAACTAGACTTTGTTTTCCCAAAAGAAATGATTTCGTCAAACTCTCTCTTTGAAGGAAATATTCTCTCCCCAACAAAGCAACAGCCTTTGTTTGACCCAAAAAACAAGGCAAGTTTTTTTTGCTTGATCGAGTAATTAGAGACAAAGTTGAACTTGTGATGTTCCTTTCTTTTGTTGTTGATTACTTCAAGTAGTTAGCAATGACAGCTGAAGGTAAGAGAGGCTTAACTCCTGTTCAGCCACAAAGATTCCTTTATCTCTCTACTCAAATGCTCACCGTTTCAGCCTCAATCAACCACTTGCTGCCTGTGAATTCGTGTTTTCTCTGAAATGTGTGTGTAGCTTCACCAGTCTGAGATGTGTGGGTAGCTTCACCAGTCTGAGATGTGTGTGTAGCTTCACCAGTCAGAGATGTGTGGGTAGATTCACCAGTCTGAGATGTGTGTGTAGCTTCACCAGTCTGAGATGTGTGGGTAGCTTCGTCAGTGTGAGGTGTGTGGGTAGCTTCATCAGTCTGAGATGTGTGGGTAGCTTCACCAGTCTGAGATGTGTGGGTAGCTTCACCAGTCTGAGATGTGTGGGTAGGTTCATCAGTCTGAGATGTGTGGGTAGCTTCACCTGTCTGAGATGTGTGGGTAGCTTCACCAGTCTGAGATGTGTGGGTAGATTAACCAATCTGAGATGTGTGGGTAGCTTCACCAGTCTGAGATGTGTGGGTAGCTTCACCAGTCTGAGATGTGTGGGTAGGTTCATCAGTTTGAGATAAGTACAGAGTTACAAGCTGCTTAATTAGATTACCAAGAAAGACTACTAACGATCACGTGTTATCTCAATATTGTCAGTAGGCTAGTCTTTGTAACATGCCAAAGTTAATGTAGAAATTGGATGAATAAACATTGCTGTAATCATGTTGCTACAATACTGAGTTGTGTGTGTGTCCAAGTTCATCTCAGCATGTTTCATGTTGCTACAATACTGAGTTGTATGTGTGTCCAAGTTCATCTCAGTATGTTTCATGTTGCTACAATACTGAGTTGTGTGTGTGTCCAAGTTCATCTCAGCATGTTTCATGTTGCTACAATACTGAGTTGTGTGTGTGTCCAAGTTCATCTCAGCATGTTTCATGTTGCTACAATACTGAGTTGTATGTGTGTCCAAGTTCATCTCAGTATGTTTCATGTTGCTACAATACTGAGTTGTGTGTGTGTCCAAGTTCATCTCAGCATGTTTCATGTTGCTACAATACTGAGGTGTATGTGTCCAAGTTCATCTCAGCATGTTTCATGTTGCTACAATACTGAGTTGTATGTGTCCAAGTTCATCTCAGCATGTTTCATGTTGCTACAATACTGAGTTGTATGTGTCCATGTTCATCTCAGCATGTTTCATGTTGCTACAATACTGAATTGTATGTGTCCAAGTTCATCTCAGTATGTTTTCATGTTGCTAGAATACTGAGTTGTATGTGTCCAAGTTCATCTCAGTATGTTTCATGTTGCTACAGTACTGAGTTGTATGTGTCCAAGTTCATCTCAGTATGTTTCATGTTGCTACAATACTGAGTTGTATGTGTCCAAGTTCATCTCAGTATGTTTCATGTTGCTACAATACTGAGTTGTGTGTGTCCAAGTTCATCTCAGTATGATTCATGTTGCTACAATACTGAGTTGTATGTGCACAAGTTCATCTCAGCATGTTTCATGTTGCTACAATACTGAGTTGTATGTGTCCAAGTTCATCTCAGCATGTTTCATGTTGCTACAATACTGAGTTGTATGTGTCCAAGTTCATCTCAGTATGTTTCATGTTGCTACAATACTGAGTTGTATGTGTCCAAGTTCATCTCAGTATGATTCATGTTGCTACAATACTGAGTTGTATGTGTCCAAGTTCATCTCAGCATGTTTCATGTTGCAACAATACTGAGTTGTGTGTGTCCAAGTTCATCTCAGTATGATTCATGTTGCTACAGTACTGAGGTGTATGTGTTCAAGTTCATCTCAGTATGTTTCATGTTGCTACAATGCTGAGTTGTATGTGTCCAAGTTCATCTCAGTATGTTTCATGTTGCTACAATACTGAGTTGTATGTGTCCAAGTTCATCTCAGTATGATTCATGTTGCTACAGTACTGAGGTGTATGTGTTCAAGTTCATCTCAGTATGTTTCATGTTGCTACAATACTGAGTTGTATGTGTTCAAGTTCATCTCAGTATGTTTCATGTTGCTACAATACTGAGTTGTATGTGTCCAAGTTCATCTCAGCATGTTTCATGTTGCTACAATACTGAGGTGTATGTGTCCAAGTTCATCTCAGTATGTTTCATGTTGCTACAATACTGAGTTGTATGTGTCCAAGTTCATCTCAGTATGTTTCATGTTGCTACAATACTGAGTCGTATGTGTCCAAGTTCATCTCAGCATGTTTCATGTTGCTACAATACTGAGTTGTATGTGTCCAAGTTCATCTCAGTATGTTTCATGTTGCTACAATACTGAGTTGTATGTGTCCAAGTTCATCTCAGCATGTTTCATGTTGCTACAATACTGAGTTGTATGTGTCCAAATTCATCACAGTATGTTTCATGTTGCTACAATACTGAGTTGTTTATTTCCAAGTTCATCTCCGCATGTTTCATGTTGCTACAATACTGAGTTGTATGTGTCCAAGTTCATCTCAGTATGTTTCATGTTGCTACAATACTGAGTTGTATGTGTCCAAGTTCATCTCAGTATGTTTCATGTTGCTACAATACTGAGTTGTATGTGTCCAAGTTCATCTCAGTATGATTCATGTTGCTACAATACTGAGTTGTATGTGTCCAAGTTCATCTCAGCATGTTTCATGTTGCTACAATACTGAGTTGTATGTGTCCAAGTTCATCTCAGCATGTTTCATGTTGCTACAATACTGAGTTGTATGTGTTCAAGTTCATCTCAGCATGTTTCATGTTGCTAAAATACTGAGTTGTATGTGTCCAAGTTCATCTCAGTATGTTTCATGTTGCTACAATACTGAGTTGTGTGTGTCCAAGTTCATCTCAGCATGTTTCATGTTGCAACAATACTGAGTTGTGTGTGTCCAAGTTCATCTCAGTATGATTCATGTTGCTACAGTACTGAGGTGTATGTGTTCAAGTTCATCTCAGTATGTTTCATGTTGCTACAATGCTGAGTTGTATGTGTCCAAGTTCATCTCAGTATGTTTCATGTTGCTACAATACTGAGTTGTATGTGTCCAAGTTCATCTCCGTATGATTCATGTTGCTACAGTACTGAGGTGTATGTGTTCAAGTTCATCTCAGTATGTTTCATGTTGCTACAATACTGAGTTGTATGTGTTCAAGTTCATCTCAGTATGTTTCATGTTGCTAGAATACTGAGTTGTATGTGTCCAAGTTCATCTCAGCATGTTTCATGTTGCTACAATACTGAGGTGTATGTGTCCAAGTTCATCTCAGTATGTTTCATGTTGCTACAATACTGAGTTGTATGTGTCCAAGTTCATCTCAGTATGTTTCATGTTGCTACAATACTGAGTCGTATGTGTCCAAGTTCATCTCAGCATGTTTCATGTTGCTAAAATACTGAGTTGTATGTGTCCAAGTTCATCTCAGTATGTTTCATGTTGCTACAATACTGAGTTGTGTGTGTCCAAGTTCATCTCAGCATGTTTCATGTTGCAACAATACTGAGTTGTGTGTGTCCAAGTTCATCTCAGTATGATTCATGTTGCTACAGTACTGAGGTGTATGTGTTCAAGTTCATCTCAGTATGTTTCATGTTGCTACAATGCTGAGTTGTATGTGTCCAAGTTCATCTCAGTATGTTTCATGTTGCTACAATACTGAGTTGTATGTGTCCAAGTTCATCTCAGTATGATTCATGTTGCTACAGTACTGAGGTGTATGTGTTCAAGTTCATCTCAGTATGTTTCATGTTGCTACAATACTGAGTTGTATGTGTTCAAGTTCATCTCAGTATGTTTCATGTTGCTACAATACTGAGTTGTATGTGTCCAAGTTCATCTCAGCATGTTTCATGTTGCTACAATACTGAGGTGTATGTGTCCAAGTTCATCTCAGTATGTTTCATGTTGCTACAATACTGAGTTGTATGTGTCCAAGTTCATCTCAGTATGTTTCATGTTGCTACAATACTGAGTCGTATGTGTCCAAGTTCATCTCAGCATGTTTCATGTTGCTACAATACTGAGTTGTATGTGTCCAAGTTCATCTCAGTATGTTTCATGTTGCTACAATACTGAGTTGTATGTGTCCAAGTTCATCTCAGCATGTTTCATGTTGCTACAATACTGAGTTGTATGTGTCCAAATTCATCTCAGTATGTTTCATGTTGCTACAATACTGAGTTGTTTATTTCCAAGTTCATCTCAACATGTTTCATGTTGCTACAATACTGAGTTGTATGTGTCCAAGTTCATCTCAGTATGTTTCATGTTGCTACAATACTGAGTTGTATGTGTCCAAGTTCATCTCAGTATGTTTCATGTTGCTACAATACTGAGTCGTATGTGTCCAAGTTCATCTCAGCATGTTTCATGTTGCTACAATACTGAGTTGTATGTGTCCAAGTTCATCTCAGTATGTTTCATGTTGCTACAATACTGAGTTGTATGTGTCCAAGTTCATCTCAGCATGTTTCATGTTGCTACAATACTGAGTTGTATGTGTCCAAATTCATCTCAGTATGTTTCATGTTGCTACAATACTGAGTTGTTTATTTCCAAGTTCATCTCAGCATGTTTCATGTTGCTACAATACTGAGTTGTATGTGTCCAAGTTCATCTCAGCATGTTTAAATCAGTTGTCAAGATTATCATATCTATGTGCTATTGTAGATTGTCCAGAAATAGAAACACTGGCGTATAAGTACATTTTATGATGCTCGTGACCGAGGATCTTATCCATTTTTATGAAGGACCTGGAATAAGTAATTAATGAATTCACGTAAACACCAGAGAGCTCCATCTACAAAAATATCCAGAAGTACTCAGCGCTCAAGCCACGATAGAAGCATTCCATTGTTTACTACGTATAGCCAGCACTCTGAAAGATTAAAGAGCAGAGAAATAGCGCCACGTTCAGTTAGAGGTGCACATCATTTTCTTTAATCCTTCTTGCCAAGTCTCCTTACAGAAATAAATATATAAATTAGATATAGGACAAAATGTTCTGGATGCGCAAAACTTCTGAATCTAACTTAAAACACTTCTCAACTAAACTATGTTTAGTCTAACTTGATGTTCACTAGGTGGTTCTCTAACTCTCTCTAACTTATATCTATATTTATCTTATTTTCAATCTCTATGTTTCTAACTCTAGGTGTTTCTCTCCCTCAGTGTTTCTTGATATTTCTGGAGGTTGCTGGATGTTCCTCAAATCAAATCTAAACTAAAATCTGTCTAATTTTGGCAAATGTATGAGATTAAACCCCTCTTTCTCATTTGCATAATTTATTGGCTTAGTCGCTGCCTAGTGATCTCTCAGGCAATGGTTGTATGCGAACTTCAACTTGAGTTGACTTTTGTGTCAAATTTTGCAAAACACTCCATCTTGACAGTTAGTTTACCCCTGAGTTAAAAAAAAAATAATGCTTACATGAACGTCAAGAGTGACATCTCTCTGAAAAACTTAACCTGGCCCCGAGTTTGTTTATCAACCTAATTTCTGGGCATGTGAAGGTCAAGTTTACATCCACCACCCCCCCCCCCCAAACCTTTCCAATAAAAGCTACAATTTTCCTTTGCCAAAACTTGTTACTGTCCTTCTGTGTCCCTGTTATAATTGTACTGTTATCATCCACTGAGTTTGGGTAACTACAAAGATATCCAACCCAGGCTATATATCTATATCTCTATATCTTTCGTTCGCCTGAAGTATTGTCTATATCTGCAATGTCGTTTCCTGTATACATTTTACTGTCTTTTGTAATTCTGCAGTGGCCCATATAGTTTTGTCTGTAGTGCTGTATCTATGGGCCAATGGATTTTCCTCAATCTACTATATTCAGTGCAGTCTTGAAGTATGTGTTCAGCAGTCTGGGGTGCCTGTCCACATGTACAAGTAGTTGAGGTGCCGATCTTGAATTTTGTGTACATGTGACTGTGGAGTCGATTGTGTCCTGTTCTGAGGCGTATAATGATATTTGGTTATTTGGTTATGGAAGGCTCCGGTATCACTGCAAACGAATTAAAATCCATAATTGCTCAACCGTCCGTGCCAGTGGAATCATCCGAATTACTAACTCATCTCCAAAACAAAGAAAGGTAGCTGTAGTCCCCATCGTAACAGTATCAGCACACGCCAAAAGACATACGGCGAAACCGCACAGAAAGTGAACACAGCCAACTATTCCGTCATACGATATCAGCATTCATCGTAAACCATTGGAATATCGGAACATGATCAAAGCGGATGAGACACACAGCTCACGGTGTGCACAGAGCACTTAACTCAGTAGCTCCTGCAACAAGCCTGACTTAAAATATGAGGAAACTGCAACAAGGAACACTTTTCAGACACAGCAATTAAAAGTTCCTGCCGCCTAACCGTCATATTGACCGGTATTCCAATGATGACGTATATTGCAATCAACACAGAACACACTATCACGCATACTGTAGATGATTTCAGATCACATGCATGTACTCCGCTTCACTGGGGAAGATCCCAACAGTGGAACTTCTGGTCTATACACTGATCTGAATTGGAAAGATAGAATTAACCATCTTTCCGGCTCAAAAAACGTAACAGTGAACGTTGACGTAAACATGACCGCGCCATCTTCAATAATAAATGTCTAATAAATAATCTTTGCCTGGAGTGCTGATCTTGCATCTGTCAAAAGCACTGCAGGCTGTGAGTTAAGATTACTGTTCAGCAGTTTTTCTGTTGCCAACTTTATTGCTTGGATTTCTGCATCATAATTGTGACAATATTTCCCTGTTGCTATTTTATTCATATCCCTAGTGTTATTTTGGGTACTCTATATATGCACCTGCTCCCCCATTCTTTACTGCATTCTGTGCTGATCCATCTGTGTACACACGAATCCATAGTATAATGTATAATCCATAGTATAATGTATATTATTGAAGATTATTTATTAGACATATGTCTAAAAGTATAATGTATAATCCATAGTATAATCCATAGTATAATGATAACTTGTTCACATCTATTCATATTATGAAAGGCATCCTGATTTGGGGCTTGTGGCCCTCTGATTTATTTGATTATAAGTTTCCTATGATGGTATGTAACCGGTGCATCTGGTTGTGTGCCTGTTGAACCTTCCTTTGCCAACTGATCTGCTTTCTCGTTTCCTGGTATTCCACAGTGAGATGGGATCCACTGCAGGGCAACCCTGTGGTGCTTGCAGAGTTCAGTCAATAAGGTCTGAAGATGTGGTAATTTTCTAGATTGTAATGCCTGGAGTGCTGATCTTGCATCTGTCAAAAGCACTGCAGGCTGTGAGTTAAGATTACTGTTCAGCAGTTTTCTGTTGCCAACTTTATTGCTTGGATTTCTGCATCATAATTGTGACAATATTTCCCTGTTGCTATTTTATTCACATCCCTAGTGTTATTTTGGGTACTCTATATATGCACCTGCTCCCCCATTCTTTACTGCATTCTGTGCTGATCCATCTGTGTATACACGAATCCATAGATCTTGTGGGTATTCTTCATCCAGGAAACTGAGAGTTATTGTTTTTCGCTGTAGATTAATCTGTTCCTCTTTGTCAACTATTCCTTTCACTTCTGTCCGTATTTGTATTGATAATCCTTGTTCCTCTGTCCCAAGACTAACATGGACGAGTAACATCAAAAGATAGTCAAGTCAATCTATGACAGCCTACACCATCAAAGCAAGAAACAGAGTAGAATGGCGATCCATGGTAGCCAACCTTCGTTGCGGAGAAGGCACACGATGATGATGATGATGATGTACTTCTGTCCAGGGAGTCTGTTCTGGTATGGGCAGTAGGGGTTTAACACGCCAATGGGAAGTATGTCTATCTCTCATTATGCGATCTATTCTATCCTAGTCTAAATACTATTAAACTCTCATGTGATATATGTGATGTTGTTTCGGGAGTGTTTCTCTTCCTTTTTCTTCTTCTTTCCTTCCTAATTTGTCTTTCAACGTGGAGGTGAGATATAATTTGCGGTCTTTTGCTCTTCTGTTCGCCTCTGCTGCTGTTATGTTTCCTAGTGTTTCTAATATTCCGCCGATCCATCTTTTTCGTGGTCGACCCATGGGTCTGGTGTTCTCGCATCGTTTATTGAGGGCTCGTTGTGTTGTGTTTTGATCTTTCTGCCTTGTCTCGTGGCCAAACCATATTATCTGTTGTTTCTTTATATATTCTATGGCGGGGCTACTCCTAGCTTTTTTCACAGTTCTTCATTTCTGATCTTATCTCTCAGACTGTTTCCTGTCATTCGTCTAAAACATTTCATCTCAGTAGAGGTTATTTTTCTTATTGTTCTTGCATCTAGGGTCCAGGTCTGGCATTGGTAGCACACCGTTGGGATGAAGCTTGTATTGTAGAGTGCCCGTTTGGCCTCTAAAGTTATTTCCTTGTTGGACAATAGTGGCGATAGCTGTCCAATGATTTTACAAGCTTTTATACATTTTGAGTCTATCTCTGTTGTTTGTGAATTATCCTTTGTCACTAAACTTCCTAGGTATTTGAATTCCTCTACTTGTTTTAGTTGTCTGCCTTCTATAGTTATGTTGATGTTCTGTTTATTTTTGGCGACATTAATGACTTCTGTTTTGTTGAAGTTGGTTTTCATATTTTATTTTTTTGTCTGTGCTGTTGAGTTTATTTAAGTGTTCTTGTAGGTCTTCCATTTTTTCATGTATTAGTGCCTGATCGTCTGCAAATAAAAGCTCGTTGACCTTCTCTGTCTCTGATGGGTTGGCTAACTTACATACGATATATTCCATGTATACAGAAACAGTAGGTGGGATAGTACGCACACCTACCTGACACCTGATCTAACTTCGAAGTGGTCTGTGTAATCTGCCGCTGTTCTTACTGTACATCTGCTGTTCATGTAGAGACTTTTAATTAGGTTGGTTAGACGTTGGCTTACTCTGTATGTTGTTAGTATCTCTCACAGCTGTTCTCTAATTACTCTGTGGAATTATTTTTCCTGGTCAATGAAAGCTATGTACACATTTTGATTGTGTTCTGTAGTTTTTTTCTGCAAGCTGTTTTAAGGTGAATAGAGTGTCAGTAGATCCTCTATTTTTATCGGAGCCTCATTTGAAAATCGTTTCACTGTAGTTCTATTATTGGTCTCAACCTTTTTCCCAAGATTTTGGCGTATAGCTTTCCTACATGGCTGAGAAGAGATATACCTCTATATTGATTGCAGTCTCTTTTGTTACCTTTCTTTTCCATATTAGTACGAAGATTGCCTGTTGCCAGTCTTCTCGGGCTTTTTATTGATGCCATGCTGCATTGAATATTCTGTGCAGCGTTGTTGCTCCTGTTTCTCCTGCTGCTGCTATTATTTCAATTGGTGTGTTTTCTGTCCCCGGTGCTGTATTTCTTGGTGCATATTTGATTACTTCTTCGATTTCCTCTTTCATGATGTTGGGTTCAGTATTCGTGCGTTCTTGCGTGGTTTTTGTTGTCTTATTGGTAGTTGGTGCCATGCTTAATCTTCTTCTTCTTTTCTCTTTTCACTGATACCTAAAGGGTATCGTGGTTTATATCATTTTTCTTTCTTGAGCTGCTCGAACTGTCTGAGTTAGTGACCTTCCTTTGTTGTTACATGTCTCTGGCACTGCATCTATCCATCTTCTTCTGGGTCTTCCTCTTGGTCTTTTTCCATGCATTCTCGAGAAGAACGCCCGTGATGGTGATTGAAAAGGATTCATTCTGACCAGGTGGCCAAACCATTTAAGTTGTTGTTGTTCTATATATTGTACTTAAATATATTCATGTTAATAGGTCTTCAAAATATTTTATCCATCTTTGTTGCTTATTTGATCTTGGCTGTCCGTCTTTGTCATTTATGAGCTCAGTAGGATCATGGTTTTCTTTTCTCGCTCTTGTGGCTTTTTCTGCTTGTAGAAATCTCTTGTGGCTGTCTGGAAGTCCCTGCTCATATTTTGTCCGAATTCTGTCCAAATCCTTTGCTTAGCTTCTTTGATCAAAATTTTAACTCTTTTTCGAACTAAGGCATATTTTTCATATTTTTCTTTGTTCTTGTTTTCCATCCGATTTTAAAACAGTTTGTTCTTTTCTTTAATTGCTTCTCTGATTGTTTCGTTCCACCACGGGGTGCTCTTTTTTTTTTATCCTTAGCTTCGTTCCACATACTGTTTTAAGCAGTGGTGTATTCTCTATGCTACCGCAGCTACCGCCGGTAGCCTGGACATATTAACGAAACACAAAAGGAAATGATAATTTATTATATTTTTTTCATAATTATATTACACATTTTCGAATATTCTATTACACATTTCGTAGGCCAATATGATTTATTTCCTTTAATTTGCATTTATTAAAGCAAGGTTTTCCTATGGCCACTATAACGTTTGTGAATGAGACCGAAACTACTTTAAAAAATAGTACATGAAACCGCTAATCAGCAGCTGTACATTTCTCTTCTCTCCGACTTTGAATTAATGACCTTGACATTCAAAAATTCCCGTCAAAATTATACGGCTAAGCCACCTTTACACTAATGCGGTTTCATGGGTTATTTTTAGCTCTAGCCAATCAGAATCGTCAAAAGTGAAAGTTAAACTATGTCTGATTACCGGAACTTCCTAACCTATTTATAACTACCTTATGCGCATCAGCATCTGTAGAAAGAACTTTTTCTGTTCTCAAGAGAATCAAATCTTATTGTCGCTCAACTCAGACACAAGAACGCTTATCTGGTTTGGCATTAATGTCCATTAAGAAATCATTCCCTCAGAAACCAACCCAACAGTACTTTTAATGACAAAGTCATCAAGACATTTTCGTCCCAAACAAGACAGATAGAGTTTACATATAAATAAGTTAGTAATTTAAAATGTAGTGATGTCATTAGCAAATATTACTTCACGTTAGCCTACTGAATATAATGTATGTCTTTATTTAATATGTCAGCAGTAGCCCAGACCCCAAATCCAGTATACACCACTGTGTTTTAGAGATGTTGGTTACTCTTTCCTTAAATTGTTTCCACTCTTCCTCTATTGTGCTTACTTTGTTACGGAGTTTCTGAATTCCTCTGTTAGTTTTTCTTCTATGGTTTTCCTTGATTCTTTATCTTTTAATTGTTTTATTTTTATTGTCTGTCCGTTTTGTTTCTTTTGTTTGTTTGAGTATCTTCTCTTGTTTTTGGCTGTCTGAGTGTAATTATAACCATTTTATGGTCCGTGTCAACTGTGATATTAGGGATAGCTCTGCTGTTGGTTACTCTTTTCTTGTTCTGTTTTCTTGTTTGTATAAAATGTATCTGGCTTCTGCATGTTGTGTCATTCCACTGTACCAGGTGTATAATTGTGACTCTCTGTGTTTGAAGAATGTTTTGGTGATAAACAAATCATTTTGATCACTTAATTCCAGCAGTCTGCTTCCATTTTCATTTATTTCAGCTGTTTTATCGCCAAAGGGTCCCAGGATATGTCTGTTCTCACTAGAGTTTCTCTCATGTGATATATGTGATGTAGTGTTTAGAATGTTTCTATCATGTTGTGTATGTGATGTTGTGTTTACAATGGTCCTCTCATGTGGTATATGTGATTTTTGTTGAGATTTTATCTCATGTGATATATGTGATATTATGTTGAGAGTATTCCTCTCAAGTGACGTTATGTTTAGAGTAATCCTCTCATGTGATATGTGAAGTTGTGTTGAGATTAATCCTCTCATGTGATATGTGAAGTTGTGTTGAGAGTAATCCTTTCATGTGATATGTGAAGTTGTGTTGAGATTAATCCTCTCATGTGATATGTGAAGTTGTGTTGAGAGTATTCCTCTCAAGTGATGTGTTTAGAGTATTCCTCTCATGTGATGTTGTGTTGAGAGTGATCCTCTCATGTGATATGTGATGTTGCGTTGAGAGTATTCCTCTCATGTGATGTTGTGTTGAGAGTATTCCTCTCATGTGATGTTGTGTTTAGAATATTCCTCTCATGTGATGTTGCGTTGAGAGTATTGCTCTCATGTGATGTTGTGTTGAGAGTATTTCTCTCATGTGATGTTGTGTTTAGAGTATTCCTCTCATATGATGTTGTGTTGAGAGTGATCCTCTCATGTGATATGTGATGTTGCGTTGAGAGTATTCCTCTCATGTGATGTTGTGTTGAGAGTATTCCTCTCATGTGATGTTGTGTTTAGAATATTCCTCTCATGTGATGTTGCGTTGAGAGTATTGCTCTCATGTGATGTTGTGTTGAGAGTATTTCTCTCATTTGATGTTGTGTTGAGAGTATTGCTCTCATGTGATGTTGTGTTGAGAGTATTCCTCTCATGTGATGTTGTGTTGAGAGTATTGCTCTCATGTGATGTTGTGTTGAGAGTATTCCTCTCATGTGATATCTCACTTCATGGATCACTTCTTGTTAACGATCAGCGATGAATACAAATATAGACCTTATTATTGAATTACAAGGGCAACGAGGACAACAGCCACGTCAAAGAAGAAGAAACCGATAGAGAAAATTTAAAGATAAATAAAGAAGAACAGGGAATAAAGAAGAAGAAACCGATAGAGAAAATGAAAAGATAAATAAAGAAGAACAGGGAATAAAGAAGAAACTAATAGGGAAAATGAAAAGGTAAATAAAGAAGAACAGGGAATAAAGAAGAAGAAACCGATAGAGAAAATGAAAAGATAAATAACGAAGAACAAGGAATAAAGAAGATTAAAGCGAAGAAAAATACTTGTAGTGGTTATAAGTAATTTCCTCATTAAAACACTAAACGAGTAATGTAAGAAAGCCAGAAGCCATAACAAGATTAATCTAGTGCTATATTGAACTGTCAAATGTGTTTGGCTAAACTCTTTTTTATTTAAAAATAAGATTGACCAAAATAATTGAGATGTCACGTTTCGGAAATGATTTCAGCAAATCTCCAAAGTTGACTCTCATTTTGTGTGTGATGTGAATCTCCTCCATTCTGCCTTATATCCAGGAATAGAACAGGAATTAGTTTCCCAAAGATTGGAAGTTTTCCTGTGAAACGGAAACTGAACGTCTGCTCACCTTAACCCTTGCGAATGTTTTTGGTGAGATATTTATCAGTTTTCTTATTTTAACTTTTCTGAACCGATGCTCACTGGAAAAAAAGATGAATAACTTGTCTCACTCTCACAAGCTTACCCTAAAACCTTCTCTCCAACTGACAGTTTTTGCACCAGTGATTGGCTTCTATAGTTAGAGACGGCCCGTCGAATTTTGGCTTTCATGTCAAGGGCAATAACGGTAGAACAACATCTCTCTAACACATAACATTTATGATTGCTGTTGGATCTCTCCAACACATAACATTTATGTTTGGCTCTAGATCTCTCCTACATATGACATTTATGTTTGGCTCTAGATCTCTCCAACACATGACATTTATGTTTGGCTCTAGATCTCTCCAAAACATAACATTTATGTTTGGCTCTATATCTCTCCAACACATGACATTTATGTTTGGCTCTAGATCTCTCCAACACATGACATTTATGTTTGGCTCTAGATCTCTCCAACACATGACATTTATGTTTGGCTCTAGATCTCTCCAAAACATACCATTTATGTTTGGCTCTATATCTCTCCAACACATGGCATTTATGTTTGGCTCTAGATTTCTCCAACACATGCCATTTATGTTTGGCTCTAGATCTCTCCAAAACATACCATTTATGTTTGGCTTTAGATCTCTCCAAAACATGACATTTATGTTTGGCTTTAGATATCTCCAACACATGACATTTATGGTTGCTGCTGGATCTATCAAACACACAACATTTATGTTTGGCTCTAGATCTCTCCTACACATGAAATTTATGATTACTGCTGGATCTCCCCAACACATGACATTTATGGTTGCTGCTGGATCTCCCCAACACATGACATTTATGATTGCTGCTGGATCTCTCCAACACATGACATTTATGTTTGGCTTTATATCTCTCCAACACATGACATTTATGTTTGGCTCTAGATCCCTCCAACACATGACATTTATGTTTGGCTCTAGATCTCCCCAACACATGACATTTTATGGTTGCTGCTGGATCTCTCCAACACATGACATTCACGATTACTGCTGGATCTCTCCAACACATGACATTTTATAATTGCTGCTGGATCTCTCCAACACATGCCATTCATGATTGCTGGTTGATCTCTCCAATACATGACATTTATGATTGCTGCTGGATCTCTCCAACACATGACATTTTTGTTGCTTCTGGATCTCTCCAACACATGACATTTATGTTTGATTCCGTTTTGCCTCTAGAGTTATCTCCTTGTTGGACAATTGTGGTGATAGCTCTCCAGTGGCAATCTGTGGCAAGATTTCTTGTATCTTGAGCCTACTTCTGCTGTTTGTGAATTGTCGTTTGTCACTAGACTTCCTATGTATTTAAATTCCTCTACTCGTTTTAGTTGTTTGCCATCTATAGTTATGTTGATGTTCTGTTTCTCTTTTGTAACATTCACGACTTCAGGTTTTGTTAATGTTGATATCCATGTTGTACTTTGAGCCTGTGCTGTTGAGTCTACTGAAGTGTTCTTGTAGGTCTTCTATTTTCCTTGTAGATTATTTATATTTCATTATTTAAATTTTAATAAATAAAAGTTAAAAGTGTGTGTGTGTGCGTGCACGTGCGTGTGTGCGTGCGCGTGCGTGTGTGTGGGGGTTATATTTCCGTGTAGATGGTTTTCTTTGTCTCTCGATAGAAGATACGATGCACCGACCTGAAGAAATGTACAAATTAATCTTTTAATGACACTTCTTTTCATTGTATTATTTCCCTTTTTCCGTTGGATATCCCTCGTTTCATCTAGACTCTTTTCACACTCCATCTTTCTCTGGTCTTCCTCTTTCCCTTTGAACTGCAAACCTCTCTTTTCCTTCTAGTTCTCTTTTTTTATTTTTATACAAGTTAAAAAAAAAAAAAAACTTTTCTTTCTTGTACTGCAATCTTCTGTATATTGCCTCTGTTTTCTTTCCGATATACCTCATTTCTCTTTAGATGCTTATCTTTCATATATAACATTTTCTATTTGTATCCATCTCTTTCTTGTGGCTCTCTTTTTTTCTTTTTGCTGCTACCTTTTCTTTTTGTATTCCTTTCTATTACTTCTACTTCTCTCTCACTTTCATTCTTTCATTCTTTCTTTCTTTCTTTCTCTCTTTCTCTCTCGCTTTCTTTCTTTCCCTCTTACTTTCTTTCTCTCTTACTTTCATTCTCTCTTCTTTTATTCTCTCCTACTTTCTTTCTCTCTTAATTTTTTTCTTTATTTCATTCTCTCGTACTTTCTTTCTCTCTTACTTTCATTCTCTCTTACTTTCTTTCTTTTTCTTTCTCTTTCTTTCTTTCTTTCTTTCTTTCTTTCTTTCTTTCTTTCTTTCTTTCTTTCTTTCTTTCTTTCTTTCTTTCTTTCTTTCTATCTCTCTTTCTTTCTTTCTCTCTTTCTTTCTCTCTCTTTCTTTCTTTCTTTCTTTCTCTCTTTCTCTCTCGCTTTCTTTCTTTCCCTCTTACTTTCTTTCTCTCTTACTTTCATTCTCTCTTCTTTTATTCTCTCCTACTTTCTTTCTCTTTTAATTTCTTTCTTTATTTCATTCTCTCGTACTTTCTTTCTCTCTTACTTTCTTTCTCTCTTACTTTCGTTCTTTCTTTCTCTCTTTCTTTCTTTCTCTCTTACTTTCTTTCTCTCTTACTTTCTTTCTCTCTTACTTTCTTTCTCTCTTTCACTTTCTTTCTGTCTTTCACTTTCTTTCTCTGTTGCTGTCATTCTCTCTTACTTTCTTTATCTCTTACTTTTTTCTCTCTTTCTTTCTCTCTTTCACTTGCTTTCTCTGTTACTTTCCTTTCTCTCTTTCACTTTCTTTCTCTCTTACTTTCTTTCTCTCTTTCATTTTATTTCTCTCTTTCACTTTCTTTCTCTCTTACTTTCTCTCTCTCTTTCACTTTCTTTATTTCTCTCTTTCACTTTCATTCTCTCTTACTTTAATTCTCTTTTACTTTATTTCTCTTACTTTCTTTCTCTCTTTCACTTTCTTTCTCTCTTGCTTCCATTCTCACTTACTTTCTTTCTCTCTCTTTTCCTCTCTTCTTCCTATATTGGTTCATCCATCGTAGCTTCCCCATGTCCGCTTCACATCGCTCATTCATTCCATCGATATTTGATCTGTTTTGTTTTCTAGCCTACCTGTTCCCTCTTACTTTCATTCCATTACTTAACGCTTCTTTCTATCCATTTTTATATCACGCATACTTTCTTTCACCTTCCCAATTTATCTTTCTTTAACTGCTCCTGTCAATCTCTCTTTTACCGTCCCGTCTACGCTTTCTTTCGTTATCACAAATAGTCTCTCTCTCTCTCTCTCTCTCTCTCTCTAGTTCTTCCCTCCGTATCACATATACACATTCTCTGCTTTATTTCCTATCTATGCCCTTACTTTGCAATGAATTTTATCTTGTTTCTACTCTTTCTCTTATTCTCTCTCACTCAGTTTCCTACTACCCTTCTGTTTCTTTTTCTCTTTCACTTTCTTTCTCTCTTTCACTTTCTTTCTCTGTTACTGTCATTCTCTCTTATTGTCTTATTCTCTCTCACTCAGTTTCCTACTACCCTACTGTTTCTTTCTCTCTTTCACTTTCTTTCTCTCTTTCACTTTCTTTCTCTGTTACTGTCATTCTCTCTTATTGTCTTATTCTCTCTCACTCAGTTTCCTACTACCCTACTGTTTCTTTCTCTCTTTCACTTTCTCTCTTTCACTTTCTTTCTCTGTTACTGTCATTCTCTCTTATTGTCTTATTCTCTCTCACTCAGTTTCCTACTGACCTACTGTTTCTTTCTCTCTTTCACTTTCTCTCTTTCACTTTCTTTCTCTGTTACTGTCATTCTCTCTTATTGTCTTATTCTCTCTCACTCAGTTTCCTACTACCCTACTGTTTCTTTCTCTCTTTCACTTTCTTTCTCTCTTTCACTTTCTTTCTCTGTTACTGTCATTCTCTCTTATTGTCTTATTCTCTCTCACTCAGTTTCCTTCTGTTTCTTTCTCTCATTTATTCTTCAGCAAAGCCCGCCCAGTTACAGCTTGCATACACTCATCATCTACTCTATCGTCAACTACCTCCACAGCCGCTCCAGCCAGGCTTCTTTGTCTTGTGCTCGTGATGGCTCCCCCACCCCCACCCACCCCATTCCGTGTACAGGTCTGGTCTGTAAGACGTAATCTGAAACTAGCACGGTTGTGTCGTGTCTTAGATCTGCCGCCAGGGGCGTGCCTGTAATGAGAATTCTGGTCTCCAAAAGTTGATTCACGGTGAGCCAGAGCCCACATATAACAAGAGAATATACGCCACAACAAACTACAATTAGTTCATCTAAAGGTGCAGTGCACAAAGTGGTTTGTTCACAACGAACTATAATTAGTTCATCTAAAGGTGCAGTACACAAAGTGGTTTGTTCACAGCGAACTACAATTAGTTTATCTAAAGGTGCAGTGCACAAAGTGGTTTGTTCACAACGAACTACAATTAGTTCATCTAAAGGTGCAGTGCACAAAGTGGTTTGTTCACAACGAACTACAATTAGCTAATCTAATGGTGCAATGCACAAAGTGATTTGTTCACAACGAACTATAATTAGCTCATCTAATGGTGCAATGCACAAAGTGATTTGTTCACAATGAACTACAATTAGTTCATTTAATGACGCAATGCACAAAGTGATTTGTTCACAACGAACTATAATTATTTCATTCAATGACGCATTACACAAAGTGATTTGTTCACAACGAACTACAATTAGTTCATTTAATCACATAGTGCACAAAGTTACCTTGTTATCATTTCTTATTATTACCTCACTGATATCACATCTTGTTATCACCTCACCTTTATAACCTCCTGTTATCATGTCGCTGTTATTAACTCATTGTTATCACCCTCTGTTATTACCTCCTGTTATTGCATTGCTGTTATAACCTCTCTGTTATCACCTCGCTGTTATCACCCCGCTGATATCACTTTCTGTTATCACCTCGCCTATATCACTTTCTGTTGTCACCTCGTTGTTATCACCTCCTATTATCATCTCGCTGTTATCACGTAGTTGATATCACCACCTGTTATCACCATCTGTTATCGCCTCCTGTTATCATCTTATGTCTTATGAACTCGCTGACCCTCTTACCTATTCTCGATCTTCGGCAAAAAAGTCAAGGAAGAAAACAAGGGAGGGTGGGGGGAGTGAAATAAGGAAAGCCAGCAAAAGATATGTCCATGCAGCTTGACTTAATGGTACAACGTTCTAACCCACGTTCACTTTATCTCCAGGTCAGTACATTAAAACATTCACTTTATCTCAGGTCAGTACATTAAAACATTCACTTTATCTCAAGGTCAGTGCATTAAAACATTCACTTTATCTCCAGGTCAGTACACTAAAACATTCACTTTATCTCCAGGTCAGTACATTAAAACATTCACTTTATCTCCAGGTCAGTACATTAAAACATTCACTTTATCTCCAGGTCAGTACATTAAAACATTCACTTTATCTCCAGGTCAGTACATTAATACATTCACTTTATCTCCAGGTCAGTAAATTAAAACATTCACTTTATCTTCAGGTCAGTACATTAATACATTCACTTTATCTCCAGGTCAGTACATTAAAACATTCACTTTATCTCCAGGTCAGTACATTAAAACATTCACTTTATCTCCAGGTCAGTACATTAAAACATTCACTTTATCTCCAGGTCAGTACATTAAAACATTCACTTTATCTCCAGGTCAGTACACTAAATTGTTCACTTTATCTCCAGGTCAGTACACTAACACGTTCACTTTATCGCCAGGCCGGCACATTACGGAAATGAGTGTAATTATTGCCATAGAACCATGAAGTGAACATATATAAATTATGAAGATGAAACCCTGAGGCCATGCACAGAAACGCACGTGCTAAAAGATCACTACAAGAGTTCATGTTTATCTAATCTATGACACGATGTAACCGCTCGTTGTTGTAGCCGCTCGTTGTTGTAACCGCTCGTTGTTATAACCGCTCGTTGTTGTAACTGCTCGTTGTTATAATCGCTCGTTGTTGTAACCGCTCGTTGTTGAAACCGCTCGTTGTTGTAACCGCTCGTTGTTGTAACTGCTCGTTGTTCTAACCGCTCGTTATTGTAACTGCTCGTTGTTGTAACCGCTCGTTGTTGTAACCGCTCGTTGTTGTAACCGCTCGTTGTTGAAACCGCTCGTTGTTGTAACTGCTCGTTGTTCTAACCGCTCGTTATTGTAACTGCTCGTTGTTGTAATCGCTCGTTGTTGTAACCGCTCGTTGTTGTAACTGTTCGTTGTTGTAACTGCTCGTTGTTGTAACTGCTCGTTGTTCTAACCGCTCGTTGTTGTAACTGCTCGTTGTTGTAACCGCTCGTTGTTGTAACTGCTCGTTGTTGTAACCGCTCGTTGTTGTAACTGCTCGTTGTTGTAACCGCTCGTTGTTGTAACCGCTCGTTGTTGTAACTGCTCGTTGTTGTAACCGATCCTTGTTGTAACCGCTCGTTGTTGTAACCGCTCGTTGTTCTAACTGCTCGTTGTTATAATTTCTCGTTGTTATAACTGCTCGTTGATGCAACCGCTCGTTGTTGTAACCGCTCGTTGTTCTAACTGCTCGTTGTTATAATTTCTCGTTGTTATAACTGCTCGTTGATGCAACCGCTCGTTGTTGTAACCGCTCTTTGTTCCATGTCAACACGTGTGCTACTCCAGACAGTTACAACATTACCTGGGTACATCTGTGATAACTCCTCCCATCTGTGTCCATCAGTAATAACTCCTCCCACCTGTGCCAATCAGTGATAACTCCTCCCACCTGTGTCCATCAGTGATAACCCCTCCCACTTGTGTCCAGCAGTGATAACTCCTCCCACCTGTGTCCATCAGTAATAACTCCTCTCACCTGGGTCTATCAGTAATAACTAATCCCACCTGGGTCCATCAGTAATAACTCCTCCCACCTGTGTCCATCAGTGATAACTCCTCCCACCTGTGTCCATCAGTGATAACTCCTCCCACGTGTGTCCATCAGTAATAGCTCCTCCCAACATGTGTCCATCAGTAATAACTCCTCCCACCTATGTCCATCAGTGATAACTCCTCCCACCTGTGATCATCAGTGATAACTCCTCCCACCTGTGTCCATCAGTGATAACTCCTCCCACCTGGGTCCATCAGTAATAACTCCTCCCACCTGTATCCATCAGTGATAACTCCTCCCACCTGTGCCCATCAGTGATAACTCCTCCCACTTGTGTCCATCAGTAATAGCTCCTCCCAACATGTGTCCATCAGTAATAACTCCTCCCACCTGGGTCCATCAGTAATAACTCCTCCCACCTGTGTCCATCAGTGATAACTCCTCCCACCTGTGTCCATCAGTGATAACTCCTCCCACCTGGGTCCATCAGTAATAACTCCTCCCAACCTGTGTCCATCAGTAATAACTCCTCCCACTTATGTCCATCAGTGATAACTCCTCCCACCTGTGTTTCTCCATTTAACAGCCAAGATGGCTGAGCCTTTTGTTGTCTCCTTAGTTGACATATTCTATTTCAATATCAGGGTTTCCGCATCATTTTGGTACATTCATTGGTTATCCAGATAGCAACCTTTGGCCACTTGCCTTCTGCGAACTATAGCCACTCAGCTTTTGACTTATCAAACATTTTAGGTCCTAAACAAATCAGACGATCGATAAGTCCGATCGATATATATGAGAGACTTCAGGTTTTTCCTTGCAATATTGTTATAATGGAATATTGTTATATTGGAATATTGTTATATTGGAATATTGTTATAACAGATTTTCATTTGACTTCACATCTTTATCATCATATTATCCTTTTTGTCATTGAATCAACTATTTTTTGGATGACAATTGATTTGTCCAACTTATTACACAAAAAGCATGATTCCCTCATAGTGTTACATTTTAGATGGTTGACAACTAGTCTGCTCACAACTGTTTTTTATTGCGTGACATAGATGGCTACTAAACCAAATATTGCCAATCCTATTTTCTAACATATGTCTTCACAGTTCTGCCTTTTCTTTCATAATATGCAGGTCTCAGTAATGTGACCTTTTAAATACACGGCATGCTAGACACTTTAAGGATAGCTACTGCGTGCTAGACAATTTACTGTCGGCTGCTGCATGCTAGAAACTTTACTGTCGGCTGCTGCATGCTAGAAACTTTACTGACAGCTGCTGCATGCTAGAAACTTTACAGTCGGCTGCTGCATGCTAGAAACTTTACTGTCGGCTGCTGCATGCTAGAAACTTTACTGTCGGCTGCTGCATGCTAGAAACTTTACTGACAGCTGCTGCATGCTAGGTAACTTTACTGTCGGCTGCTGCATGCTAGACACTTCACTGACAGCTGCTGCATGCTAGAAACTTTACTGACAGCTGCTGCATGCTAGAAACTTTACTGTCGGCTGCTGCATGCTAGAAACTTTACTGTCGGCTGCTGCATGCTAGAAACTTTACTGACAGCTGCTGCATGCTAGAAACTTTACTGTCGGCTGCTGCATGCTAGACACTTCACTGACAGCTGCTGCATGCTAGACACTTCACTGACAGCTGCTGCATGCTAGACACTTCACTGACAGCTGCTGCATGCTAGAAACTTTACTGACGGCTGCTGCATGCTAGACACTTCACTGACAGCTGCTGCATGCTAGTCACTTCACTGACAGCTGCTGCATGCTAGACACTTCACTGACAGCTGCTGCTTGCTAGACACTTCACTGACACCTGCTGCATGCTAGACACTTCACTGACAGCTGCTGCATGCTAGACACTTCACTGACAGCTGCTGCATGCTAGATACTTCACTGACAGCTGCTGCATGCTAAATACTTTACTGACAGCTGCTGAATGCTAGAAACTTCACTGACGGCTGCTGCTTGCTAGAAACTTTACTGACGGCTGCTGCATGGTAGAAACTTTACTGACGGCTGCTGCATGCTAGACACTTCACTGACAGCTGCTGCATGCTAGAAACTTTACTGACGGCTGCTGCATGCTAGACACTTCACTGACAGCTGCTGCATGCTAGAAACTTTACTAGCGTCTGCTGCATGCTAGAAACTTCACTGACGGCCGCTCCAAACACTGACAGCTGCTGCATGCTAGGCACTTTACTGACGTACGTAAATCTGTGGGTGGTTGTTCTCCATACACAAGTAAATGTATGGGTGGTTGTTCTCCATACGCAGGTAAATCTGTGGGTTGTTATTCTCCATACACAAGTAAATCTGTGGGTGGTTGTTCTCCATACACAAGTAAATCTGTGGGCGGTTGTTCTCCATACACAAGTAAATCTGTGGGCGGTTGTTCTCCATACACAAGTAAATCTGTGGGCGGTTGTTCTCCATACACAAGTAAATCTGTGGGCGGTTGTTCTCCATACATAAGTAAATCTGTGGGCGGTTGTTCTCCATACACAAGTAAATCTGTGGGTGGTTGTTCTCCATACACAAGTAAATCTGTGGGTGGTTGTTCTCCATACACAAGTAAATGTATAGTTGTTCTCCATACACAAGTAAATCTATGTTGTTCTCCATACACAAGTAAATCTATGTTTGTTCTCCATACACAAGTAAATCTATGGTTGTTCTCCATACACAAGTAATTCTATGTTATGCTCCATACACAAGTAAATATGTGGGTGGTTGTGCTCCATACACAAGTAAATCTATGGCTGTTCTCCATACACAAGTAAATCTATGTTTGTTCTCCATACACAAGTAAATCTATGGTTGTTCTCCATACACAAGTAAATATGTGGGTGGTTGTGCTCCATACACAAGTAAATCTATGGTTGTGCTCCATACACAAGTAAATCTATGGTTGTTCTCCATACATAAGTAAATCTATGATTGGCTGGGCTCCATACATAAGTTGATCTATGATTAGTTGTGCTCCATACCTAAATTAATCTATGATTGGCTGGGCTCCATACATAAGTTGATCTATGATTGGCTGTGCTCCATATATAAGTTGATCTATGATTGACTGTGCTCCATACATAAGTTGATCTATGATTGGCTGTGCTCCATACATAAGTTGATATATGATTGGCTGTGCTCCATACATAAGTAAATCTATGATTGGCTGGGCTCCATACATAAGTTGATTTATGACTGGCTGTGCTCCATATATAAGTTGATCTATGATTGGCTGTGCTCCATACATAAGTTGATCTATGATTGGCTGTGCTCCATACACAAGTAAATCTATGGTTGTTCTCCATACATAAGTAAATCTATGATTGGCTGTGCTCCATACATAAGTTGATCTATGATTGGCTGGGCTCCATACATAAGTTGATCTATGATTGGATGTGCTCCATATATAAGTTGATCTATGATTGACTGTGCTCCATACATAAGTTGATCTATGATTGGCTGTGCTCCATACATAAGTTGATCTATCATTGGTTGTGCTCCATACATAAGTTGATCTATGATTGGCTGTGCTCCATACATAAGTTGATCTATGATTGGCTGTGCTCCATACATAAGTTGATCTATCATTGGTTGTGCTCCATACATAAGTTGATCTATGATTGGCTGTGCTCCATACATAAGTTGATCTATGATTGGCTGTGCTCCATACATAAGTTGATCTATCATTGGTTGTGCTCCATACATAAGTTGATCTATGATTGGCTGTGCTCCATACATAAGTTGATCTATGATTGGCTGTGCTCCATATATAAGTTGATCTATGATTGGCTGTGCTCCATACATAAGTTGATCTATGATAGGCTGTGCTTCACACATATGTTGATCTGTGATTGGCTGTTCTCCATACATATGTTGATCTGTGATTGGCTGTTCTCCATACATAAGTTGATCTATGATTGGATGTGCTCCATTCCTCTGAGGCTATTTATAACTAACTCTCGGTTGATAACTTTGACGGAGATTTGACATTTTGAGAGACTGCCTTTCCTTTGAAGTAGAGTCCTTTTCAATAAAACTGAACTTTGTGAAACTGTTACGATCTCTGTCATTCTTCCTCTATTATGTCAGTATCTGTATGTGTTTATATAGAACATTCCCTCTTTTATTTCTTTCTAACTTTGAACATTTTTCACTAGGAAATGAAAGTGACCTTGAACTTGATGGCGCGAGGTAGTTCCCATGAAAAACTCCGACATCTCTTCCATCAGAAACAATTAATCTCCAAACTAAAGCGTTATTGTATCAAAATTGAAAGAATAGACCTGGAGATAGTTCAGAACTACAACTACCTGGGACATACTATAACCAGTGATGGAAAATGTACAACTGAAATAAACAAAACAATAGGAGTGGCAAAAAGTAATTTTAATGCCAAGAAAAATATACTAACATCAAAACAAATAATACCAGGGATAAAACTAAGAATAACAAAATGTTACATCTTCTCAATATTCATGTATGGTGCAGAAATATGGACATTAGACAAGAAAACAGAACAGAAAATTGAAGCCCTTGAAATGTGGATTTTTTTAGAAGAATAGGTAGAAATGGATAGAAAGAAAAGAAAACAAATGATGAAGTTTTAAAACAACTAAAAATGAAAAGAGAACTACTAAACACAATTCAAACAAGATAAATACGATTTTGGGCCATGTTAAAAGACACAACAGCCTAATTAAAGTAATGTAGGAAGGGAAAATGCAAGGTAAAGAGGCAGAGGAGGTCCAAGACTAACATGGACGAGTAATATCAAAATATGAACAAATCAGTCCATGACAACCTGCAACATCAAAGCAAGAGACAGAACAAAATGTCGCTCAATTGTAGCCAACCTTCGATGTGGAGGCGGCACTCAATGAAAAAAAGCGTTATTGCCTTGCCTTCTTTCATTGATCATTTGCTTTTCAGCATCGAAGGGGGATATCGTTTTCAGTCTTTTGCTCTTCTCTTGGCTTCTACAGATATGTTACCAGAATTCCATAGATCCATCTTTTGCTCTTCTCTTGGCTTCTACAGATATGTTACCAGAATTCCATAGATCCATCTTTTGCTCTTCTCTTGGCTTCTACAGATATGTTACCAGAATTCCATAGATCCATCTTTTGCTCTTCTCTTGCCTTCTCCCACAGATATGTACCAGAATTCCATAGATCCATCTTTTGCTCTTCTCTTGGCTTCTCCTACAGATATGTTACCAGAATTCCATCGATCCATCCTTTGCTCTTCTCTTGGCTTCTCCTACAGATATGTTACCAGAATTCCATAGATCCATCTTTTGCTCTTCTCTTGGCTTCTCCTACAGATATGTTACCAGAATTCCATAGATCCATCCTTTGCTCTTCTCTTGGCTTCTCCTACAGATATGTTACCAGAATTCAATCGATCCATCTTTTGCTCTTCTCTTGGCTTCTACGGATATGTTACCAGAATTCCATAGATCCATCTTTTGCTCTTCTCTTGCCTTCTCCCACAGATATGTTACCAGAATTCCATCGATCCATCTTTTGCTCTTCTCTTGGCTTCTACAGATATGTTACCAGAATTCCATAGATCCATCCTTTGCTCTTCTCTTGCTTCTCCTACAGATATGTTACCAGAATTCCATAGATCCATCTTTTGCTCTTCTCTTGGCTTCTCCTACAGATATGTTACCAGAATTCCATAGATCCATCCTTTGCTCTTCTCTTGGTTTCTCCTACAGATATGTTACCTATGTGTTTCAAGAATTCAATCGATTCATCTTTTTTCATGGATGGCTATTTGATCTGGTGTTCTTGTTTCTTAATAGTTCCTACTAAACTATTTTGTTTCTCTTGTGTCTGAATGTGTTCAATCGTTGTAATTATTACCCTTTCTTCGTTTCGGATTTGATCTCTCAGTCTGTTTCCTGTCATGCGTCTAACGTATTTCATCTCATATTGCTTATTTCTCTTATTGTTCTTGAGTCTAGAGTCCAGGTCTGGCATTGGCAGCACAACTTTACGATGACGATTGTATTGTAAAGTACCCAGTTTACCTTTAAGGTTATTTCCTTTTTGGATAATAGTTGTGATAGCTGTCCAATGATTTGACAAGCTTTGTTGCATTTTGAGTCTATTTTTGCCGTTAGTGACTTGTCTTATTTTCTTGTTGGACAATAGTTGTGATAACTGTCCAATGATTTGACAAGCTTTGTTGCATTTTAGTCTATTTCTGCCATTAGTGACTTGTCTTATTTCCTTGTTGGACAATAGTTGTGAAAGCTGTCCAATGATTTGACAAGCTTTGTTGCATCTTTGAGTCTATTTCTGCTGTTAGTGACTTGTCTTATTTCTAGTAGCACTACTCAATGTGTTATCTGAAGTTAGTCATTGATGTGACGCCATCATGCTCATTACATTATTTATTGTTACTTACATGCGACCTGGACTCAGACAGAAATCATTGGGTCACAGCGCATCATCTCACCTGTCTCAACTGTGTCCCAGGTATTGTTGTCCGTCCGCAATGACGAAATTCGTTCATTGCGCTGTGTCGTAGTTTTCCAACTAAACCAAACATTTTTACGTCTGTTGAACCTGTACATCCGTTTCGTCATGACATTTTTAGTTATCAGGTTTGCTTTCCCACGTCAGTCCTGACACGACAGATCGAACACACTGGGATGATAATTGGTAATGAACTAGGGTAATGATCAGCTCTGATTCGTTCGTTGGCTCGCTAACTAGGATTCAATAATAAATGTAACCCCCTCCCCACCTTCACCTGAGATTCACCCTCCGCCCCTGTTTCTATCTGCCAGTTGTATTTCCCTTCCATTTTTCTACCCAGATTTCTTTCGTGTCCAGATTGTGCTCACAACTGGCACGTTTATATCCGTGCTTGCAGCTCCCGCCTGTGTATCGCGTGTGTATCGTGTTATCACTGAACATGAGAAATATTTGAGCCTCGATCAGCGCGTGCAAGGAGGCCCACACATCGTTCAGCGCTAATGTTTGGGAAGCTCCCTTCGTGATAGCCTAGTGCTACACATAGAGGTCAGCTCCAATATTTCAATAAATGACTTCTTTCACAACTTTCTCAGTTTCCAGTTTTCTATTTACAAGGGACACGTTTTCTTGTGAAGAACGAGAGCTTAAAAGCAAATTCGTTCCTTAAGTGATTGTTTTACTGGCAATTACAATTATAATTCTAATATAAAAATACAAAACAAAATTAACTGTTGGAAGTAAAGATAGCAGGAAAAAAAACAAATAGATAGAGAGAGAGAAAAAAACGTAGCTTAGTTGTATATGTGATCGCGCATTATATCAGACTAAGGATTTCAGCAACTGGTCACAAGTAATTAATGTTGTGTGTGTGTGTGTTTGTTCCATTATGTCATTATTATATTTGACATCTTGTTTGACATTCACTGTCATTAATTTCTTGTTTTACATTTATTGTCATTAATTTATTGTTTTACATTCACTGTCATTTATTTATTGTTTTACATTTATTGTCATTAATTTATTGTTTTACATTCACTGTCATTAATTTCTTGCTTGACATTTATTGTCATTAATTTCTTGTTTTACATTCACTGTCATTAATACCTTGCTTGACATTTATTGTCATTAATTTCTTGCTTGACAGTCACTGTCATTAATTTCTTGTTTGACACTCACTGTCATTAATTTCTTGTTCTACATTCACATTAATTAATTTCTTGTTTTACATTCACTGTCATTCATTTCTTGCTTGGCATTTATTGTCATTCATTTCTTGTTTTACATTTACTGTTTTTTCTGTTTGCCAGTTAACCTGGCCAACAAGGGCGTCAACTCGACTCGGAGTTATCAACCTTTGTCTCAGTTCATGTATTTGCTCTGGTGTTTTGCCTGTCCAGCTTTTGATGCTATTACTTTATTATCTCCCTTGTATACCACTACAACCGTTCACTTCATGCACACGTTTGCCCATACTACCTCTTTAACCTTTCATTGTTCCCTGAAGACAAGTTTGCTCATACTACCTATATAATCTTTCATTGTTCCATGAAGACAAAATTGCTCATACTACCTCTATAATCTTTCATTGTTCCCTGAAAAGCTTGCTCATACTACCTTTATAATCTTTCATTGTTCCATGAAGACACATTTGCTCATACTACCTTTATAATCTGTCATTGTTCCATGAATACACATTTGCTCATACTACCTTTATAATCTGTCATTGTACCATGAAGACACATTTGCTCAAACTACCTCTATAACCTTTCATTGTTCCCTGAAGACACATTTGTTCAAACTACATCTATAATCTTTCATTGTTCCATGAAGACACATTTGCTCAAACTACCTCTATAATCTTTCATTGTTCCATGAAGACACATTTGTTCATACTAGCTCTATAACCTTTCATTGTTCCATGAAGACACATTTGCTCAAATTACCTCTATAATCTTTCATTGTTCCCTGAAGACACATTTGCTCAAACTACCTCTATAATCTTCCATTGTTCCATGAAGCCACATTTGTTCATACTACCTCTATAATCTTTCATTGTTCCCTGAAGACACATTTGCTCAAACTCTCTCTATAATCTTTCATTGTTCCATGAAGCCACATTTGTTCATACTACCTCTATAACCTTTCATTGTTCCCTGAAGACACATTTGCTAAAACTACCTCTACAATCTTTCATTGTTCCCTGAAGCCACATTTGTTCATACTACCTCTATAACCTTTCATTGTTCCCTGAAGACACATTTGCTCAAACTACATCTATAATCTTTCATTGTTCCCTGAAGACACATTTGCTCAAACTACCTCTATAACCTTTCATTGTTCCATGAAGCCACATTTGTTCATACTACCTCTATAATCTTTCATTGTTCCCTGAAGACACATTTGCTCAAACTCTCTCTATAATCTTTCATTGTTCCATGAAGCCACATTTGTTCATACTACCTCTATAACCTTTCATTGTTCCCTGAAGACACATTTGCTAAAACTACCTCTACAATCTTTCATTGTTCCCTGAAGCCACATTTGTTCATACTACCTCTATAACCTTTCATTGTTCCCTGAAGACACATTTGCTCAAACTACATCTATAATCTTTCATTGTTCCCTGAAGCCACATTTGTTCATACTACCTCTATAACCTTTCATTGTTCCCTGAAGCCACATTTGTTCATACTACCTCTATAACTTTCATTGTTCCCTGAAGCCACAATTGTTCATACTACCTCTATAACCTTTCATTGTTCCATGAAGCCACATTTGTGCATACTACCACTATAACCTTTCATTGTTCCCTGAAGACACATTTGCTCAAACTACCTCTATAACCTTTCATTGTTCCGTGAAGCCACATTTGTTCATACTACCTCGATAAACTTTCATTGTTCCATGAAGCCACATTTGTTCATACTACCTCTATAACTTTCATTGTTCCCTGAAGACACATTTGCTCAAACTACCTCTATAACCTTTCATTGTTCCGTGAAGCCACATTTGTTCATACTACCTCGATAAACTTTCATTGTTCCCTGAAGCCACATTTGTTCATACTACCTCTATAACCTTTCATTGCTCCATGAAGCCACATTTGTGAATACTACCTCTATAACCTTTCATTGTTCCCTGAAGCCACATTTGTTCATACTACCTGTATAACTTTTCACCTCCACAGAGAGACACTTGACAGGCGTACCTCCAACTCACCCCCGACCCAAAGAGACTGACAGTTTTACCTTCAACTCACATACAGAGACTCTCACAGATTTACCTTCAACTCAAACACACAGACTCTCACAGTTTTACCTTCAACTCACACACAGAGACTCTCACAGTTTTGCCTTCATCTCACACACAGAGACTCTCACAGATTTACCTTCAACTCACTCACAGAGACTCTCACAGTTTTACCTTCAACTCACTCACATAGACTCTCCCAGTTTTACCTTCAACTCACACACACAGACTCTTACTCACAGGTTAACCTTCACCTCACTCACAGAGACTCTCACAGTTTTACCTTCAACTCATTCACAGAGACTCTCACAGTTTTACCTTCAACTCACTCATAGAGACTCTAACAGTTTTACCTTCAACTCACTCATAGAGACTCTCACAGTTTAACCTTCAACTCACTCACAGAGACTCTCACAGTTTAACCTTCACCTCACTCACAGAGACTCTCACAGTTTTAGCTTCAACTCACTCATAGAGACTCTCACAGTTTTACCTTCAACTCACTCATAGAGACTCTCACAGTTTTACCTTCAACTCACTCACAGAGACTCTCACAGTTTAACCTTCACCTCACTCATAGAGACTCTCACAGGTTTACCTTCAACTCACACACACAGACTCTCACAGTTTTACCTTCTTCAACTCACATACAGAGACTCTCACAGTTTTACCTTCAACTCACTCATAGAGACTCTCACAGTTTTACCTTCAACTTACACACACAGACTCTCACTCACAGGTTAACCTTCACCTCACTCACATATACTCTCACAGTTTTAACTTCAACTCACTCATAGAGACTCTCACAGTGTTACCTTCAACTCACACACACAGATTCTCACAGTTTTACCTTCAACTCACACACACACACACAGACTCTCACAGTTTTACCTTCAACTCACACACAGAGACTCTCACAGTTTTTCCTTTAACTCACTCATAGAGACTCTCACAGTTTTAACTTCAACTCACTCACAGAGACTCTCACAGATTTACCTTCGGCTCACTCACAAAGACTCTCACAGTTTTACCTTCAACTCACTCACAGATACTCTCACAGTTTTACCTTCTACTCACTCACAGATACTCTCACAGGTTTACCTTCAACTCACTCACAAAGACTCTCACAGTTTTACCTTCAACTCACTCACAGATACTCTCACAGTTTTACCTTCTACTCATTCACAGAGACTCTCACAGGTTTACCTTCAACTCACACACCTAGACTCTCACAGATTTACCTTCAACTCACACACCTAGACTCTCACAGATTTACCTTCAACTCACACACCTAGACTCTCACAGATTTACCTTCAACTCACACACATACACACAAAGAGACTCTCGCAAGTTTACATTCAACACACACCCCCTCACAGAGACTCTCACAGCTTTACCGTCAACTGACATGCCCACAAAGGGACTCTGACAGGTTTACCATAACACCCCCCCCATCCCCCCCCCCCCCAAGGCGATCTGACAAACTTACCTTCAACTCCACCTAGAATTTCACAGGTTTACCTTTAACACACATCACCACACAGAGGTTCTGACAGGCTTACCTACAGCTGACACCCACACAGAGAGACTCTAACAGGCTTACCTTCAACTCATACCTCCACCTACACTCTCACATACCTTACCTTCAACTCACACCCGCATATAGACTGACAGGTTTACTTTGAACTCACACCCCACATAGATTTTCACAGCTTAACCTTCGACACGCATCTTCACACAGAAACTGGCAGGTTTACCTTCAACTCACACACCCACAAAGAGATCTAACAGGCTTACCTTCAACACACACCTCCACATAGACTCTCACATGTTTACCTTCACCTCACACCCCCACCTGGACTAATGCTTTACCTTCATAACGCACCTCCACAAGGAGATTGACAGGGTATGCCTTCAGCTTACACCCACACAGAGACTCTAGCATGTTTACCTTCAACTCACACTCACACAGAGACTGTGACAGGTTTACCTTCAACTCACACAGAGACTGTGACAGGTTTACCTTCAATTCACACAGAGACCGTGACAGGTTTACCTTCAACTCACACAGAGACTGTGACAGGTTTACCTTCAACTCACACAGAGACTGTGACAGGTTTACCTTCAATTCACACAGAGACCGTGACAGGTTTACCTTCAACTCACACAGAGACTGTGACAGGTTTACCTTCAACTCACACAGAGACTGTGACAGGTTTACCTTCAACTCACACAGAGACTGTGACAGGCTTACCTTCAACTCACACAGAGACTGTGACAGGCTTACCTTCAACTCACACAGAGACTGTGACAGGTTTACCTTCAACTCACACAGAGACTGTGACAGGCTTACCTTCAACTCACACAGAGACTGTGACAGGCTTACCTTCAACTCACACAGAGACTGTGACAGGCTTACCTTCAACTCACACAGAGACTGTGACAGGCTTACCTTCAACTCACACAGAGACTGTGACAGGCTTACCTTCAACTCACACAGAGACTGTGACAGGTTTACCTTCAACTCACACAGAGACTGTGACAGGTTTACCTTCAACTCACACTCGGACAAAGACTCTGACAAGTTTACCGTATTAATTTAACTTTGCTCATTAATTCTGTGAACAGATTTATTAATTTAACTTTGCTCATTAATTCTGTTAACAGATTTATTAATTTAACTTTGCTCATTAATTCTGTGAACAGATTTATTAACTTTGCTCATTAATTCCGTGAACAGATTAATTAATTTAACTTTGCTAATTAATTCAACAGATTTATTAATTTAACTTTGCTCATTAATTCTGTAAACAGATTTATTAATTTAACTTTGCTCATTAATTCTGTGAACAGATTTATTAATTTAACTTTGCTCATTAATTATGTGAACAGATTTATTAATTTAACTTTGCTCATTAATTCAACAGATTTATTAATTTAACTTTGCTCATTAATTCTGTAAACAGATTTATTAATTTAACTTTGCTAATTGATTCTGTGAACAGATTTATTGATTTAACTTTGCTCATTAATTCTGTGAACATATTTATTAATTTAACTTTGCTCATTAATTATGTGAACAGATTTATTACTTTAACTTTGCTCATTAATTATGTGAACAGATTTATTAACTTTGCTCATTAATTCTGTGAACAGATTTATTAATTTAATTTTGCTAATTAATTCAACAGATTTATTAATTTAACTTTGCTCATTGATTCTGTAAACAGATTTATTAATTTAACTTTGCTCATTAATTATGTGAACAGATTTATTAATTTAACTTTGCTCATTAATTATGTGAACAGATTTATTAATTTAACTGAAAAACTAAAACAAAAAAAGCAACAACATATTTGTAGCGAATGTAAATAGACGCTAAACCTGAGACAAATATTTACCGTGTTCATATATAACGTGTCTGGTTTACGTTTGGTAAACAACTAGTCTAGCTTTGACTCAACCGTCTCCCGCTCTCATTACTCATCTTTTACTGCTCTAATTACTCATCTTTTCATATTCTGGGATGAGCATAAAATGCATTCCCACTCGCCTACTATTTTGAGGATTGCGTGTCAATCTCCCGTTACATTATTCTCTATTACTACCCATCTCCTCACCACATATAAAATTCTCTGTCCCAGTTATTCTTTCGCACTGTCCATCTATAGACGGTCTATTCTCATGGTCTATGTCCTGAGGACATGTCCGGTCGTTGACACCCTAGTGATCACAGACTAGTAGTATTAGTCACTCTTTGTATTGGCATATAGTTAGTCACTCTTTGTATTGGCATATAGTTAGTCACTCTTTGTATTGGCATATAGTTAGTCACTCTTTGTATTGACATATAGTTAGTCACTCTTTGTATTGGCATATAGTTAGTCACTCTTTGTATTGGCATATAGTTAGTCACTCTTTGTATTGGCATATAGTTAGTCACTCTTTGTATTGGCATATAGTTAGTCACTCTTTGTATTGGCATATAGTTAGTCACTATTTGTATTGGCATATAGTTAGTCACTCTTTGTATTGACATATAGTTAGTCACTCTTTGTACTGGCATATAGTTAGTCACTCTTTGTATTGACATATAGTTAGTCACTCTTTGTATTGGCATATAGTTAGTCACTCTTTGTATTGGCATATAGTTAGTCACTATTTGTATTGGCATATAGTTAGTCACTCTTTTAATTGGCATATAGTTAGTCACTATTTGTATTGACATATAGTTAGTCACTCTTTTTATTGGCATATAGTTAGTCACTCTTTGTATTGGCATATAGTTAGTCACTCTTTGTATTGGCATATAGTTAGTCACTCTTTGTATTGGCATATAGTTAGTCACTATTTGTATTGGCATATAGTTAGTCACTCTTTACTGAAGCGAGAGTATGTTGTGTCGATCTATAGTTTCTATTCCAATATCGTCTCACCATATCTTCATGTGCGCTCGCTTGTGTTAGTACAACAAACACCGGTTGTTTCTGTCCCACCATGTGCGCTGTACCAGCCGTCATGGACTGCAGCTATGATGAAGCTCCTAGTGTGAGCTGTGCCAGCCGTCATGGACTGCGGTTATGATGAAGCTTCTAGTTTGAGCTGTACCAGCCGTCATGGACTGCGGCTATGATGAAGCTCCTAGTGTGAGCTGTACCAGCCGTCATGGACTGCGGCTATGATGAAGCTCCTAGTTTGAGCTGTACCAGCCGTCATGGACTGCGGCTATGATGAAGCTCCTAGTGTGAGCTGTACCAGCCGTCATGGACTGCGGCTATGATGAAGCTCCTAGTGTGAGCTGTACCAGCCGTCATGGACTGCGGCTATGATGAAGCTTCTAGTTTGAGCTGTACCAGCCGTCATGGACTGCGGCTATGATGAAGCTTCTAGTTGAGCTGTACCAGCCGTCATGGACTGCGGCTATGATGAAGCTCCTAGTTTGAGCTGTACAAGCCGTCATGTACTACAGCTATGATGAAGCTTCTAGTTTGAGCTGTACCAGCCGTCATGGACTGTGGTTATGATGAAGCTCCTACTTTGAGCTGTACCAGTCGTCATGTACTACAGCTATGATGAAACTTCTAGTGTGAGCTGTACCAGCCGTTATGTACTACATCTATGAGGAAGCTCCTAGTTTGAGCTGTACCAGCCGTTATGTACTACAGCTATGATGAAACTTCTAGTGTGAGCTGTACCAGCCGTCATGTACTACAGCTATGATGAAGCTCCAAGTTTGAGCTGTACCAGCCGTCATGTACTACAGCTATGATGAAGCTCCTAGTTTGAGCTTTACCAGCCGTCATGTACTACAGCTATGATGAAGCTCCTAGTTTGAGCTGTACCAGCCGTCATGTGTTATAAGGTTGATGAATTTATTGTATCTTTCTACTATTATTGCAGCAAGAGCACAGCACATCTATAGTCAACAACGTTCATCATCACAGACTATTCAGTCATAACACATCATCACGTTTATTGATCTCTAACTTGGCATGTGATACATAATGGTAGAAGCACATTACATAGAGGTAGAAAACTCCAACATCAACGAGCTACTCTTTGCAGATGACCAATGCCTAATATATGAGGATGAAAACCTGCTACAACAGCATTTAACATCTCTAGATAAAAGCTGCACAAAATACAGTATGAAAATTAACACAGCAAAAACAGAGGCTATAAGAATAGGCAAATTAAGACACCCATTAAACATAAAGATCAAAGATAAAGAAATAAAACAAGTAGAGGAATTCAAGTATTTAGGCACAATGTTCACAGAAGATGGAAAACTAGACAGAGAAATTGACATGAGAATACAAAAAGCAAATGCTGTCACATACCAGCTTTCACCATTGCTAAGACATCCAAACATTTCTATGCCAGCTAAACAAAAAATGATAAATAGCATCTTCATACCAACTTTGTGCTATGAAAGTCAAACCCTTTCTAAATCACATTTAAGAAAGATCAATACATGTGAGATGCGTTGTTTGAGAAAAGTAACAAACAACGCAAGAAGAGATAGAATACCAAATGAGACCATAAGAAAAATAGTAGGAACCAAACCCTGCCAAGAATATATAGAACAACAACAATTTAAATGGTTTGGCCACCTGGTCAGAATGAATCCTCACCAATCACCATCAAGGGCGTTCTTCTCGAGAATGCATGGAAAAAGACCAAGAGGAAGACCCAGAAGAAGATGGATAGATGCAGTGACAGAGACATGTAACAACAAAGGAAGGTCACTAATTCAGACAGTTCGAGCAGCTCAAGAACGACAAATGATATAAACCACAACACCTTTTAGGCATCAGTGAGAAAAGAAGAAGAAGAAGATATATATATAAGAATAACTGTTCATTAATTCTGGACACTCAGTAGGCTATCGCCGATGGATATTGAAATGTCCATAAGTGCATATTATAAAGTAATCTCTCACACAACTTACTTACGACTTCATGTCTCTATGAAGCACAACTTTGGAAATATTCTTGACAAAAGCACTTTCACAACTAAATGGTACATTGTTTCAGGTGAAGAAATAACAAACACGTTTCCCCGTCCAAAGAAGACCTCCGAAGCAGCAGCCAAGCGTTCAGCAAGCGAGAACAACATGCATGGCCAGCTACACTCCACCTCCAATGGTATGTTCACAGCCCAGCTACACTCTCATCTATAATGGTATATTCCCAGCCCAGCTACTCTCCCACATATAATGGTATGTTCACAGCCCAGCTACACTCCCACCTATAATGGTATGTTCCCAGCCCAGCTACACTCCACCTCCAATGTTATGTTCACAGCCCAGCTACACTCTCACCTATCATGGTATGTTCACAGCCAAGCTACACTCCACCTCCAATGGTATGTTCACAGCCCAGCTACACTCCACCTCCAATGGTATGTTCACATCCCAGCTACACTCCACCTCCAATGGTATGTTCACAGCCCAGCTACACTCCACCTCCAATGGTATGTTCACAGCCCAGCTACACTCCCATCTATAATGGTATGTTCCCAGGCCAGCTACACTCCCATCTATAATGGTATGTTCACAGCCCAGCTACACTCCCATCTATAATGTTATGTTCCCAGCCCAGCTACACTCCCATCTATAATGGTATGTTCCTATCTCAGCTACACTCCCATCTATAATGGTATGTTCCCAGCCCAGCTACACTCCCATCTATAATGGTATGTACCCAGCCCAGCTACACTCCCATCTATAATGGTATGTTCCCAGTTCAGCTACACTCCCATCTATAATGGTATGTTCACAGCCCAGCTACACTCCTATCTATAATAGTATGTTCCCAGCACAGCTACACTCCCATCTATAATGGTATGTAACTAGCCCAGCTACACCCTCCCCTTCAATAGTATTTTCCCAAGACAGCCACACCCCCTCTCAAAAGCATGTTTCCAGGTCAGCTACACACCCCCCCCCCCAACAGTGGTAATTTCGAACTATACCCCCTCCCCTTATAATGGTATGTTCTAGTCAAGTAATTCCCCCCCCTCCCCACAATGTTTATTCCAGCCTAGCTAAACTTTTCCCCCCTCCCCCAGTGGTATGTTCCAGCCCAATTACGTGACCCAAGTGACATGACCTCCTGTCTGGTATAATAAAAAAAAAACTTGAGGTCACGTGCCTGCTTGTGTCATTTCTGGTCATGTTATCAGTGTCCATTCTTTGACATTTCATCTGTGACCTGTAAACATAATCCACGGTTCCTCACTGGCTACCGAACATCAACAATGAAAGAAATGCACACAGATTTGAACACAAGTTACTTCGTTGTGTGAGAATGAACATAAATGTGTGTGTGTGTGCGCGCGCGTGCGTGCGTGTGTGTGAGGCTAAATTGCCGTTAGATGCCTGTTTGCTGTTCCTGAGGATGGCTACAGAATACGGTTGTTGTTTGTGAGCGTTGGTAAAGTACGTATGAATTCACACATGATAGCTGGACGATGTGTTGATAGAGACGTGTGAGTTCACACATGATAGCTGGACGATGTGTTGATAGAGACGTGTGAGTTCACACATGATAGCTGGACGATGTGCTGATAGAGACGTGTGAGTTCACACAGAATAGCTGGACGATGTGCTGATAGAGACGTGTGAGTTCACACATGATAGCTGGACGATGTGTTGATAGAGACGTCTGAGTTCACACATGACAGCTGGAAGAGTGTTGATAGAGACGTCTGAGCTCACACATGATAGCTGGACGATGTGTTGATAGAGCCGTGTGAGTTCACACATGACAGCTGGAAGAGTGTTGATAGAGACGTCTGAGCTCACACATGATAGCTGGACGAGTGTTGATAGAGACGTATGAGCTCACACATGATAGCTGGACGAGTGTTGATAGAGACGTATGAGCTCACACATGATAGCTGGACGAGTGTTGATAGAGACGTATGAGCTCACACATGATAGCTGGAAGAGTGTTGATAGAGACGTATGAGTTCACACATGGTAGCTGGACGATGTGTTGGTAGTGACGTGTGAGTGGTAAAACGAATAAATGCCAGCCTCGGTAGCGGCTGAGAGACCCAGTATATACAGCAATATATTTGATAAATTATTGAACTTGTTGCACCAAACTGGTTTTAAATAATTATTTTCTTCTACTTGTTCTTTGTCCCACAACCCTGACGGTCATTGGGGCACCACCGACAGACTTTGTCAACATGTGGGTCGTTCCTTTTTGAAAGTTTTTCATTTGTGATACGATCTAAGAGGAGTCCTAAACCTTACAATAACATTTGTGATACGATCTAAGAGGAGTACTAAACCTTACAATAACATTTGTGATACGATCTAAGAGGAGTCCTAAACCTTACAATAACATTTGTGATACGATCTTGTTCGTTCGCTTTCGTCAGCTTTGACCTCTGACGAAGTCCCACCCACTCAATTTTGTGGGACTGAATTTTGCGTGTAAAGTCTGTTTTATCCCATTACAGGATGCCCCTCGCCATGCAGGCAGATTTACTCCGACTTCAGAGGTACTAATTTTTAGGGAATTAGTAAAACCCATATGATACGATCTAAGAGGAGTACTAAACCTTACAATAACATTTGTGATACGATCTAAGAGGAGTCCTAAACCTTACAATAACATTTGTGATACGATCTAAGAGGAGTCCTAGACCTTACAATAACATTTATGATACGATCTAAGAGGAGTCCTAGACCTTACAATAACATTTGTGATACTATCTAAGAGGAGTCCTAGACCTTACAATAACATTTGTGATACTATCTAAGAGGAGTCCTAGATCTTGGATAACATTTCATCTGCAAAGTTTGTGTTCTATCGGTACAGTGATATTCATTATTTTGTTTTGTTATTTAAAGAAGAACTATTTGCATCTTGATTACTGTTGTCTTGTCGATTATTGTTATCGATTATTATTGATGTTTGATTATTGTTGTTCAATTATTATTGTCGATTATTATTGGTGATTATTGTTGTTAAATTATTGTTGTTCAATTATTATTGTCGATTATTGTTGTTCAATTATTGTTGTTCAATTATTGTTGTTCAATTATTCCTGCGATTATTGTTGTTCAATTATTGTTGTTCGTTTATTGTTCTTTTATTGTTGTTCAATTATTATTGTCGATTATTGTTGTTCAATTATTGTCGTTCAATTATTCCTGCTATTATTGTTGTTCATTTATTGTTGTTCAATTATTGTTGTTCAATTATTCCTGCGATTATTGTTGTTCAATTATTGTTGTTCGTTTATTGTTCTTTTATTGTTGTTCAATTATTATTGTCGATTATTGTTGTTCAATTATTGTTGTTCAATTATTGTTGTTCAATTATTATTGTCGATTATTGTTGTTCAATTATTGTTGTTCAATTATTATTGTTCAATTATTATTGTTCAATTTTTGTTGTTCAATTATTATTGTTCAATTATTATTGTTCAATTATTATTGTTCAATTATCGTTGTTCAATTATTATTGTTCAATTATTGTTGTTCAATTATTGTTGTTCAATTATTGTTGTTTAATTTAATGTTGTTCATTATTGTTTTTGATTATTGTTGTCAATTATTGTTGTTCAATTATTGTTCTCGATTATTGTTGTGGATTATTGTTATTCAAGTATTGTTGTTCGATTATTGTTGTTGTTTATTGTTTATCAAAATTGTGTTGCTCGACTGTTGTTGTTCGATTATTGTTGTTGTTGACTTTCTGTAGGCCGGCAGTTCTTTACTCAAGATCCAGGAGAGCTAACAGGGGAGTTCACTCAAACAACTCTCGTGAAGTCTGCTAGAGGTCTAGGCTTCACTATTATTGGCGGCAACCAGAGGAACACCCAGTTCCTGCAGATAAAGAACGTGGTTGAGAATGGGCCAGCCTTCGTCAGTGGCAAGTTTAGATCTGGTAAGAAACAAGATTCCCATCCTCGTCAAGCGTGCCCATGGGAAGTCTTCTTCTTCTTCTTTCCTTCCTCATCTGCCTTTCAGCGTCGAGGGGAGATATAATTTGCGGTCTTTTGCTCCTCTGTTCGCCTCTACTGCTGTTATGTTTCCTAGTGCTTCTAATATTCCATCGACATTTTTTCGTGGTCGACCCTTGGGTCTGGTGTTCTCACAACGTTTGTTGAAGGCTCGTTGTGTTGTGTTTTGTTCCCATGGGAAGTTGTCTCCTATATATAAAGAAATCATGTTGTGTTCTCCACAGGCCTGCCAAGCTAGACCACGCCCACACAGAGGTCATTCTGTCAATCAGCTTCATGTGGCTACTAATTTCTCTCTCCTTCTCTGCCGTACCCACAATCGTTTATAGTTTTACTATGGCCTGCGGGCTGAAAGGATTTTCCAGAAATCACACAAAGCTTGTGACGTCATCAGTTATGTGAGTTATAGACGGCTGGCCTCATTCGACCCATAACCGCCAATCCTGAAAATGTCACAAGCTTTGGGTGATTCCTTTCATCCCGCGGGCTTTAGTAATACTATAGATGGCTGTGTGTTGCCAATAGAGCAGGGAATTACAAAGGACTATTTCGCTTCAGAAGGGATAGAAATATGGCTTTATGAATGTCCTTCCATACATCGATGTGTGAGGTCTGTTGAATGCATGCAGTTGTGCACCAGCTTGGTATGTGCTGAGAGTTTCACAGTCATTGGTTAATGCAGTAACACGTACCATCTACGTCGTAGTGGTGCTGAGAGAGAGCTTCACAGTCATTGGTTAATGCAGTGACACGTATCATCCACGTCGTAGTGGTGCTGAGAGAGAACTTCACAGTCATTGGTTAATGCAGTAACACGTATCATCCACGTCGTAGTGGTGCTGAGAGAGCTTCACAGTCATTGGTTAATGCAGTGACACGTATCATCCACGTCGTAGTGGTGTTGAGCGAGCTTCACAGTCATTGGTTAATGCAGTGACACGTATCATCTACGTCGTAGTGGTGCTGAGAGAGCTTCACAGTCATTGGTTAATGCAGTGACACGTATCATCTACGTCGTAGTGGTGCTGAGAGAGCTTCACAGTCATTGGTTAATGCAGTGACACGTATCATCTACGTCGTAGTGGTGTTGAGAGAGCTTCACAGTCATTGGTTAATGCAGTGACAAGTATCATCTACGTCGTAGTGGTGCTGAGAGAGAGCTTCACAGTCATTGGTTAATGCAGTGACAAGTATCATCTACGTCGTAGTGGTGTTGAGAGAGCTTCACAGTCATTGGTTAATGCAGTGACAAGTATCATCTACGTCGTAGTGGTGTTGAGAGAGCTTCACAGTCATTGGTTAATGCAGTGACACGTACCATCTACGTCGTAGTGGTGTTGAGAGAGCTTCACAGTCATTGGTTAATGCAGTAACACGTATCATCTACGTCGTAGTGGTGCTGAGAGAGAGCTTCACAGTCATTGGTTAATGCAGTGACAAGTATCATCCACGTCGTAGTGGTGCCTCGTACTTCGAAATTAATTTGATCCAGGAGGCTGTTCGATCTCTGACCCTTTTTAATTGTTGCCATTACAATCTGTGGAGAGTCAACACTCAAACAACGCCACATCGTTGTGATCGTCAACATCAAATGTGCGTCAAGTTCAAGTTCACATAATGAGCAACATCGTTTTGACAACCATTTCGTCGTCTTGACAACCATTTGCATATTAACAAAGTTTAGTCAACAGATCATCAACATCAGACAGCTCCAGGTTGCCCCAGTACCCCGCGCGTGCGCTACCACCGCCACATGCAAACGAGAGCACCGACGGTGAGTTCACCTCTGATGCACGAACACTGTAAACTTAACAAATGTTGGCGTTAAGTGGCCAGATTTTTTATCATCTCTGAATGTTTGCCCGAAAAGCATATTTGGCCTACTTTTTTCGATTCTTAACTGCCTATGGTTCATTAACGTGCGGAGTGTTCACACGGGGGAAAGGGCTTTATGTTTTCCGAGAGAACTGAACATCGGATCTTACAAAGGGTGAAGAAAAAAAAAATCATCCACGAATCCGAACAGAAAAGTCCCCCCTCCCCCTCTCAGGTCGATGTCTTACCCTAAGACGACCCAGCCGTTCCAAATATCATGTAGAGCCGCGGTAAAGCTTACGGGGACAATGAACCTCATTCTCTCTCATCACATCTCAGAACTGCAGCCTCATGGTAGCCATTATGTGTTATTGATGATGTGAATTGTTAACATTGCCTAAACGTAAATAAATCTTTACAGCATGACCCATCAGTTGACACGTGAATACAATTTACAGCACGACACGTTATTTGGCACATGAATACAATTTACAGCACGACCTGTTAGTTGACACGTGAATACAATTTACAGCATGGCCCGTTAGTTGACACGTGAATACAATTTACAGCACAACCCGTTAGTTTGTACGTGAATACAATTTACAGCATGACCCATTAGTTGACACGTGAATACGATTTACATCACGACCCGTTAGTTGGCACATGAATACAATTTACAGCACGACCCGTTAGTTGACACGTAAATACAATTTACAGCACGACCTGTTAGTTGACACGTGAATACAATTTACAGCACGACCTGTTAGTTGACACGTGAATACAATTTACAGCACGACCCGTTAGTTGACACGTAAAAATACAATTTACAGCATGACCCGCAAGTTGACACGTGAATACAATTTACAGCACAACCCGTTAGTTGGCACGTAAAAATACAATTTACAGCACAACCCGTTAGTTGACACGTAAATACAATTTACAGCACGACCCGTTAGTTGACACGTAAATACAATTTACAGCACGACCCGTTAGTTGACACGTAAATACAATTTACAGCACAACCCGTTAGTTGACACGTGAATACAATTTACAGCACGACCCGTTAGTTGACACGTAAATACAATTTACAGCACAACCCGTTAGTTCACACGTAAATACAATTTACAGCACAACCCGTTAGTTGACACGTAAATACAATTTAAAGCACAACCCGTTAGTTGACACGTGAATACAATTTTCAGCACAACCCGTTAGTTGACACGTGAATACAATTTACAGCATGACCCGATAGTTGACACGCAAATAAATAATACAATTTACAGTACGACCTGTTAGTTGACACGTGTAAAAATACAATTTACAGCATGACCAGTTAGTTTACACGTAATATGACCTGTTAGTTTACACGTAAATACAATTTACAGCATGACCTGTTAGTTTAAACGTAAATACAATTTACATCATGACCTGTAGCAATGACACCAATTGTTTGCATCTCCCAGGCGATGTCATTGTTCGAGTCAACAATGCCTGTGTGCTAGGCTTCACCCACCAAGATGTCGTTCGACTGTTCCAGTCTATTGCCCCGGGAGAAACTGTACACTTGGAGACATGTAGGGGTTACCCTTTGAACTTTGACCCAAATGACCCAAACACGGAAATTGTCACGACAGTTGCCGTGGGATCCGCTCACTACGGGGGTCAAGTTAATGGACAATCTTTCCAAAATGGAACAATGGATTATAGCAATCATCACAATCCCCAGATGGCGTTGAAGTCTTTGCCAGACCTCACTAGGACAACTCTAGGTCAAGGTCACAGCTCCATGTTCAACCTCTCCCCTTACAAAAGTCATGAAGAGTCTGGAGTCACCTCCATCGTGAGTCACGATGACGCTGTCCCAGATTTGGTCTCCCTGTCGATTCACGGCAAACCGGAAGTGTTGACAATACCCATTGTGAAAGGACCAATGGGGTTTGGGTTTACTATCGCAGACAGCCCATACGGCCAGAGAGTCAAGCAAATCCTAGACCAAAACAGATGCACAAACTTAATGGAAGGTGACCTCATTTTGTTGATTAATTCGGTCAATGCCCTCGAGATGCCACACCAACAGACAGTCCAGTTTCTGAAAGATTGCAAGCAGGACCAGGAGACTGTCATAGTTGTACAGAGAAAGGGTAAGCTAAGCCTCTCATGTCATCGTTATGTGTCATACCTGTTGGCGTAGGCGATCATGTCCCTCCACAATTCTCTATCCACAGTACATCGTATCAATTCTGTTGTTGGCTGTTTTCCATGCCATGATATCAAGCTATCCAGTATCTACTCTCTTTCTCGTCCGCGATCTCTCTTTCTCTCTATTTTGTAATTTGTAACAAAATATTTCAACTTTCCTTTTCTCATGATGTGCCCGAAAAATTACGATTGTTTCTTTCTGATGTTTCTTATGAGCTCCCTTTTTGTGTTGGCTTCTTTGAGAATTTGCTCATTGGTCTTTTTAGCTGTCCATGGAACTTTCAACATTCTTATGAGAAATCCAATCTCTGTAGCCTCTAATCGTCTTTTCATTCGCTTGTCTACTGTCCTTAATTCACTTCCATATGTCAGAATTGGCTCTATATAGCACCGATGAACTCTCTTACTCACATCATTTGACATATGCTTTTTGCACGCGACGTCTTTCATTTTGTGAAATGCCATTTTGGCTTGAGCTATTCTGATTTTTATTTCTGTGGTGCATCTTCCATCTGGTGTTACTATTTTGTCTCATTATTTCACTCTCTGCACTTGTTTCCGATTTGTTCCGTTTATATTTTTATGCTGCATGATGGTGATGATTGTTTCTCCGATATGACCATTACTTCTGTTTATTTTTTACTATTCAACTGAGACCTTTCTTGTTGCTTTCTTTTATTATTATGTCTATCATTTCTCTGTCTCTGCTATTAAGACTGTGTCATCCGCATATCGCAAATTGTTTATGTTTTGACCGTCGACTTCAATTCCTTTAATATCGACTATTGATCCCATAACATATTCGCTGTAAAGTGAAAACAAATCCGGCGACAAAACACAGCCTTGTCTGACTCATTGTTTTATATATTGAAATTGTCTTGTTTGGTTGCTAATTCTTATAGCTGTTTTTGTTTCCAGTACATGTTTTTTTATGATTTTCGGATCAGTGCCATCAATGTTTAATTTCTCCGACATATTGATTATTTCCACATGATTTACTTTGTCATATGCTCTGATGTAGACTATGAAGCACATATATAGATCTTTCATTACCTCTATAACTCTTTCTATCAATGTTCCCAGGGTTCTCCACATTGTTCCTCACTTATTTCTGGTTTTATTTTGTTCCTTACACGTCTCATAATTATTCTTAGTAATATTTTAGTCATATGGCTCATGAGACTAATAGTGTGATGGTCCTCACAATCAGTGGCGCCTGACTTCTTCGGTATGGCTACAAAGATAGATTTTAGTAGATCTTCGGGTATGTGTCCAGTGTTATATATGTCATTGAGTAGTTTTGTTATGACTTGTACTCCCAGCTCTCCTAATGCATTTATCTCTTCGATTGTTATATTGTCGGGACCTGGAGCTTTGCCTCTTTTCATGTGTTGAATTGCGTCCTACACTCTGCATTATTGATGGGCCAGTGTCTTTGTTTGAATTGTTTAGCTCTGGTCTTTCATCATCATAGAGTTGACTGATAGATTCTGTCCATCTTTCCATTATCTTCTCCTGTCCCATTATTATATTTCCTTCCTTTGATTTCACACATCCTGAAACGTTGACTTCTTTACTACCTGCTAATTCATTTAACTGATTGTGCATACATTTTGTCTTTCTTTTGATGTTTTTCCATTTCTTCACATTTCTGCTTTAACCATTCTTCTTTTTCTTCTCTGCATTTGTTTTGAATCTCTTTGTGCAATATTTTGTATGCCAGTTCTTCTTTCTTATGCTTTCGTCTTTTGTCCATTAGTCTATTTCTTCTGTCAACCATTTCTTCTTGTTGATTCTTTTACTCACTGGTATTACTTCTTTTGATGTTTGTAGTATCGCTTGTTTGAGCAGTACCCACTGCTCCTCAATGCTCTGCATTTTATCAATAGCATTATATCTGATGTTAGTCAGAAGTAATTTATTTTATGTGATGCTAGTTTTAGGCTTGAGAAGTAATTTGTCTATTTTGTTTGATGCTGGCCTTGGGCTAGAGAAATCATTTGTCTATTTTATTTGATGCTAGCCTTGGACTAGAGAAGTAATTTGTCTATTTTATTTGATGCTAGCTTTGGGCTAGAGAAATAATTTGTCTATTTTATTTGATGCTAGCTTTGGGCTAGAGAAATAATTTGTCTATTTTATTTGATGCTAGCCTCAGGCTAGAGAAATAATTTGTCTATTTTATTTGATGCTAGCTTTGGGCTAGAGAAGTAATTTGTCTATTTTATTTGATGCTAGCTTTGGGCTAGAGAAGTAATTTGTCTATTTTATTTGATGCTAGCTTGGGGCTAGAGAAATAATTTGTCTATTTTATTTGATGCTAGCCTCAGGCTAGAGAAATAATTTGTCTACTTTATTTGATGCTAGCTTGGGGCTAGAGAAGTAATTTGTCTATTTTATTTGATACTAGCTTTGGGCTAGGATGCTAGCTTGGGGCTAGAGAAATAATTTGTCTATTTTATTTGATGCTAGCTTGGGGCTAGAGAAATAATTTGTCTATTTTATTTGATGCTAGCTTGGGGCTAGAGAAATAATTTGTCTATTTTATTTGATGCTAGCTTGGGGCTAGAGAAGTAATTTGTCTATTTTATTAGATGCTAGCTTGGGCTAGAGAACTAATTTGTCTATTTTATTTGATGCTAGCTTTGGGCTAGAGAAGTAATTTGTCTATTTTATTTGATGCTAGCTTTGGGCTAGAGAAGTAATTTGTCTATTTTATTTGATGCTAGCCTCAGGCTAGAGAAATAATTTGTCTATTTTATTTGATGCAAGCCTTAGACTAGAGAAGTAATTTGTCTATTTTATTTGATGCTAGCCTTAGACTAGAGAAGTAATTTGTCTATTTTATTTGATGCTAGCCTTGGGCTAGAGAAGTAATTTGATGTTAGACAAGAGAGATAAATTATCTGTTATTTCATGTTTACTTTAAAGATGATTTATTTCCTCAATATTGTTAGAATTAGCACCAAAGCACTTGAGGCAAACCCATATGTGTTTTCATCAGCTTATTTTGCTATTGAAATTCCTTTTATTTACTGGTGTTGTCAGGAAGTAACACTTGGTGGAGTGGTGGTCAAGTTAACAATGTCTGGATGTCAAGTTGCTCTTCCTTCTGTTAATCCCCTAATAAACCAGACACAAATTGTCTTCTCTCCCTCTATGCCAGCTCAAGTTTGCAATTTTAATGATTAAATACCAGATGGGGTGGAAGTGCAGATCGTTACAGAGAGGGAAATTGGGGAGATCTTAGTGGCCACATGAAAACTTCATGGAGGAAATTAAAAAAAAGCACAACAACGAGAAAAGTGTTGAGTGAAATGACAAGAAGTTAACATTAAAAAAATGGTATATGTAGTAATATTGAAATGATAATGAGGTGTGAATGTAGAAGAGTGAAATGATAATGTGATGTGAATGTAATAATAGTGAAATGATAATGAGGTGTGAATGTAATAATAGTGAAATGATAATGAGGTGTGAATGTAGGAAGAGTGAAATGATAATGAGGTGTGAATGTAATAATAGTGAAATGAAAATGAGATAATGAGGTGTGAATGTAGTAATATTGAAATTATAACTAGATAATGAGGTGTGAATGTAGGAAGAGTGAAATGATAATGAGATGTGAATGTACTAATAGTGAAATGATAATGTGGTGTGAATGTAGTAATAGTGAAACGATAATGAGATAATGAGGTGTGAATGTAGAAGAATGAAATGATAATGAGGTGTGAATGTAGTAATAGTGAAATGATAATGTGATGTGTGTGTAGTAATAGTGAAATGATAATGTGATGTGAATGTAGTAATAGTGTTATGATAATGTGATGTGAATTTAGTAATAGTGAAATGATAATGTGATGTGAATGTAGTAATAGTGAAATGATAATGTGATGTGAATGTAGTAATAGTGAAATGATAATGTGATGTGAATGTAGTAATAGTGAAATGATAATGTGATGTGAATGTAGTAATAGTGAAATGATAATGTGATGTGAATGTAGTATTCGTCATCATCAAGTACCAAGCCTGCTGACATAGGTGATCATGTCTCTCCACAACTTTTGATCACGACAGTTACTTATCATTTCTGTTGTTGACCTTCTGCCAAGCCATTCTCTTAAGCTGTCTGGTATCTTTTCTCTTTGCTTCCCTCTATCTCTTCATCCCTCAATTTTTCCAGTTGTTACAATATATTCCAGTTGTTCTCTTCTCATTGCATGGCCAAAAAATGATGATTGTTTCTTCCTAATACTGGAAATTAGCTCTCTTTTTGCTTTGGCCTCTTTCAGAACGTTTTCATTGCTCTTTTTATCTGTCCATGGTATTCTCAACATTCTTCTGTAAAACCACATTTCTACAGACTCCAGTGATTTTCTTGTCTGTTGTCCTATTGTCGGTGATTCAAATCCATATGTTAAGACTGGCTCTACATAACATTTAAGAACTCTTTTTCTTGTTTCTATTGTCAAAAATGGATTGCATAGTATCTTCCTCATTTTTTGGAAAGATACTTTTGCCTGAGCCATTCTGCATTTCACCTCTGTTGTACATCTTCCGTCTGAGGTTAACAAAGTTCCTAAATATTTAAATTCATTTACCTGTTTTAATATTGTTCCACTTGTCTTTATTTTGCACTGAGGTGATGACTTTTTCTTTGTTGTTCCCATTATTTCTGTCTTTTTGCTATTAAGGCTGAGTCCTTTATTTTTTCTTTCTTTCACTATAATGTCCAACATTTCTTGTAACTCATTTTCACTCTTAGCGATTAAGACTGTATCATCAGCATACCTTAGATTATTTATATTATGACCTCCGATTGTTATTCCAGACATGCCCCTTATGGATCATAAAATAATCTCACTATAAATATTAAATAAATCTGGTGACAGCACACAGCCTTAACACCCTGTTTTATTTGTTGAAACATTCCCAATTGGTTTCCAGTTCTTATGGCCGCTGTTTGTTGCCAGTACATGTTCTTTATTATTCTTAGATCTTTGCTGTCTACGTTTATGCTTTCTAAAATTTTGATTATTTCTTGGTGCTTTACTTTGTCAAATGCCTTGGTGTAATCTATGAAACATAGGTATAGATCTGTTTTCACCTCTATGGCTCTTTCTGCTAAAGATCTTATTATATAAATGGCATTGCTCGTTCCTTTATCTCTAACAAAACCACACTGTTCATCGCTAACTTCTGGATTGACTTTGTTTCGCACTCTTCGCATGATGATTCTTAGTAATATCTTAGTCATGTGACTCATAAGGCTTATTGTGCGATGATCATCACATTCAATCGCACCCGATTTCTTTGGTAGGGCTATGAATATTGATTTGAGCAGGTCATCTGGTATATATCCGCTGTTGTAGATACCATTCAATATTTTTGTTATTATTTCTATTCCAAAATCACCCATGGCTTCACTCTCTTCTTTAATTATATTATCTGGTCCAGGAGCTTTTCCTGCTTTCAGATTGCACAAGGCGTCTTCAACTTCTTCTTTAAGTATTTCTGGTCCTTCTCCATTATCCTTAATATTTACTTCTGTTCGTTCATTATTATAAAAATCTTTAAAGTATTCTGTCCATCGTTCGCTTATGCTTTCTTGTTTAATCAACAGTTCTCATTCCTTTGATCTTAAATATCCATTTCTTATTGCGTTTTTCTTCCTGTTAATTCCTCAATTTGTTTGTATATAGCTTTAGCATCTCCTTTTTGTTGCAATTCAATCTCTATGCATCTCTCTTTTAGTCATGCTTATTTTGCTTCATTGCATTTTATTACAATTTATTTATTTAATCTCTTATACTCATCTTTACTTTCTTTATTTCTTCTTCTTGTATCCATTAGCTGTAAAATTTCGTATGTCATTCATTTTTTTCTTGAATTTGTCCTCACTGGTGGTATGAACTCTTTTGATATTTGTTGCTTTGATTCTTTTAGCATTTCCCATTGTTCATCAATGCTTTGTATCTTCTCTCTAGCATTGTACCGGATCTGAATTGTGAATTTATATTTGTCTTGCAACTTCTTGTCTTATTATGATAATGTGATGTGAATGTAAGTAAAAAAAAAAGTAAAGTATCCCCGTCACGCCAAGTGGCGTATAGGGAATATGGTGTTAGTGACCCTATATTTTACAGACCTTCAGCACATGATTTTTGGGGTAATGTGGTCGGTATCACGCCCGTGCTGCTTTACTTTCCCAGAAAATCCGGTACCCATTTTAAGACTGGGTGAACCCAGAAGCCGTCGGTTGGGATCGAACCCTACCCCTTGTCCTCTGTAGTCCAGTTCACTAACCACTGAGCTGTGATGTGAATGTAGTAGCAGTCAAATGATAATGTGGCGTGAATGTTTTAATAATGAAATTATTATGTAGTGTGAATTTAGTAATAGTGAAATGATAATGAGATGTGTATGTTGTAATAGTAAAATGATAATGTGATATGAATGTAGTAATAGTGAAATTACAATGAGATAAAAATGTAGTAATAGTGAAATGATAATATTATGTGAATGTAGTAATAATGAAATGATAATGAGGTGTGAATGTAGTAATATTAAATGAGGAGGTGTGAATGTAATTATAGTGCAAATATAATGAGGCATGCATGTAGTAATATTTATATGGTAATGAGATGTGAATTTAGTCATAGTGTAATGATAATGAGGTGTGAATGCAGTAATAGTGAATGATAATGATGTGTGAATGTAGTAATAGTGAATGATAATGATGTGTGAATGCAGTAATAGTGAAATGATAATGATGTCTGATTTTAGGAAGAGTAAAATGATAATGAGGTGTGAATGTAGTAATAGTGAAATTATAATGAGGTGTGAATGTAGGAAGAGTGAAATGATAATGAGGTGTGAATGTAATTATAGTAAAATGATAATGATGTGTGAATGTATTAAAAGTGAAATTTTAGTGAAAATGAAAGTGAAAAATTAGAAGAGCAATTGTGTTACTTCACAGTTCAGAGTCCTTGTTAGTGCACAGTTGAGAATCTTTATTAGTGCACAGTTGAGAATCTTTATTAGTGCACAGTTGAGGATCTTTGTTAGTGCACAGTTGAGAATCTTTGTTAGTTCACAGTTGAGAATCTTTATTAGTGCACAGTTGAGAATCTTTATTAGTGCACAGTTGAGAATCTTTGTTAGTTCACAGTTGAGAATCTTTATTAGTGCACAGTTGAGAATCTTTATTAGTGCACAGTTGAGAATCTTTGTTAGTGCACAGTTGAGAATCTTTGTTAGTGCACAGTTGAGAATCTTTGTTAGTGCACAGTTGAGAATCTTTGTTAGTGCACAGTTGAGAATCTTTGTTAGTTCACAGTTGAGAATTGTTTTTAGTTCACAGTTGAGAATTGTTTTTAGTTCACATTTGAGAATCTTTGTTAGTTCACAGTTGAGAATCTCTTTGTTATTTTACAATTGAGAATTATTGTTAGTCCACAATTGAGAATCTTTGTTAGTCCACAATTGAGAATCTTTGTTAGTGCACAGTTGAGAATCTTTGTTAGTGCACAGTTGAGAATCTTTGTTAGTGCACAGTTGAGAATCTTTGTTAGTTCACAGTTGAGAATCTCTTTGTTATTTTACAATTGAGAATTATTGTTAGTCCACAATTGAGAATCTTTGTTAGTCCACAATTGAGAATCTTTGTTAGTCCACAATTGAGAATTATTGTTAGTCCACAATTGAGAATCTTTGTTAGTCCACAATTGAGAATTATTGTTAGTCCACAATTGAGAATCTTTGTTAGTCCACAATTGAGAATTATTGTTAGTCCACAATTGAGAATCTTTGTCGCAACCTTTTGAGATGTCATTAAGCGTGTAGGCCACTGACTGTTTTGTCAATTCGAAGCCAGTGAGAGGAAGATGGCACTGCACGACTCAAGATGATTATACACTTTTCTCAACTTCACAGATGAAGCAATTTAACGACGAGTGGATTAATGAATCATAAATAAAGTGTGCCTGAACTGTCAATGAAAACTTGACCATTGCCCTTTATCTCTCTCTCTCTCTCTCTCTCTCCATGTTTAGGGATCCCCCCACCCCCTGGCAAAGGCAAGAAGAGCAACGCTCTGGTAAGTGTGCAAGTTTTCTTGTTCTTGAACAATTATTGCTTCACTAGAACAGTACCAACCTGTTCAATTCACAGATCATCTTCATTAGAACAGTGCCAATCTGTTCAGTTCACATATCATCTTCATTAGAACAGTGCCAAGTAGTTCAATTCACAGATCATCTTCATTAGAACAGTGCCTAGTAGTTCATTTCACATATCATCTTCATTAGAACAGTGCCAAGTAGTTCAGTTCACAGATCATCTTCATTAGAACAGTGCCAAGTAGTTCAATTCACAGATCATCTTCATTAGAACAGTGCCAATCTGTTCAGTTCACATATCATCTTCATTAGAACAGTGCCAATCTGTTCAGTTCACATATCATCTTCATTAGAACAGTGCCAAGTAGTTCAATTCACAGATCATCTTCATTAGAACAGTGCCTAGTAGTTCAGTTCACAGATCATCTTCACTAGAATAGTGCCCAGTAGTTCAATTCACAGATCATCTTCATTAGAACAGTGCCAAGTAGTTCAATTCACAGATCATCTTCATTAGAACAGTGCCAAGTAGTTCAATTCACATATCATCTTCATTAGAACAGTGCCAAGTAGTTCAATTCACAGATCATCTTCATTAGAACAGTGCCAAGTAGTTCAATTCACATATCATCTTCATTAGAACAGTGCCAAGTAGTTCAATTCACAGATCATCTTCATTAGAACAGTGCCAAGTAGTTCAATTCACAGATCATCTTCATTAGAACAGTGTCCACTAGTTCAGTTATACAAGTTATTGAAATTATTGATCAGTTGTACTACTTGTCCATTCACTTTCATCATCATCATTGAGTGCCGTCTCCGCATCGAAGGTTGGCTACCTTGGAGCGCCATTCCACTCTATGTCTTGCTTTGATGATGCAGATTGTCATAGGCTGACTTGTCCATCGTTTGATGTTACTCGTCCATGTTAGTCTTGGTCTGCATCTGTCTCTTTTACCTTGTATTTTCCCTTCCAATATCATTTTTATTAGACTGTTGTGTCTTTTGACATGATCAAAATATTTCACTTGTCTTGCTCTAATTGTGTTTAGTAGTTCTTTTTTCAGTTTTAGTTTGTTTAAAACTTCCTCGTTTGTTTTCTTTTCTTTCCATCCAATTCTACCTATTCTTCTATAAATCCACATTGTCAAAGCAATTTTCTGTTCTGTTTTCTGGTCTAATGTCCATATTTCCATTCACTTTACTTCTCCATTTACACAATGTCTTTCTTTGTTTCCTCTATCAATTCTTGTCTTTTTGTTCTTCAGGCTAGTGCTTTTGTTCATACTTTCAGTGACTGAGATGTGAACCACTTTCAGTAACTCATTTCTACTGTCAGCCATTGTGTTATGGGTATAGCTCGGGTGGTTTAAACAATGGTCGACCTCTGACTGATATGTCCCTGGCAGATATTAGTATAAACTCACTGAAAATATTGATTGAATGCGGTGATGGTACACTATAGTATAGTCTACTATAGTAGTATGGTCTAGTATAGTCAGTTTGTTAGTCAGTAGTTAGTCAGTCAGTAGTTAGTCAGTCAGTTAGTTAGTTAGTCAGTTGTTAGTCAGTAGTCAGTTACTCAGTAGTTAGTCAGTAGTCAGTTAGTTAGTCAGTAGTTAGTCAGTTAGTCAGTAGTTAGTCAGTTGTTAGTCAGTAGTCAGTTACTCAGTAGTTAGTCAGTAGTCAGTTAGTTAGTTAGTAGTCAGTAGTTAGTCAGTAGTCAGTTAGTCAGTAGTTAGTCAGTTAGTCAGTTGTTAGTCAGTTGTTAGTCAGTAGTCAGTTACTCAGTAGTTAGCCAGTAGTCAGTTACTCAGTAGTTAGTCAGTAGTTAGTCAGTAGTTAGTCAGTTAGTCAGTAGTCAGTTAGTTAGTAGTCAGTAGTTAGTCAGTAGTCAGTTAGTCAGTAGCCAGTTAGTCAGTAGTTAGTCAGTAGTCAGTTAGTCAGTAGTTAGTCAGTAGTTAGTCAGTTAGTCAGTAGTCAGTTAGTTAGTCAGTCTGTTGATATATCTTAACTGGACAACTCCATAACTACTCGTGTATCACACATGTGTCAGTGTATCCTTCAACGTGTAGCCACTGACAACCGCAGATCTGTGTCGATTGAAAGATCTTCTTAGGCTCCCTCTTGTCTGGTATCACTACTTATGACGTGATGCTCCTACAGTCGATTCAGAGTTGTAGATTCACATTCAATGCTCGAGTCACTCCCTCGCCCTTCCACCTAGAGGGCATTTAGAATGTCATACCGGTCCATTGCTCATCCACTCTCCACATCAACTAGCCCACAGACTCTGTCTGCTTCGCATTCCCTCTTACACCCGAATTTCCTGGCACAAAAATAAGGTGTCAATTTTAATCAACCATGACATCGTTAGATACTCCAACCTGCCTTCGAACAAAGCCCGGATCGAACTTTCTAAACACTCGCTGAGTTACTGGGTAGGCAATGCGGATAAAAGTCTACCTCCAGCTAAGTTATTGCCTCAGTTACCGCCATGTTCTCCATTGTCAAACTACTTGTGGTCTAGACAAACCCACTGCTGTCTTCCTTGACAACTTTTCCAACCCCGCCCCCCCCCCTCAACCTGAACTGTGAAGGCCCATGAGTCCCGCCTATGCCGAACAACAGAGACCATTATATGACCACTTCACACCACTTTACGACCACTTCCCACTCAGAACAATTCTCAAAAATGAAAGTCCTAACTTCTGCTTCCACGGTCACAGGGATTCTCTGTCTAGTCTGAAGCTGAGAAGGCCGTACTACACTGCTGGTACTCGTACCAGTTCTCTGTCTAGTCTGAAGATAAGAAGGTTGTACTACACTGCTGGTACTCGTACCAGTTCTCTGTCTAGTCTGAAGATAAGAAGGTTGTACTACACTGCTGGTACTCGTACCAGTTCTCTGTCTAGTCTGAAGATAAGAAGGTCGTACTACACTGCTGGTACTCGTACCAGTTCTCTGTCTAGTCTGAAGCTGAGAAGGTCGAGCTACACTCTGCTGCTGGTAGTCGTACCGAAATCTCACCAGATCCTATGTGCTCAAGTGAATAAATCTGTTGGATGATGTCCTCGGCCTGACTTCCTTCATCAAACTACACCTCTAAGATAGACTCCCATCAAACTACACCTCTAAGATAGACTCCCATCAGATCACACCTCTAAGATAGACTCCCATCAAACTACACCTCTAAGATAGACTCCCATCAATCTACACCTCTAAGATAGACTCCCATCAAATCACAGCTCTAAGATAGACTCCCATCAAACTACACCTCTAAGATAGACTCCCATCAAATCACAGCTCTAAGATAGACTCCCATCAAACTACACCTCTAAGATAGACTCCCATCAATCTACACCTCTAAGATAGACTCCCATCAGACCACATCTCTAAGATAGACTCCCATCAGATCACACCTCTAAGATAGACTCCCATCAAACCACACCTCTAAGATAGGCTCCCATCAGACCACACCTCTAAGATAGACTCCCATCAAACCACACCTCTAAGATATACTCCCATCAAACTACACCTCTAAAGATAGGCTCCCATCAGACCACACCTCTAAGATAGACTCCCATCAAACCACACCTCTAAGATAGACTCCCATCAGATCACACCTCTAAGATAGACTCCCATCAAATCACACCTCTAAGATAGACTCCCATCAGATCACACCTCTAAGATAGACTCCCATCAGATCACACCTCTAAGATAGACTCCCATCAAATCACACCTCTAAGATAGACTCCCACCAGATCACACCTCTAAGATAGACTCCCATCAAACCACACCTCTAAGATAGGCTCCCATCAGATCACACCTCTAAGATAGACTCCCATCAAACCACACCTCTAAGATAGACTCCCATCAGATCACACCTCTAAGATAGACTCCCATCAGATCACACCTCTAAGATAGGCTCCCATCAGATCACACCTCTAAGATAGACTCCCATCAGATCACACCTCTAAGATAGACTCCCATCAAATCACACCTCTAAGATAGACTCCCATCAGATCACACCTCTAAGATAGACTCCCATCAAACCACACCTCTAAGATAGACTCCCATCAAATCACACCTCTAAGATAGACTCCCATCAAACTACACCTCTAAAGATAGACTCCCATCAGACTACACCTCTAAGATAGACTCCCATCAGACTACACCTCTAAGATAGACTCCCATCAGACCACACCTCTAAGATAGACTACCTTGAACCTTCACAAAATGGATGTAACAACAGACGTGTATTGTTGAACCTTCACAAAAATTGATCAACTATCTCAAGTTGTTGCTGACCAGTTTTCTGTTTCATGTCAGTCTCGCAGCTTTGATGAGCGACAGCAACAAGCGGACAACAGGGCCGTCTCTCCCGGAGCATATTTCTTCACCAACCCGGAGCAGAACTTTCATGGTAAGCCATCTTTGACTTTGTTGCGACATATTTTGATCTAAGTTTAAACTGTCTAAGCTTATTATTATTTGTCCTTATATTCTTCCTCTTCTACCTTCCAACTCCCTGTGGAGCATAGGTCTTCAACAATCACTTTCCAAGCCGTTCTATTTCTTGCCATTCTTTTAAAATAATTCCATATCTTTATCATCTTTATCTCTGCTTCCATCGGTCTTCTCCAAGAAGATGCTGGTCACCCTCTTTGTCTTTTTTCTTGGGGATTCCAAAAAATAGCCCGTCGTGTAATACTCTCTTTTGGCTTCCGCAGTGTATGCGCAATCCAGCACCTTCGTCTTCACTGCATCTCTTTGTCCACTAGTATTTGACTGGTATATCTCCGTATCTATCTATCTATCTTTCGTTCGCCTGAAGCATTGTCTATATCTGCAATGTCGTTTCCTGTATAAATGTTACTGTCTTTTGTAATTCTTGCAGTGGCCCATATAGTTTTGTCTGTAGTGTTGTATCTATGGGCCAATGGATTTTCCTCAGTCTACTATATTCAGTGCAGTCTTGAAGTATGTGTTCAGCAGTCTGGGGCGCCTGTCCACATGTACAAGTAGTTGAGGTGCCGATCTTGAATTTTGTATACATGTGACTATGGAGTCGATTGTGTCCTGTTCTGAGACGTATAATGATAACTTGTTCATATCTATTCATATTATAAAAGGCATCCTGATTTGGGGCTTGTGGTCCTCTGATTGATTTGATTATCTGTTTCTTATGATGGTATGTAACAGGTGTATCTAGTTGTGTGCCTGTTGAACCTTCCTTTGCCAACTGATCTGCTTTCTCATTTCCTGGTATTCCACAGTGAGATGGGATCCACTGCAGGGCAACCCTGTGGTGCTTGCAGAGTTCAGTCAATAAGGTCTGCAGATGTGGTAATTTTCTGGATTGTAGTGCCTGGAGTACTGATCTTGCATCTGTCAAAAACACTACAGGCTGCGGGCTAAGATTAATGTTCAGCAGTTTTTCTATTGCTAACTTTATTGCTTGTATTTCTGCATCATAATTGTGACAATATTTCCCTGTTGCTATTTTATTCATATCCCTAGTGTTATTTGGGTATTCTATATATGCACCTGCTCCCCCATTTTTTACTGCATTCTGTGCTGATCCATCTGTATACACACGAATCCATAGGTCTTGTGGGTATTCTTCATCCAGGAAACTGAGAGTTATTGTTTTTCGCTGTAGACTATTCTGTTCCTCTTTATCAACTATTCCTTTCACTTCTGTCCGTATTTGAACTGATAATCCAGATTCCTCTGTCCAGGGAGTCTGTTCTGGTATGGGCAGTAGGGGGTTAACAGCTCTTGGCATGTCTGGTGTTTGTCTACTAATACGCTTGGCTTGGTGGATAAAACTGCTTCTCTTAAGTCGTCCCAATGCAAGATTTTGGAATCGGTTCTTCATTGGATGTCTCGGCATGCAAGCAAATTTTTCTGCCTGTATCAGCACCTTTGTGTCCCTCCGTTCTCTCAGTGCTGGTATCCTCCACAATTTCTCCATCTCTAATATTGGTGTTGATTTCATTGCTCCTGTGATGACCCTAAGTGCCTGGTTTTGTACTTTATCCAGTTCTTGAAGTGTGGTGTTTGATGCTGAACACCATGCAGATGATCCATATTCTAAATGTGGGCGTATACTCTGTTGGTAAACTTTACTGAGTATTTTCCCACTCGCACCCCACGTAGTTCCACACAGCTTTCTTAGAATAGCCAATTTTCTCCTTGCTTTTTGGGTTGCCTTATTTATCTGCTGTTTCCAAGATAGTTTGTTATCAAATGTAACTCCGAGATACGTAGCCTGTATGTCTTCTTTCACAGGCTCATTGTTTATATAGATGGCTCCTGCTTTTTGTTTTGGGGAAAGAGTGAAAAGTGTAGTACTGCATTTGTCTGTATTGATGCTGATACACCATCTATTTGTCCATGAATTCAGTGCATTCATAGCTCTTTGTAACAATTTGGAGGCCACTGTTGCATACTCCTCTGTGCACCACATTACCAAGTCATCTGCATACATTGCCACTTTGATACCATGTGGTAGTTCAGTAACTAGGTCATTGATGTAGATCAGAAAAAGTGTTGGAGATAGTACCCCTCCCTGTGGAACGCCCTGGCGCAGTAAGACCTTCTTACTCTTAAGACCATCCAGTTGCACTCTGGCTCTCCTGTTATGCAGGTATGCTTTGACCCATTTGTACATCCTGCCATTTACTCCATAATTTCTCAGTTTCTTCAAAAGCCCTTCCTTCCATACCTTATCAAATGCTTTCTTTAGGTCTATCCATGCTGCTAGTACCAGTTTCTTTTCTTGAAACGCATCCTCAATTTCCTGGGAAAGATAGGTTGCCTGATCTTCGGTAGAGTAACACTGTCTAAAGCCTGCTTGTTGTGGGACAAGGAGATTTTCACTTTCCAGGTACCACTGCAGTCTGAGATTGATTATACGTTCCATTGTTTTACACAAACAGCTTGTAAGGCTGATTGGTCTATAGCTGGATGTCATTGAACCATCTTTTCCTGGCTTTAGTAATGGTATCATAATTGCTTCTCTCCATGCCTGTGGCACTTTACCTGTGATCCAGCAAATGTTGTAGATCTGCAGTAGTTTTGCTTTAGCTGCAGTTCCCAAGTTCTTAATCATTTCATTAGACACTCCATCACTACCTGGTGACTTTTTCATTTTTAATTTGGATATTGCCAGCTCTAGCTCTCTTTGTGTAATGGGTATTTCCATGACTTCATGTGCAGTCTCTTCTTGTCTTGCATTTTGTTGTTTTAGACGGGTCTCTTGACGTTTCTCTAGGCTAATTTCAATATTGTTGTCATTTGCAAAGGAGTCTGCAAAGTGATTTGCTGCATGTTTACCTGTTAGAATGTTTCCATCCTTCTTCAGTGTAATTTTTGTGTTCCCTTCTGTACCCTCATCATTCAGCTGTTTTACAAGCTTCCACACTTTTCTTGTGTCTCGTTCTAGATTCATGTACTCTGTTTTCTCTTTCCAACTTCTCCGTCTGGCTTGTAGTTTAGCCCATTGAAATTTGGCTTTAGCATGCTGATAGTTATTGTGGTGTTCCTGGCAGGGGTTATTTTCTGCTTGTTTTCGAGATGTTTCCATGTCATTGTGCAGTTGCTCTAGTTCACTATTCCAGTATGGTTTGTAGTGTTTCCGTGCCCCTCTGGTTATTGTTTCACTGGCAGCTTGTATTATTAGTCTACTGAATTCATCAACTATTTTGTTGATGTCTCTGTCTGTATTTAGATCTTTAGTCAGTACACTGGTGTAATGTTGATACATTTTCCAGTCTGCCTTTTTGTAATTCCATCTGGAGAGAGTGCTGCTCTCCCTGACGGCCTCATTTTGCACCACTAAAAAGACAGGTCGGTGGTCGCTGCCTCCAAGTTGTTTCCCAACAATACGTGTGATATTCCAATCCAGGTCTGGTGAATGGAAAGCAAGGTCTGGTGTAGATGTGGTATGCCATGATCTGGAATAGAATGTTGGTGGATCTGTTGCCTGGTTTAATAGTATAAGCCCATTGTCATCCTGCCAATTTTCAAGTTCTTCACCTCTCTTGTCCATATCTTCATAGCCCCAGCTCTGTGAATGGCTGTTAAAGTCTCCACATACAATTATTCTTTCTTTTAATGTAATTGTGTCTAGTGCTAGTGGGCGGTCACTCGGACAGTAGTAGTTTAGTAGATGGAAGTCTGTATTTCCTGTCCTGAGGTGCAGTATTTGATATTCCGCCCCATCCATATACACTTCAATCTGACATGCATTAATGTTGTTCCTTACAAGAGTCAGTATTCCGCCCTTTTGTCTGTTTTTCCTGTCAGATCGGTAGCACTGGTATCCCCTAATCTTCAAGGCTATGTCGTTGTTTAGATGGGTTTCCTGCAAACAGCATATGCTTACTTGTTCTTCATGCAGGATATTTTCTAATTCTATCTTTTTACTGTACCCATCTCTTTTGCTGTTGATGCCTTCAGCATTCCAGTGCATTATTTTGAGTGGTCTTATTTTGGGTTGGCCAGTAACTCTATTCTCTCGCCCCCTGACTCCACAGAGCGATTGAGAAGGACATCCAGTAATATAGGTTGGGCCCTTTCGAGGCTGAGGGCCCGGCGCTGCACCTGCCTGAGTGTCCATCACAGGGCGAGTGCCATATCGATTTGCAGTTATAGGCATGCTTCCCATTGGCGTGAGTGCGTGGCATCCTGATTTTTGTAGTGCGCCTTTTGGCTGGTTGCCTCCGTAATTCTACGTTAGTGATTTTGTCCTGCCTTTTATTCTCCATTAGCATCCGTTATGATCATCTCTTATTTTTCACCACCATTTTCTCTCTCTCTCTCTTCCATGGATGCACCAACTGGTGCTGTCTTTGGTACAGCCACAAAGTTACAGGACTGGATGCACCAACTGGTGCTGTCTTTGGTACAGCCACAAAGTTACATGAATGGATGCACCAACTGGTGCTGTCTTTGGTACAGCCACAAAGTTATAGAAATGGATGCACCAACTGGTGCTGTCTTTGGTACAGCCACAAAGTTACAGGAATGGATGCACCAACTGGTGCTGTCTTTGGTACAGCCACAAAGTTATAGAAATGGATGCACCAACCGATGCTGTCTTTGGTACAGCCACAAAGTTACAGGACTGGATGCACCAACTGGTGCTGTCTTTGGTACAACCACAAAGTTATAGAAATGGATGCACCAACCGATGCTGTCTTTGGTACAGCCACAAAGTTACAGGAATGGATGCACCAACCGATACTGTCTTTGGTACAACCACAAAGTTACAGGAATGGATGCACCAGCCGATGCTGTCTTTGGTACAGCCACAAAGTTACAGGAATGGATGCACCAACCGATGCTGTCTTTGGTACAACCACAAAGTTACAGGAATGAATGCACCAACCGATGCTGTCTTTGGTACAACCACAAAGTTACAGGAATTCATGCACCAACCTATGCTGTCTTTGGTACAACCACAAAGTTACAGGAATTGATGCACCAACCTATGCTGTCTTTGGTGCAACCACAAAGTTCGGAGAAAAGAAAAAACTCATGGAAATGTCAAAAAGATGGTGACAATGCTCCTGGTTGGCTTTCATTGCTGTCTATTCTGCTGTCAAGGAGTAGGCAGGTAACAGGGAATACAAGATTCTTATGTATTTAAGAGGTGTAGGGCCAAGATGTCAGGTCGGGTAATTTTACCTGCTACTGTATGCAGTAAACAGTACAACCTGTGGCTGCCCTGCTGCCTTGCAGGTAAGCTCGGGAGAATGAAAGGCTAAGGGAGGGTACCCCGAAGTAAAACAACCCAACTGCCTTGTGGGTGAGACTTTTTAGTCAAAGGCTAGCGGAGCCAACCGTAAACAAACCGACGGAAGGCAACAGAAAACCACCGTCGTAACTTCTTTGTACAATCATGAATCGCAAAGAGAAAAAATAACAGACAGCTTAAGAGAATGACTTGGCAGAAGGTCAACAACAGAAATGATAAGTAGCTGTCGAGATCGAAAGTTGTAGAGAGACATGATCACCTACGCCAGCAGTCCCGGTACTTGATGATGATGATGAGGGCCATGAAGATTAAAAAATCTGTCATCATCATTATCATCGAGTGCCGTCTCCGCAACGAAGGTTGGCTACCATGGATCGCCATTCTACTCTGTTTCTTGCTTTGATGGTGCAGGTTGTCATAGATTGAGTTGTCCATCTTTTGATGTTACTCGTCCATGTTAGTCTTGGTCGGCCTCTGCCTCTTTTACCTTGTATTTTCTCTTCCAATATTACATTTTGTAGGCTGTTATGTCTTTTAACGTGTCCCAAAAATTTCATTTGTCTTGTCTTAATTGTATTTTTTAAATTTTTAATTGTTTTAAAACTTCATCGTTTGTTTTCTTTTCTTTCCACCCAATTCTACCTATTCTTCTGTAAATCCACATTTCAAAGGCTCCAATTTTCTGTTCTGTTTTCTTGTCTAATGCCCATGTTTCTGCACCATACGGGAAAAAATCTCTATACAGAACATAAGATCAGTATCGCGCAGGGAGTAAAGGATAGTATAAGTGAGTTAGTTCAAGGGGAGTAGCCACGAGTGAAAAGAGAACAAAGTAGACACAAGGTCAAGGACGGGAATGGACTTGACAATGTAGTTTAGAGAGGGATACGTGACGTATTTAGTTAACAATATATTGACAAACAGAAAAGGGGTCAATGTCGCGAGTAAGGTAAAGATGTTCTAGAAGTTTCGAGCGATGGGCAGAACTAAGAGATGACGGAGGTTTTGTCAAATCGAGACAAAGGTCAAAGAATGAACGGATCAAAATCTGATTGGTTGAGGAAATGGGTATTTAAACGGGTGCACAGGCAAATTCAAGAAGGATCACTAGTAGTCTGAGAGGGAAGGGCCTGGCCAACACTAGACGGGCGTTAAGCCAGGACCCGTACATGAGTGGTATGCTCAAATACTCCGATAATGTGTAAAGACCAGTAGCTAAGCAAACAGCTGAAGATCATTCGGAGTACCAGATTACACAAGTTTTAAAGGTATTCCAGATAGTCTGTGAAGGAGATGGTTGATTAAAATGAACCATGCAGGAGCGGAATGCTCAGGTTTGTAGATAGTGTTTATAAGGGCACAGGGACTTCCGTTTCTAAGATGGCGGATCTAGTCCACGTTCTCTCGATCGTTGCAGAAAGTGCATTAGATGTCTGATTAATATCGGTTCTCCATTGCACTCCTATGCGTTAAAGTCAGGATGATGATCTACTTATTACATCTGCGCAGATAAAACAATGTCGTACGCGGGCAATATACCAAGTGTTGTGAATGCGACCTTCCATCGTCTAGGCTTGTTCTGAGCTTTACGTTACATTGGTGCTGTTCGTGACCGTTATTGGATTTGCTTGACGCAAGTTATTTCCGTGTTACTTATTAATGTAAAATGCTTCGTCAGCCGCAGTTTTATCTCTTTGGGGAATTTTCACCATGTTCTGTTCGTCGTGGGCTACATTCACTAGAGTAATCAGGATTCTAAAGGGCACGTCATTGCAGTGCGTCCGACATTGCTATGTGTGTTACGTCATCATAATGGCTCATCGTAAATCCCTAGACCGGCCTTACGCTAATCGGACGGTCTGTTGTTTGATGTGCGACGGGGATAATCTGACGACTAACTGGTGTTTATATTGTCGAAATTGGAGTTAACAACGATGACCTAACATCATCAAGCGCTATACATTTTTAAAGAAATATGACGTTCATCACTTTCGGGAGGACGTGAACTTCTGGTGTATGGTGGATAGGCGGCAGGAACCATTGCAGGCTATGCATGAAGAGTGTTCCTTGTTGCAGTTTCCTCATATTCCAAGTCCATGGGGGACTGGTTGGTCGCGAGGCAAGACGCCAGCCTCGGGACAGAGAGGATGTGGGTTCAAATCTCGGCTACACCGATTATTTATGATTTATGATTTCTCTCTGCGACAACCACCCCTGGTCTCAGCAGCGAGGCCCGGCTTGAAACATCAGTTACTCATCGGCGAAAAAAACATGAATACCTCCGAAGTTGGAGTTATTTGCCTGTGCGGCGAGGGACACCTGTGCACACGGCTTCCAGGGAAAAATGGATTAACACGCAAAATTCAGTTCCTAGTCTCCAGGGACTTCGTCAGAGTTGAAAGCTGGTGAACGCAACAACAACAACAACAATAAGGGCACAGAACTAAATAGTCAGCTAAGTAGCATGCGGAGTGATAAGAGAAAACCACCAGCATTATTATTGGCATAAAAGTCACGTCGACTAGACATCAGAGGAGCGGAGTGACCAGTTGGAGTGATGAGGTTCATACATTAAGTAGTCACCACAGCCGATCATAAATCTAGAACAACAAGCAAAACGTGCAGGAGAGTAAACCAAGTAAGGAATGACGGAAGGCCAAACATTGCAACGTTAGGAGAGAGCGAAACGCTTAGGGGAGCTAACGTAGGTACCAGAAAGGTACTGAGCACATCAGGAGCAAAATAGAAGGAGGTAGGGTGTTAGATATCCGTGCTTGATAATGCCGGAGAGTGTGTAGTTTGGAATCGAACAATCTATCTATCTATTGACCTTTCGAGCCGTAGCCGGCCCATAGGGTGTATACCAAGATACTCCTTCTATTATCTGAATTTTTGTTCTAGCAGTTTTCAATTCTTTTAAAGATATTTTATCAAATCTCGCCATTTGTCTCTGTTCTGTGCAAGCAGCTCTATCTCATTGAGGGAGCCAAGTCCTGCTGCTCTTGCCTCTCTCATCAATGTTCTTCTTAGTGTCTCGGACAATATATAGATATATAACCCACTAAAGTGTGACTTAAGTAGTCTCATGAATTAAAACAGATATTCCGTGTTTGAGGGAGGACAAAATGATATGAGGTGTGACATTAAATAACTTTGTGAATTAAGAAGTAATATATTCCTGTATGGTGTAGAAACATGGACATTAGACAAGAAAACAGAACAGAAAATTGAAGCCTTTGAAATGTGGATTTTATAGAAGAATAGGTAGAATTGGATGGAAAGAAAAGAACAAACACAAAGCCAAAGGAAGCACGAGATACAACGAACCGAGGCTTCCAAACACGCACATGTGCCTCTAATATGGGCAGACGAAGAACAATTTGAGCCAGAATCCCACAGACCTGAAACTACAATCAATTATTAGCTGATGTTATCAAGACGACGACGGAAGTGATATCATAGACTATAAAGAGTATGCAAGTAATTGCCGCGCTGTTGTAGAGCTGTCGCCACACAGTGCGTGTGTTCAACTCGTTCTCTCTATATAATGCAACCTATTCATTCATGTAAAAAAATCAGTTCAAATGAAATATTTCATTGATTTGTATTCCAGAACAACTCCATGACAACTTTGCTGGCAACAACGCTGTCCGAGCTGATAACGAGAAAAGCTGCCTTCCGACATCAGCTCTACCACCACCCATAGAAGAGGCAGACGAAGGTAAGTCCATGACCTCAGCTCTACCACCACCCATAGAAGAGGCAGACAAAGGTAAGTCTATGGTCTCAGCTCTACCACCGCCCATAGAAGAGGCAGACAAAGGTAAGTCTATGACCTCAGCTCTACCATCGCCCATAGAAGAGGCAGACGAAGGTAAGTCCATGACCTCAGTTCTACCATCGGCCATAGAAGAGGCAGACAAAGGTAAGTCTATGACCTCAGCTCTACCACCACCCATAGAAGAGGCAGACGAAGGTAAGTCCATGACCTCAGCTGTACCACCACCCATAGAAGAGGCAGACAAAGGTAAGTCCATGACCTCAGCTCTACCACCACCCATAGAAGAGGCAGACAAAGGTAAGTCTATGACCTCAGCTCTACCACCACCCATAGAAGAGGCAGACGAAGGTAAGTCCATGACCTCAGCTCTACCACCACCCATAGAAGAGGCAGACGAAGGTAAGTCCATGACCTCAGCTGTACCACCGCCCATAGAAGAGGCAGACGAAGGTAAGTCTATGACCTCAGCTCTACCACCACCCATAGAAGAGGCAGACAAAGGTAAGTCCATGATCTCAGCTCTACCATCGCCCATAGAAGAGGCAGACGAAGGTAAGTCCATGACCTCAGCTGTACCACCGCCCATAGAAGAGGCAGACAAAGGTAAGTCCATGACCTCAGCTGTACCACCGCCCATAGAAGAGGCAGACGAAGGTAAGTCCATGATCTCAGCTCTACCATCGCCCATAGAAGAGGCAGACAAAGGTAAGTCCATGACCTCAGCTCTACCACCGCCCATAGAAGAGGCAGACGAAGGTAAGTCTATGACCTCAGCTCTACCACCACCCATAGAAGAGGCAGACAAAGGTAAGTCCATGATCTCAGCTCTACCATCGCCCATAGAAGAGGCAGACAAAGGTAAGTCTATGACCTCAGCTCTACCATCGCCCATAGAAGAGGAAGGCAAAGGTAAGTCCATGACCTCAGCTCTACCATCGCCCATAGAAGAGGAAGACAAGGTAAGTCCATGACCTCAGCTCTACCATCGCCCATAGAAGAGGCAGACGAAGGTAAGTCTATGACCTCAGTTCTACCATCGGCCATAGAAGAGGCAGACAAAGGTAAGTCCATGACCTCAGCTCTAACATCGCCCTTAGAAGAGGAAGACAAGGTAAGTCCATGACCTCAGCTCTACCATCGCCCATAGAAGAGGCAGACGACGGTAAGTCCATGACCTCAGCTCTACCATCGCCCATAGAAGAGGCAGACAAAGGGAAGTCCATGACGTCCGTTGGTGGCCAGAACACAGCTGGGAAATAACAATTACACTTTGTACATTTGGGCATGGGTGCACTTTAATCTTTGGGACATGGGTACACTTTAATCTTTGGGACATGGGTACACTTTAATCTTTGGGATATGGGTACACTTTGTACATTGGTACATAGAAAACTTGGTACATCTCTGAGAGATTATGACTTCTATAAAGGCACCATCTCATGGCATATTTATGAAGACCAACTGTACACAACACATCACAGTGCATCACAACGCAACATATCACATCACAGCACATTACAACACACCACATCACATAACAACGCAACACAGCGCAACCCATCATAACGCAACACACCACAACGCAACACATCACAACGCAACACATCACAACGCAACACATCACAACGCAACACATTATAATACACCACAACATAACACATCACAATGCAACAAAACACATTGCAACACAACACATCACAACACAACACAACACACCACAACACAATACAACACAACGCATCATGTTTGGTTAGTCGTCAGAAAGAAGTTTATGGTTTGTTTGGTTCGTTACATCATAGAGAATTACATATTTGGTTCTATTTCACATCATAGAGAACTACATATATTGGTTCTTTTTTATATCATAGAGAACTACATATTTTGGTTGGTCGTTACATCATAGAGAACTACATATTTGGTTCTATTTCACATCATAGAGAACTACATATATTGGTTCTTTTTTATATCATAGAGAACTACATATTTTGGTTGGTCATTACATCATAGAGAACTACATATTTTGGTTGGTTGTTACATCATAGAGAACTATATTTTGGTTCTATTTTATATCACAGAGAACTACATATTTTGGTTGGTCGTTACATCATAGAGAACTACATATTTTGGTTCTTTTTTACATCATAGAGAACTACATATTTTGGTTGGTCATTACATCATAGAGAACTACATATTTTGGTTGGTCATTACATCATAAAGAACTACATATTTTGGTTGGTCATTACATCATAGAGAACTACATATTTTGGTTGGTCGTTACATCATAGAGAACTACATATTGTGGTTGGTCATTACATCATAGAGAACTACATATTTTGGTTGGTCGTTACATCATAGAGAACTACATATTTTGGTTGGTCATTACATCATAGAGAACTACATATTTTGGTTGGTCATTACATCATAGAGAACTACATATTTTGGTTGGTCGTTACATCATAGAGAACTACATATTTTGGTTGGTCTTACATCATAGAGAACTACATATTTTGGTTCTTCGTTACATCATAGAGAATTACATATTTTGGTTCGTCATTACATCATAGAGAACTACATATTTTGGTTCTTCGTTACATCATAGAGAACTACATATTTTGGTTGGTCATTATACATCATAGAGAACTACATATTTTGGTTGGTCATTACATCATAAAGAACTACATATTTTGGTTGGTCGTTACATCATAAAGAACTACATATTTTGGTTGGTCATTACATCATAGAGAACTACATATTTTGGTTCTTCGTTACATCATAGAGAACTACATATTTTGGTTCTATTTTATATCATAGAGAACTACATATTTTGGTTCTTCGTTACATCATAGAGAACTACATATTTTGGTTCTATTTTATATCACAGAGAACTACATATTTTGGTTGGTCATTACATCATAGAGAACTACATATTTTGGTTGGTCATTACATCATAAAGAACTACATATTTTGGTTGGTCATTACATCATAGAGAACTACATATTTTGGTTGGTTGTTACATCATAGAGAACTACATATTTTGGTTGGTTATTACATCATAGAGAACTACATATTTTGGTTGGTCGTTACATCATAGAGAACTACATATTTTGGTTGGTCGTTACATCATAGAGAACTACATATTTTGGTTGGTCTTACATCATAGAGAACTACATATTTTGGTTCTTCGTTACATCATAGAGAATTACATATTTTGGTTCGTCATTACATCATAGAGAACTACATATTTTGGTTCTTCGTTACATCATAGAGAACTACATATTTTGGTTCTTTTTTACATCATAGAGAACTACATATTTTGGTTGGTCATTACATCATAGAGAACTACATATTTTGGTTGGTCGTTACATCATAGAGAACTACATATTTTGGTTCGTCATTACATCATAGAGAACTACATATTTTGGTTCTTCGTTACATCATAGAGAACTACATATTTTGGTTCTATTTTATATCATAGAGAACTACATATTTTGGTTGGTTGTTACATCATAGAGAACTACATATTTTGGTTATATTTTATATCACAGAGAACTACATATTTTGGTTGGTCATTACATCATAGAGAACTACATATTTTGGTTCATTTTTTACTTTTACATCATAGAGAACTACATATTTTGGTTTTTCGTTACATCATAGAGAACTACATATTTTGGTTGGTCATTACATCATAGAGAACTACATATTTTGGTTGGTCATTACATCATAGAGAACTACATATTTTGTTTGGTCGTTACATCATAGAGAACTACATATTGTGGTAGGTCGTTACGTCAAAGAGAACTACGTATTTTGGTATTTCTAGAGAAAACGAAGTATTTTGTATTCTCTTTTCTCTTTCATTAATTTTGTGTCTCTTATTTAGTAAATTAATCTCACCTATTTCTCTTGTTCCGTTCCAAGTTATCTCCCCTACAATCGCAGCTAGAGCCTTATCTTCTTTATCTTATTAGTCAAGCGGCATAACTCGTGCTTGCATTCCTTCTTACCTGTCACGTTGTTTACGTGCTTTGGCGCGGTCTCATAAAAAATTCTCCAGTGTGGGAACACTTACATGCAATTTGCGTTAAGTCTCTTTCGCTGCAAGAGTAGATTGGAGATGTGCTGTGTGGCTCGATTCCGAATACTTTTTGTTTTGAGAAACACTCCGTGTTATAAGTATTCACAATTGGGTATTTTCCATCTGAAATGTCCCATTTGAGAAACACTCCGTGTTATAAGTATTCACAATTGGGTATTTTCCATCTGAAATGTCCCATTTGAGAAACACTCCGTATTATAAGTATTCACAATTGGGTATTTTCCATCTGAAATGTCCCATTTGAGAAACACTCCGTGTTATAAGTATTCACAATTGGGTATTTTCCATCTGAAATGTCCATTTGAGAAACACTCCGTGTTATAAGTATTCACAATTGGGTATTTTCCATCTGAAATGTCCCATTTGAGAAAAACTTCGTATTATAAGTATTCACAATTGGGTATTTTCCATCTGAAATGTCCCATTTGAGAAACACTCCGTATTATAAGTATTCACAATTGGGTATTTTCCATCTGAAATGTCCCATTTGAGAAACACTCCGTGTTATAAGTATTCACAATTGGGTATTTTCCATCTGAAATGTCCCATTTGAGAAACACTCCGTATTATAAGTATTCACAATTGGGTATTTTCCATCTGAAATGTCCCATTTGAGAAACACTCCGTGTTATAAGTATTCACAATTGGGTATTTTCCACCTGAAATGTCCCATTTGAGAAACACTCCGTGTTATAAGTATTCACAATTGGGTATTTTCCATCTGAAATGTCCCATTTGAGAAAAACTTCGTATTATAAGTATTCACAATTGGGTATTTTCCATCCGAAATGTCCCATTTGAGAAACACTTCGTATTATAAGTATTCACAATTGGGTATTTTCCATCTGAAATGTCCCATTTGAGAAACACTCCGTATTATAAGTATTCACAATTGGGTATTTTCCATCTGAAATGTCCCATTTGAGAAACACTCCGTGTTATAAGTATTCACAATTGGGTATTTTCCAGCTGAAATGTCCCATTTGAGAAACACTCCGTATTATAAGTATTCACAATTGGGTATTTTCCAGCTGAAATGTTCCATTTGAGAAACACTCCGTGTTATAAGTATTCACAACTGAATATTTTCCATCTGAAGTGTCCCATTTGAGAAACACTCCGTGTTATAAGTATTCACAATTGGGTATTTTCCAGCTGAAATGTCCCATTTGAGAAACACTCCGTATTATAAGTATTCACAATTGGGTATTTTCCAGCTGAAATGTTCCATTTGAGAAACACTCCGTGTTATAAGTATTCACAATTAAATATTTTCCATCTGAAATGTCCCATTTTCATTCAGAAACGCCAACATTCGTATTTTTCTCTCTCTCTCTCTCTGCGTTCAGGACTCAATCAGAGTAAGGATTCCAGACTCTCATATGAAGTCAGCTGTCAGGCTAAGTGTGTTGATCGCCCCCACAGACAGAACATCACAATTAGAGTCTGTCAGATCCACTCTGACTGAACACCCGTTAATACGTTGCACTGTGTTCTGCGCCAGTGGCCCAGTGCATCCGATTTCAGCCAGCATTTTTTCAGGTTTGCTTTCCTTAGCCTTTGATTGTCCCCAATCTTCCTGCAAGGCAGCAGTTGATCTTTTCTGTCGGGGGATTCTGCCCTTAGATGGTCGGCCTTCCCAGGTTTACGAGCACCATCTGCCCGAGTCACTAGAGGTGACTAACACAGACATGCGACTTGTAATATGAGGAAACTGCAACAAGGAACACATTTCATGCATAGCCTTCATTTGTTCCCGCCGCCTATCCCCATATACCGGTAAGTCACGTCCTCTTGAAAATGATGATCATCGTAGCACTTGATGATGTTAGGCCATCGTTGATGACTCCAATTCCGAACATATAGACACACAGTCAGTCGTCAAATTATTCTTGTTGCACATCAAACAGCAGACCGTAAGATTTGCACACTGCCGGTTTAGGGAACCAATACGATGACGTAGGACACAATGTCGCCAAACTCATAATCTCGATACCTTTAGACTTATGTCTGATTACTCAAGTGTAAACAGTCTACGACGAACAAAACACGAAGCAACTTCCCCAAAGAGACAAAACTGCGACTGACGAAGTAGTTTACATTAATGTGTAACGTGGAAATAACTTGCGTCAAAGAATCCCAATAACGGTCTTGAACAGCACTAATGTGACGTAAAGCACAGATCTAGTCTAGACGGAGGAATGTCTCACTCACAACACTTGATTCGTCAAAAAACGGACTGTTGTCGACCTACGACCTCGCCTTAGCGACACAGATGTATCAAGCATATCATCATTTTGACTTTTACGCAGAAAAGTGCAATGAAGATCCGAAATTAATCAGACCTTGGGTGCATTTTCTGCAGCGATCGAGAGGACGTGGACTAGATCCGCCATCTTGGAAACGGAAGTCATATTCTTATTTTGAGGGAGACTCTAGAAAGTGGACCAAAAAAAAAAAAAAAGTAAAGTATCCCCGTCACGCCAAATGGCCTATAGGAAATATGGTGTTAGTGACCATACATTTTACAGACCTTCGGCACATGATTTTTGGGGTAATGTGGTTGGTATTACGCCCGTACCGCTTTACTTTCCCAGAAAAAAAAATCCGGTACCCATTAAAGGCTGGGTGAACTGGAGGCCGTAGGTTGGATCGAATCCTACCTCTTGTCCTTTGTAGTCCAGTTCACTAACCACTGAGCTATCGCGGCTCCCAAAGTGGACAAAAGCCGAATGGGAATGTTTCGGCTCAAAGAGATGCAGCAAAGCGGTGGGTATAATCTAGACTGATAAGCTCCGTCAGTGTGCAGCTTGGCTGTTTTGTCTATTTGATTTATTTGTTGTGCAGAAATCCATGGTGGGAGAGAAGTCACAGAACAGAAACCGTGTTTGGGTCCAGGTGAGGCCCACATTCAACCACGATATTGTTACAGAATACACTCTGATAATTTCCTAAAGTCGTCTGTGTTCCCAATGCAGGCGTAGCAAGCTCACACCTGACCAACGTTGTCTAAGGTGAACCAACCAGCCGTCAGCTTGTGCACGAGCTAGCCCACAATGCCTCACATCTCTTTGTGGCGTTTTCGTTCTAGGTCTAGCTTCTGCTCCAACATCTTGTACTCACAAATAATGTTGGTGAAGGTGGCCGTGTGTATTTGATGTTCGTCCTCTCCTAGAAGTGGCCTGTACATAAACAAAGTAGTTTGCTGATATATAAACAACCGCTCAAACTCGAATGTAGAATATCAGCTTCTTCATTCATTGTCAGTTCATTCTGGAAGTTTCGAGCAAACATTGGTAACAAAGAGAACCAAAGAGAACGATTTACAAGAGAATTATTTGTTCTAGAAATGTGTGGATTTGAAAAAAATAACATGCGTCTGTTTATAGTTTGTTATTTGAGTATCAATTCATTGTATGAGGAATCAGTGATCAGTTGTACTTCTATTGTTGACTCTACTGTCGTCGCTTATAGTCAAGAATGTGTCACCGGATGTACTAGAAGAGTGTTGGTGTGTAAGGGGTAGCTCCGTTCTATGGAGTCTTTGATGCAACCTTCGTGCTTTCACATGCAACGATGTGGTGTATACAAGCCGTCAAGGGAATTGAGGCATGCTACGGTAGGCATAACCAGGCTGTTGTATCTTATGTTTATGTAGACCACTTCTCCCTTTTCTACTCTCAGTGACAACTGCTACTATTTGTAGTTATGGGGATCACTTCTCCTGGCTACTCTCAGTGACAACTGCTACTATCTGTAGCTGTGTGGATCACTTCTCCTGGCTACTCTCAGTGACAATTGCTACTATCTGTAGTTGTGTGGATCACTTCTGGCTACTCTCAGTGACAACTGCTACTATCTGTAGTTGTGTGGATCACATAGAATGTGGAAGCATAGGTCTTCAACAAACACTTTCAGCTCCCTGTGGAGCACAGATCTTCAACAAACACTTTCAGCTCCCTGTGGAGCCTAGGTCTTCAACAAACACTTTCAAGTTCATGTGAGACATAGGTCTTCAACAAACATTTTCAGCTTCATGTGAGACATAGGTCTTCAACAAACACTTTCAACTCTCTGTGGAGCATAGGTCTTCAACAAACATTTTCAGCTCCCTGTGGAGCATATGTCTTCAACAAATACTTTCAACTCCATGTGAGACATAGGTCATGTTTTTTTCCCCATTTTTCTAAGATCATTCCATGACTACCTATCATCTTGATCTCTGCTTCCAACGATGTGGTTAATCTGCTGACCTACCAAGTGAGATAGAATAGATCTTGAGCTCAGTAATCCTGACACACAAGGTCAGCTATGGGTCACTGACAACTACCCGCTGTTCTGCTTGAGATCCTTTCCTCAGTCTCTCTCGCACAAACCAAACTTTCTCCTTTCCTCGTCTCTCTCGCACAAACCAAACATGCTCCTTTCCTCGTCTCTCTCGCACAAACCAAACATGCTCCTTTCCTCGTCTTTCTCACACAAACCAAACTTTCTCCTTTCCTCGTCTCTCTCACGCAAACCAAACTTTCTCCTTTCCTCGTCTCTCTCGCACAAACCTAACTTTCTCCTTTCCTTAGTCTCTCTCACACAAACCAAACATGCTCCTTTCCTCGTCTCTCTCACACAAACCAAACTTTCTCCTTTCCTCGTCTCTCTCACACAAACCAAACATGCTCCTTTCCTCGTCTCTCTCGCACAAACCAAATTTTCTCCTTTCCTCGTCTCACTTGCACAAACCAAACATGCTCCTTTCCTCGTCTTTCTCACACAAACCAAACTTTCTCCTTTCCTCGTCTCTCTTGCACAAACCAAACATGCTCCTTTCCTCGTCTTTCTCACACAAACCAAACATGCTCCTTTCCTCGTCTCTCTTGCACAAACCAAACATGCTCCTTTCCTCGTCTCTCTCACACAAACCAAACATGCTCCTTTCCTCGTCTTTCTCACACAAACCAAACATGCTCCTTTCCTCGTCTTTCTCACACAAACCAAACATGCTCCTTTCCTCGTCTCTCTCACACAAACCAAACATGCTCCTTTCCTCGTCTCTCTCACACAAACCAAACATGCTCCTTTCCTCGTCTTTCTCACACAAACCAAACATGCTCCTTTCCTCGTCTCTCTCACACAAACCAAACTTGCTCCTTTCCTCGTCTCTCTCACACAAACCAAACTTTCTCCTTTCCTCGTCTCTCTCGCACAAACCAAACTTTCTCCTTTCCTCGTCTCTCTTGCACAAACCAAACATGCTCCTTTCCTCAGTCTCTCTCACGCAAACCAAACTTTCTCCTTTCCTCGTCTCTCTCACACAAACCAAACTTTCTCCTTTCCTCGTCTCTCTCGCACAAACCAAACTTTCTCCTTTCTTCGTCTCTCTTGCACAAACCAAACATGCTCCTTTCCTCGTCTTTCTCACACAAACCAAACTTTCTCCTTTCCTCGTCTCTCTCGCACAAACCAAACTTTCTCCTTTCCTCAGTCTCTCTCACGCAAACCAAACTTGCTCCTTTCCTCAGTCTCTCTCACACAAACCAAACATGCTCCTTTCCTCGTCTCTCTCGCACAAACCAAACATGCTCCTTTCCTCGTCTCTCTCACACAAACCAAACTTGCTCCTTTCCTCAGTCTCTCTCACACAAACCAAACTTTCTCCTTTCCTCAGTCTCTCTCACACAAACCAAACTTGCTCCTTTCCTCAGTCTCTCTCACACAAACCAAACATGCTCCTTTCCTCAGTCTCTCTCACACAAACCAAACATGCTCCTTTCCTTAGTCTCTCTCACACAAACCAAACATGGTCATTTCCTCAGTCTCTCTCACACAAACCAAACATGCTCCTTTCCTCAGTCTCTCTCACACAAACCAAACATGCTCCTTTCCTCAGTCTCTCTCACAAAAACCAAACTTGCTCCTTTCCTCAGTCGCCTCTCACACAAACCAAACATGCTCCTTTCCTCAGTCTCTCTCACAAAAACCAAACATGCTCCTTTCCTCAGTCTCTCTCACACAAACCAAACTTTCTCCTTTCCTCAGTCTCTCTCACAAAAACCAAACTTGCTCCTTTCCTCAGTCTCTCTCACACAAACCAAACATGCTCCTTTCCTCAGTCTCTCTCGCACAAACCAAACATGCTCCTTTCCTCGTCTCTCTCGCACAAACCAAACATGCTCCTTTCCTCGTCTCTCTCACACAAACCAAACTTGCTCCTTTCCTCAGTCTCTCTCACACAAACCAAACTTTCTCCTTTCCTCAGTCTCTCTCACAAAAACCAAACTTGCTCCTTTCCTCAGTCTCTCTCACAAAAACCAAACATGCTCCTTTCCTCAGTCTCTCTCACACAAACCAAACTTTTTCCTTTCCTCAGTCTCTCTCACACAAACCAAACATGCTCCTTTCCTCAGTCTCTCTCACACAAACCAAACTTTCTCCTTTCCTCAGTCTCTCTCACACAAACCTAACTTGCTCCTTTCCTCAGTCTCTCTCACACAAACCAAACTTTCTCCTTTCCTCAGTCTCTCTCACACAAACCAAACTTGCTCCTTTCCTCAGTCTCTCTCACACAAACCAAACTTTCTCCTTTCCTCAGTCTCTCTCACACAAACCTAACTTTCTCCTTTCCTCGTCTCTCTCACACAAACCAAACTTTCTCCTTTCCTTATTTTCCCATTTGTTTATCAAAAATGATTTCTAGACTTGTGAGATCAACCTTTGGGGACAAGTCAAGTCCAGTTCAATTCCTCTAATAACTAAAATTGGCCATGCCCATTCATAACATATCCGACCCACGCTATATCTCTTATTCTATGATTCTATTCCTTATCACAAAATGACGTCAGCCGTCTGTAGCTCGCACAAATCTAGATGGTGGTGGCTGAGCAATGGCATTACGTGTAGCCATATATTTCTCAACTTTACAAGAAAACTACTGACTCAAAAATTGATTGCTATATCCTAAATGTTGAAACTGGATGTCTTACAGTTCCATAGATTTATGGTTGCTCTGTGTTTAGGTGTTCTTCGTGACTTTATTGTCTTTAGAACAGCGAACACAGTCTTGGCAGACATAAAAGTCTTACACGTAATCCAGTTGCAGAGAGCGCTTTTAAGTTCAGAACTGGATTCTTCCAGATTTTGTCTTTGTTATTGCACATGGTGGTACGGGAGCCACGATAGCTCAGTGGTTAGTGAACAGGACTACAAAGGACAAGGGGTAGGGTTCGATCCCAACCGACGGCTTCCGGGTTCACCCAGCCGTTAATGGGTACCGGATTTTTTTCTGGGAAAGTGAAGCGGCACGGGCGTAATACCGACCACATTACCCCAAAAATCAGGTGCCGAAGGTCTGTAAAATTTATGGTCACTAACACCATATTCCCTATACGCCACTTGGCGTGACTTTGCGTACTTTACTTTTTTTTTTTTTTTTGTTTTTTTTTTTTTACATGGTGGTACAGTGCCTTGATAACACGGTAAGGGTGGCAAATCTGGACGGTTGGGGTGTTAACCTCGTCTACACGACTCAGGAATTACTTCACATAACGACGTCTTAAAGCCGACATCTTACCCTGTTTTCCGTCTTTTCATTTCTCCTCATAAATGTAAAAGCTCACGTGGTGCTAGGGTAAAGCATGGACATCTCGATCAAGACTGCTGGGTTCGAATCCTAGATCGAGTTGTTTCCCGAGACATCAGACTGCGATGGTGAGTGGGGATACCTACGGTTGTGCGTGTGAGTGCGCGCGCATGTATGTATGTGTGCGCGTGTTTGTGCGCATGTATATATGTGGGCATGTATGTACGCGTATGTGTACGCATGTATGTTTGTGCACGCGTGTGCGCACGCAGGTATGTATGTGTGTGCGCGTGGTTGTGCGCATGTATATATGTGTGTATGTGCGTATGAATGCATGGATGTGTGTGTGTGTATGTATGTGTGTGTGCGTGCGTGTATGTCTGTATACGTGTCTGTATATGCTCTCTGCTTGTGCCTCTTTGAGAGCCCCCGGCTGTCCATTGTCCTCTCAACACTCTTCTATCAAACCACATTTGTGGAACCTCTAACATTTTTCTGTGATTCCATTGTCCAGCATTTGCTTCCATACTCCAAGATCGGCTCTACATAAAACCGAACAACACTTCCTGGTTGTCTACGAACTCTCAGCCCCCTCCTCCTCTCTCTAAATTGTTCTCATGTCCCCCGTTTTTGAGATGATGTTTTTACTTTTGTACGAGAATTGCACACTTTTGCTGCAACACACAATTTCGACATAAAACGGGCTGAAGACATTGAGCTGATTTATCGTTGTCTTCTAGAAGCCGTCTCTTTGTGATGATTTTACTGCGTTCTGTGAACTTTAATGTCAGTTAAATATTATATGCTGGCGCTGGTGTCAAACAAATCGTCTTCAATCAATCCTTTTGTTGGTTTCCGTAATCCTATTGCTTTCTATAAGAAGCTGAGGTAGCTCGGTGGTTAGTCAGTTGAGCTACATGAGGTCGTTCATGATCTACTGCTCCTAGATCCACTAGGTCTTAACTGGGTACCGACATTTTCTGGATGACTTGTCTTTATAGTGGCCCGTTCGTCACAAACGAAATTGGAAACTTACATCATAACCCCAATACGTCTTTTACACATGTGCATCTTCTTTAACATTTGGAAGTCCATTGGACTTACGGTTTCAAGATGGTGCGGTCATATTTGCGACAACGTTCGCTGTAACGTTTTTTGCCGGAGAAATGGTTAATTCTATCTTTCCAATGCAGATAAGTGTATAGATCGGTGGTTCCACTGTTGGGATCTTCGCCGGTAAAGCGAAGTACGTGCATGTGATCGGTGCACCGGTGATCGGTGATCCTCTACAGTGTGCGCAATACTGTGTTCTGTGTTGATTGCAGTAAACGTCATCATTGGAATACCGGTCAATATGGCGGATAGGCGGCAGGAACTTTTAATGGCTGTGTCTGAAAAATTTTTCTTGTTGCAGTTTCCTCATATTCCAAGTCCAGCTGCCGGAGCTACTGAGTTAAGTGCTCTGTGCACACCGTGAGCTGTGCATTTTATCCGTTTTGATCGTGTTTCGATATTCTGATTGCATACGATAAATTATGATATCCTATGACGGGGAACAGATAGCTGTGTTCACGGCCCCAATTAGTTTTTGAAATTAATATTTGAGATCTGGTGTTGGGGCATAGCCTGGAGCGGGTCTCTGACAGCTGAAGTAAGAGTTTGATGGGAAATGATTTCTTTCTCTCTCTCTCTCTTTCTCTCTCTCTCTCTCTCTCTCTCTCTCTCTCTCTGCGTTCATGACTCAATCAGAGTAAGGATTCCAGACTCTCATATGAAGTCAGCTGTCAGGCTAAGTGTGTTGATCGCCCCCACAGACAGAACATCACAATTAGAGTCTGTCAGATCCACTCTGACTGAACACCCGTTAATACGTTGCACTGTGTTCTGCGCCAGTGGCCCAGTGCATTCGATTTCAGCCAGCATTTTATTCGGGTTTGCTTTCCCTAGGAAATGATTTCAAGAACAAGTAATCAATGAACCCCTAACGGGTGAAAGTGGGAGATAATGGCGATATGGAGCTATTCCAGGAATAGAACTGGTAGTGCAGTTTCAACTTGAGCAGTTTTATATCATTCATCATCATCAAGTACAGGTGCCTACTGGCGTAGGTGATCATGTCTCTCCACAATTTTCGATCTCGGCAGCTATTTATCATTTCTGTTGTTGACCTGCCAAGCCATTCTCTTAAGCTGTCTGTTTTTTTTTCTCTTTGCTTCCCTCTATCTCTTCGTCCCTCAATTTTTCAATTTGTTGCAATATATTCCAGTTGTTCTCTTCTCATAACATGACCCAAAAATGATGATTGTCTCTTTCTAATAATGGAAATTAGTTTTCTTTTTGCTTTGACCTCTTTCATAACTTTTTCATTACTCTTCTTAGCTGTCCATGGTACTCTCAACATTCTTCTGTAAAACCACATTTCTACAGACCCCAGTGATTTTCTTGTCTGTTGTCATATTGTCCATGATTCGCATCCATATGTTAAGACTGGCTCTATATAACATTTAAGAACTTTTTTTGTTTCTATTGTCAAAAATGGATTACATAGTATCTTCCTCATTTTTTGGAAAGCTGCTTTTGCCTGGGCCATTCTACATCTCGCCACTTTTGTACATCTTCCGTCTGAGGTTAACAAAGTTCCCAAATATTTAAATTCATTTACCTGTTTTAATGTTGTTCCACTTGTCTTTATTTTGCACTGAGGTGATGTCTTTTTCTTTGTTGTTACCATTACCTCTGTCTTTTTGCTATTAATGCTGAGTTCTTTATTTTCATTTTTTTTATTTTATATCATTGGTCAAGTCATAAGATGTGAACTTCAAATATTAGAATATCTGCTTGCGTCAGGTCATAGCTGTCCAGGTCCTACTAGACCTCTTGAATATGCCCATAGACGAACCATATATCTTACATATGTCCATAGACGAACCATATGTCTTACATATGCCCATAGACGAACCATATATCTTGCATATGTCCATAGACGAACCATATATCTTGCATTTGTCCATAGACGAACCATATATCTTACATTTGTCCATAGACGAACCATATATCTTACATTTGTCCATAGACGAACCATATATCTTACATATGCCCATAAACGAACCATATATCTTACATTTGTCCATAGACGAACCATATATCTTACATATGCCCATAAACGAACCATATATCTTACATTTGTCCATAGACGAACCATATATCTTACATATGCCCATAAACGAACCATATATCTTGCATATGTCCATAGACGAACCATATATCTTACATTTGTCCATAGACGAACCATATATCTTACATTTGTCCATAGACGAACCATATATCTTACATATGTCCATAGACGAACCATATATCTTACATTTGTCCATAGACGAACCATATATCTTACATTTGTCCATAGACGAACCATATATCTTACATATGCCCATAAACGAACCATATATCTTACATTTGTCCATAGACGAACCATATATCTTACATTTGTCCATAGACGAACCATATATCTTACATTTGTCCATAGACGAACCATATATCTTACATTTGTCCATAGACGAACCATATATCTTACATTTGTCCATAGACGAACCATATATCTTACATTTGTCCATAGACGAACCATATATCTTACATTTGTCCATAGACGAACCATATATCTTGCATATGCACATAGACGAACCATATATCTTACATATGTCCATAGACGAACCATATATCTTGCATATGCCCATAGACGAACCATATATCTTGCATATGCCCATAGACGAACCATATATCTTACATATGTCCATAGACGAACCATATATCTTACATATGTCCATAGACGAACCATATATCTTACATATGTCCATAGACGAACCATATATCTTACATATGTCCATAGACGAACCATATATCTTACATATGCACATAGACGAACCATATATCTTACATATGCACATAGACGAACCATATATCTTACATATGCACATAGACGAACCATATATCTTACATATGCACATAGACGAACCATATAGACATTGTCTATTACTGTACGTTTGCGACATAGTCTATTGCTGTAATTTTGCTTTAATGATGCATTTAGGACATTTGTGTATTTGTTATGTGATTATGATTGGGTTTTTTTTCTTTTGTTTGCGTTTTTGTTAAGGTAAGACGTATATATAAGTGATATGAAACTCTTTATACAGAGGTTTACAGCAGGAGACAATCTGATCATCAGAAGTGGACCCCATAGAGCAACTGTTTCGGAAGTGTTATGTATACGTCTGGCTTATGTTGCTGGAGGGAAGATACTAATGACGTCATAATGTGGTTTCTAATACAAACTATATCAACACATTTAATGTGATATTGTTATGACACAAAATATATCAACACAATTAGATGTGGTATTGTTATGATACAAAATATATCAACACAATTAGATGTGATATTGCTATGATACAGAATATATCAATACAATTAGATGTGATATTGCTATGATACAGATGAACTTTTGGATAATGCTGGGTCTCAACAACAGACGTAGGTAGCGCTGGTCTCAACAACAGACGTAGGTAGCGAGGTTTCAACCTCACCAGAAACGATCAGTTCACAAAGTAACATGCTGAATGTTTAATTCTCTTTGTTTTCCCTTTGTTCCCCCCACAGAAGCTGACGATGCAGATGGAGGTAAGCTACCAAACAAAACACTGCCTCAGGATTCACAGAGGCCCAAAACTCCAATGGACCGCGCGGCGGGGACCTCAAACAAAATCGGTAGCCCCATGCATCAAGGATACATGGAGATGAATGTGGGCAGGAGAGACTGTCAGGACGCAAATGATTTCAGCAAGTTTAACAGCAATCATTCTCGAGCTGATCTCGAGGGGAACAGCATGGGTAGGCCCCGAGAGGTCCTAGTCGACCTGATTTCTTTCCGAGGTTTGACCCAAGACTCAGGAATGGGGACACTAGAGGCGATCTGTTTCAGCGGAGTTTGTTAGGCATGCATGACGACAGATGGGCACACGGACGTGACGTCAAACCTGGACAATTTCGCAGTCGGACCCCAGGTCCAGAGCTAATGGCTAGAGGTGGAGCTGGGCCTGACTCCGGAAGGCCGGATGTACATCGCCCTAAAACACCCACAGCTGCGGACATGCGCAGTAATGGAAAGGCGATAACTTCGTTTGGAACTGGCGATTTTAAAAGCAGCGGTCGCTTCACGCCCAACCCTTCATCAGAACAAGGTCGCCAGTATAGGTCTCCATATCAAGATGGCCGAACGTGGCCAGATTTCTCGTCTAACCAAAACAACGACAGTTTCGACAACAAGTCTCTTAACCGAACCTATGTAGGGGAATTCCCAAGACCAGCGTTCCAAAACTCAGTTGGCCCAGGGAGGCCAATTAGGCAAAGCACATCTTTTGAAAGTGACAATCCGGCACCAAGTACGATAACTCGGATACCGCGCAAACCACCGCCACATCCGGCATTTCAAGGACACTCAGCAATGTCACAAAGTAGGATTATTACCGATGACAATGGCGTGCAGATCATGGAGATGCTTGTGACCTTGCACAGGCAGGAAAGTGGCTACGGATTTCGCATCATCGGAGGCACGGAGGAGAACTCGCCGGTAAGTGATCGTGTGTTTCAGCTTGATGGTTGCCTGGAAGTTGGAAGAATGGGCATCTGCTAGGGCTCAATATTTTAGTGTGATTTGTATGGGGGGGGGGGGGGGAGGGTAACCAGAGTTGAGAAGAGGGACACACCAAGAAGTCACTCCAGGAGACAAGTCAGAGAAATCAACCTGCCGCGTCCTAGTTTTGAGGACAACCTGAATTTGATCAGCGAATTATGGGGCCGACTTGAAGTGAAATTAACAACTGCTTCAACAGTTGCTTTAGTTGCCACTGCTGAAACATAACCAACTTGTGTTCCGCTAGTTATGAGTTGCCTCAACTCTACTGCTTCTGTTAACGTCTCTGTGAACTCTTTGATCTAACGCGGTGGTGTTCGATCCCTGGCCTTCTCCACAGGGAGTGGCGTGTTCTAACCGAGGTAAGGTATTGATCTTTTCTGTTAAGACTGAATACCTCACGGTGACTATACTGAGCATGCGGTCTTTATTCTCCGGTCCTTGAGAAAACCCCAGCATATCTCACAAATGGAGTCAAAGGTGTGATAATAGCTTCACTTGGCTACTGGAAACTCATTGGACGGTCACATGGACTCATAATGGAGAATGAAGAGGACCAATATTGGGGGATCACAAGGACTCATATTGGAGGGTCACTGGGATTCTTATTGGAGGATCAAGAGTACTCATATTTTGGAGGATCAAGAGTACGCATATTGGAGGATCACAAGGACTCATAATGGAGGGTCACGGGGATTCATATTGGAGGATCACAAGGACTCATATTGGCGAATGAAGAGGACTCATATTGGAGGATCACAAGGACTCATATTGGAGAATGAAGAGGACTCATATTGGAGGATCACGGGGACTCATATTGGAGGATCACGAGGACTCATATTGGAGGATCACAATGACTCATATTGGAGGATCACAAGGACTCATATTGGAGGATCACAAGGACTCATATTGGCGAATGAAGAGGACTCATATTGGAGGATCACAAGGACTCATATTGGAGAATGAAGAGGACTCATATTGGAGGATCACGGGGACTCATATTGGAGGATCACGAGGACTCATATTGGAGGATCACGGGGACTCATATTGGAGGATCACAATGACTCATATTGGAGGATCACGGGGACTCATATTGGAGGATCACGGGGACTCATATTGGAGGATCACGAGGACTCATATTGGAGGATCACGAGGACTCATATTGGAGGATCACAATGACTCATATTGGAGGATCACGGGGACTCATATTGGAGGATCACAATGATTCATATTGGAGGATCACAATGACTCATATTGGAGGATCACGAGGACTCATATTGGAGAATGAAGAGGACTCATATTGGAGGATCACAATGACTCATATTGGAGGATCACGAGGACTCATATTGGAGAATGAAGAGGACTCATATTGGAGGATCACAATGACTCATATTGGAGGATCACGAGGACTCATATTGGAGGATCACGAGGACTCATATTGGAAGATTAAGAGTACTCATATTGGAGGATCACAATGACTCATATTGGAGGATCACGAGGACTCATATTGGAGAATGAAGAGGACTCATATTGGAGGATCACAATGACTCATATCGGAGGATCACGAGGACTCATATTGGAAGATTAAGAGTACTCATATTGGAGGATCACGAGGTGTCATAATGGAGGGTCACGGAGATTCATATTGGAGGATCACGAGGACTCATATTGGAGGATTAAGAGTACTCATATTGGAGGATCACGATGTCTCATAATGGAGGGTCACGGGGATTCATATTGGAGGATCACAAGGACTCATATTGGAGAATGAAGAGGACTCATATTGGAGGATCACGGGGACTCATATTGGAGGATCACGAGGACTCATATTGGAGGATCACGAGGACTCATATTGGAGGATCACGGGGACTCATATTGGAGGATCACAATGATTCATATTGGAGGATCACAATGACTCATATTGGATGATCACGAGGACTCATATTGGAGAATGAAGAGGACTCATATCGGAGGATCACGAGGACTCATATTGGAAGATTAAGAGTACTCATATTGGAGGATCATGAGGTGTCATAATGGAGGGTCACGGAGATTCATATTGGAGGATCACGAGGACTCATATTGGAGGATTAAGAGTACTCATATTGGAGGATCACGATGTCTCATAATGGAGGGTCACGGGAATTCATATTGGAGAATCACGAGGAGTCATATTGGAGAATGAAGAGGACTCATATTGGAGGATCACAAGGACTCATATTGGAGGGTCACGGGGATTCATATTGGAGGATCAAGAGTACTCATATTTTGGAGGATCAAGAGTACTCATATTGGAGAATCACGAGGACTCATATTGGAGAATGAAGAGGATTTATATTGGAGAATCACAAGGAGTCATAATGGAGGGTCACGGGGATTCATATTGGAGGATCACAAGGACTCATATTGGAGAAAGAAGAGGACTCATATTGGATGATCACATTGACTCATATTGGAGGATCACGAGGACTCATATTGGAGGATCACGAGGTCTCATATTGGAGAATCACGAGGACTCATATTGGAGGATCACGAGGACTCATATTGGAGAATCACGAGGACTCATATTGGAGAATCACGAGGACTCATAATGGAGAATCACGAGGACTCATATTGGAGAATCACGAGGACTCATAATGGCGGGTCACGGGGATTCATATTGGAGGATCAAGAGGACTCATAATGGAGAGCCAAGAGGTGATTGTAAAACAACGGGACCAGTTGTCCCACACCTCCTTGTAGCACCAAATGTAGACAAAATAAAATTGTTGTTGTCATATCCCAAACTATAGTTGTCATATCCCAAACTATAGTTGTCATATCCGAAACTGTAGCTGTCATATCCCAAACTATAGTTGTCATATCCCAAACTGTAGTTGTCATATCCGAAACTGTAGCTGTCATATCCCAAACTATAGTTGTCATATCCCAAACTGTAGTTGTCATATCCCAAACTTTAGTTGTCATATCCCAAACTATAGTTGTCATATCCCAAACTATAGTTGTCACATCCCAAACTATAGTTGTCATATCCCAAACTATATTTGTCATATCCCAAACTATAGTTGTCATATCCCAAACTATAGTTCTCATTTCCCAAACTATAGTTGTCATATCCCAAACTATAGTTGTCATATCCCAAACTATAGTTCTCATATCCTAAACTTTAGTTGCCATGTCCCAAACTATAGTTGTCATATCCCAAACTAAAGTTGTCATATCCCAAACTATAGTTCTCATTTCCCAAACTATAGTTGTCATATCCCAAACTATAGTTGTCATATCCCAAACTATAGTTGTCATATCCCAAACTGTAGTTGTCATATCCCACACTGTAGTTGTCATATCCCAAACTGTAGTTGTCATATCCCAAACTGTAGTTGTCATATCCCAAACTGTAGTTGTCATATCCCAAACTGTAGTTGTCATATCCCAAACTATAGTTGTCATATCCCAAATTGTAGTTGTCAAGTTGAAATTTCGATTAAAGTTTACTCGGATCCTCTATTAACGAAGCACCATTACATTCACAACAAACAGAAGTGAAACACCAGCTGCTTAGATTGTGACAGGCAGTAGAATACTTTCACACTCACTTACCGCCTGACAAAAACAAAAGAAAATCTGTGAAAGATGCAAACAATTGGCTGAGCTCGTTATCTCTGACTTTCTGGCACCAACCAAGCCAGAAATTCTCTAGGAAATATTTATCTCTCTCTCTCTGTTGGACTCTTTAAGCTACCTGCTGTTTGTTTACACTTTTTATGACGCGTGAAAAGCACTATTTTTCCAGAGAGTCGGAATATTTGCAGTAAATTGTCCAAAGAAAACCCCCGAAAGTAAAACTACCAGTAAAATCACCTCAAGTAAAACTATCAGTAAAGCCACCTCAAGTAAAACCTATTATTGCAGAACAAAAACAAGAGACGTGGATTATTATTTAGCACAAGCTTCGGAAAAATATATTATTGTATGCTAGCATGGTACAACGTCTAATTTTCGTGGCTTTTTGTCTTATGTTTTGTTCTTTAAACTGTGCTCTTTGATCTTCATTCCTTGCTCTTAGCTCTTTCATTGTGCTTCACTCATTGCTATTAACTAAGTGCTTTTCCTTCATTATTCTTCACTCTTTGCTCGTCACCCGTTGCTTTTCATTCGTTAATCTTCACTCAGTAGTCGACACTCATTGCTCCTCATTCAGCAGTCTACACTCAATATTCTACACTCATTGTTCCTCATTCATTGTTCTTCACTCAGTAGTCTACACTCATTGCTCCTCATTCATTGTTCTTCACTCAATATTCTACACTCATTGTTCCTCACTCAGTAGTCTACACTCATTGCTCCTCATTCATTGTTCTTCACTCAGTAGTCTACACTCATTGTTCTTCACTCAGTAGCCTACACTCATTGTTCTTCACTCAGTAGTCTACACTCATTGTTCTTCACTCAGTAGTCTACACTCATTGTTCTTCACTCAGTAGTCTACACTCATTGTTCTTCACTCAGTAGCCTACACTCATTGTTCTTCACTCAGTAGTCTACACTCATTGTTCTTCACTCAGTAGCCTACATTCATTGTTCTTCACTCAGTAGTCTACACTCATTGTTCTTCACTCAGTAGTCTACACTCATTGCTCCTCATTCATTGTTCTTCCCTCAGTAGTCTACACTTATTTCTCTTCACTCAGTAGACAACATTCATATCTCCTCATTCAGTGTTATTCACTCAGTAGTCTACAATCTGTAGTCTACACTCAGTAGACTACACTCATTGTCCTTCACTTGTTCCTCTTCACTGAGTCGTCTACACTCATTGGTTTTCACCCCTTGCTTTACATTCATTGCTCTTTATTCTTTGCTCTTCATCCATTGCTCTTCATTCTTTGCTCTTCACTCCCTTCTCTTCATTCTTTGCTCTTCATTCATTGCTCTTCACTCATTGTTCTTCATCCATTGCTCTTCATTCATTGTTCATCACTCCCTTCTCTTCATTCATTGTTCATCACTCCCTTCTCTTCATTCCTTGCTCTTCATTCGTTGCTCTACGCTATTTGATCTTCACTCCTTTCTCTTCATTCATTGCTCTTCATTTATTGCTCTTCATTTATTGCTCTTCACTCCCTTCTCTTTATTCCTTGCTCTTCATTCATTGCTCTACGCTATTTGATCTTCACTCCCTTCTCTTTATTCATTGCTCTTCATTCATTGCTCTACGCTATTTGATCTTCACTCCCTTCTCTTTATTCCTTGCTCTTCATTCATTGCTCTACGCTATTTGATCTTCACTCCCTTCTCTTTATTCCTTGCTCTTCATTCATTGCTCTACGCTATTTGATCTTCACTCCCTTCTCTTTATTCCTTGCTCTTCATTCATTGCTCTACGCTATTTGATCTTCACTCCCTTCTCTTTATTCCTTGCTCTTCATTCATTGCTCTACGCTATTTGATCTTCACTCCCTTCTCTTTATTCCTTGCTCTTCATTCATTGCTCTACGCTATTTGATCTTCACTCCCTTCTCTTCATTCATTGCTCTTCACTCCTTGTTCTTCACTCCCACGTAGACGGCAGTTGTAGACTGTGACAAGTTCTCCAGGCTGTGATATGTTCTCTAGACTGTGACAAGTTCTCCAGGCTGTGATATGTTCTCTAGACTGTGACAAGTTCTCCAGGCTGTGATATATTCTCTAGACTGTGACAAGTTCTCTAGGCTGTGACATGTTCTCTAGGCTGTGACAGGTTGACTAGATTGTAACAGGTTCTCTGAACTGTGACAGGTTCTCCGGACTGTGACAGGTTCATTAGACTGATAGGTTCTCTAGATTTACAGGTGCATTACGCTACATTTTCTTATGTCCACACTCTCTGCTACTTTCCCTCTTTTCTGTCTACACTCTCTGCTACTTTCTCTCTTCTGTTAACACTCTCTGCTACTTTCTCTCTTCTGTCCACACTGCCTGCTACTTTCTCTCTTCTGTCCACACTCTCTGCTACTTTCTCTCTTCTGTCCACACTCTCTGCTACTTTCTATCTTCTGTTCACACTATCTGCTATTTTCTCACTTCTCTTCACACTATTGACTACTTTCTCTCTTCTGTTCATACTCTCTGCTACTTTCTCTCTTCTGTCCACACTCTTTGCTACTTTCTCTCTTCTGTTCATACTCTCTGCTACTTTCTCTCTTCTGTCCACACTCTCTGCTACTTTCTCTCTTCTGTCCACACTCTCTGCTACTTTCTCTCTTCTGTCCACACTCTTTGCTACTTTCTCTCTTCTGTTCACACTCTCTGCTACTTTCTCTCTTCTGTTCACACTTTCTGCTACTTTCTCTCTTCTGTCCACACTCTCTGCTACTTTCTCTCTTCTGTTCACACTCTCTGCTACATTCTCTCTTCTGTTCACACTATTGACTACTTTCTCGCTTTTGATCACACTGTTGACTAGTTTCTCTTTTCTGTTCATATTGTTGACTAGTTTCTCTTTTCTGTTCACACTGTTGACTAGTTTCTCTTTTCTGTTCACACTATTGACTACTTTCTCGCTTTTGTTCACACTGTTGACTAGTTTTTCTTTTCTGTTCACACTATTGACTACTTTCTCTTTTTTGTTCATACTGTTGACTATTTATAGTTTCTCTTTCTGTTCACACTATTGACTACTTTCTCGCTTTTGTTCACACTGTTGACTAGTTTCTCTTTTCTGTTCATATTGTTGACTAGTTTCTCTTTTCTGTTCACACTGTTGACTAGTTTCTCTCTTCTGTTCACACTATTGACTACTTTCTCGCTTTTGTTCACACTGTTGACTAGTTTTTCTTTTCTGTTCACACTATTGACTACTTTCTCTTTTTTGTTCATACTGTTGACTATTTATAGTTTCTCTTTTCTGTTCACACTATTGACTACTTTCTCTTTTCTGTTGACACTATTGACTACTTTCTCTTTTCTGTTGACACTATTGACTACTTTCTCGCTTTTGTTCACACTGTTGACTAGTTTCTCTTTTATGTTGACACTATTGACTACTTTCTCTTTTCTGTTGACACTATTGACCACTTTCTCTTTTCTGTTCACACTATTGACTACTTTCTCGTTTCTGTTGACACTATTGACTACTTTCTCGCTTTTGTTCACACTGTTGACTACTTTCTCTTTTCTGTTGACACTATTGACTACTTTCTCTTTTCTGTTCACACTATTGACTACTTTCTCGCTTTTGTTCACACTGTTGACTAGTTTCTCTTTTCTGTTCACACTGTTGACTAGTTTCTCTTTTCTGTTCACACTGTTGACTAGTTTCTCTTTTCTGTTCACACTGTTGACTACTTTCTCTTTTCTGTTGACACTATTGACTACTTTCTCTTTTCTGTTGACACTATTGACTACTTTCTCTTTTCTGTTGACGCTATTGACTACTTTCTCGCTTTTGTTCGCACTGTTGACTAGTTTCTCTTTTCTGTTGACACTATTGACTACTTTCTCTTTTCTGTTCACACTATTGACTACTTTCTCTTTTCTGTTGACACTATTGACTACTTTCTCTTTTCTGTTGACACTATTGACTACTTTCTCGCTTTTGTTCACACTGTTGACTAGTTTCTCTTTTCTGTTGACACTATTGACTACTTTCTCTTTTCTGTTCACACTATTGACTACTTTCTCGCTTTTGTTCACACTGTTGACTAGTTTCTCTTTTCTATTCACACTGTTGACTAGTTTCTCTTTTCTGTTCACACTGTTGACTAGTTTCTCTTTTCTGTTCACACTGTTGACTAGTTTCTCTTTTCTGTTCAAACTGTTGACTACTTTCTCTTTTCTGTTGACACTATTGACTACTATCTCTTTTCTGTTGACACTATTGACTACTTTCTCTTTTCTGTTCACACTGTTGACTAGTTTCTCTTTTCTGTTCACACTGTCGACTAGTTCCTCCTTTCTGTTGACACTGTTGACTAGTTTCTCTTTTCTGTTCACACTATTGACTACTTTCTCTTTTCTGTTGACACTATTGACTACTTTCTCGCTTTTGTTCACACTGTTGACTAGTTTCTCTTTTCTGTTCACACTGTTGACTAGTTTCTCTTTTCTGTTCACACTGTTGACTAGTTTCCCTTTTCTGTTCACACTGTTGACTAGTTTCTCTTTTCTGTTCACACTATTGACTACTTTCTCTTTTCTGTTGACACTATTGACTACTTTCTCGCTTTTGTTCACACTGCTGACTAGTTTCTCTTTTCTGTTCACACTATTGACTACTTTCTCGCTTTTGTTCACACTGTTGATTAGTTTCTCTTTTCTGTTGACACTATTGACTACTTTCTCGCTTTTGTTCACACTGTTGACTAGTTTCTCTTTTCTGTTCACACTATTGACTACTTTCTCTTTTCTGTTGACACTATTGACTACTTTCTCTTTTCTGTTCACACTATTGACTACTTTCTCGCTTTTGTTCACACTGTTGATTAGTTTCTCTTTCTGTTCATACTGTTGACTACTTTCTCGCTTTTGTTCACACTGTTGATTAGTTTCTCTTTTCTGTTCATACTATTGACTACTTTCTCGCTTTTGTTCACACTGTTGACTAGTTTCTCTTTTCTGTTCACACTATTGACTACTTTTTCGCTTTTGTTCACACTGTTGATTAGTTTCTCTTTTCTGTTCATACTGTTGACTACTTTCTCTTTTCTGTTCATACTGTTGACTACTTTCTCTTTTCTGTCTACAGACAAAATATCTCAATAAATTGAGAGGATTGCACTCAAATTTCAAATCGTTAAAAAATTCTCACAAAACTCCCAACAAATATTGCTTTATCAAAAGAATCTATGAGAAGAAACCAAAATAACGTTCGAAGACCTTGGTCAGAATGACAAGGAAGATGCGCTTACACTTTCCAGGTAAAGAGAACAAGAAAAACAAACAAGTGGAAAGTGGATTCTTTTTGTTGTTGAAGTAACTGCAAGCGGGCATAGAGAATTCACTGTTTGCTAACATTAGTTAGCTCAGAAAGCACGAGTACTAAGCAAACACTCGCAGCAAGGATAAAGCAATGAGCAGCGAGACTAAGACAAGTTTCACAAACATTGAAAAGCCAGATATTTGATTTTATGTGCTGAAAAAAAGTACCATTTAAAAAAAAAAAGGCTCTCTCTCTACCACCCAATCTTGTGCTTCCAGTAAGTGAACTTTCGAAATCCACACCAGCTCTTCGCCAGACTAGTCAAGGAGGTCCGTGTGAACATTCTTCCCAAAGAAGCAGTCTACACTCACACTTAGACAAACACAAAGTTAGTTGTGAATCTCAATACTAACTCCAAAGACAATTTTCACATTTTTCAGTTCCGTCATTTTTTTTGGTTTCTAAACTTGGTCCAATAATAAAATAAAAGTCAATTACTACTTCTGTCACCAGAGTGTTGGTTTTGTTAATGATCTCTTAGATAAACTCATTTGTCGTGTTTCCTCCCACATTAATCATCTCTTAGATAAACTCATTTGTCGTGTTTCTCCCACATTAATCAGCTCTTAGATAAACTCATTTGTCGTGTTTCCTCCCACATTAATCATCTCTTAGATAAACTCATTTGTCGTGTTTCCTCCCACATTAATCATCTCTTAGATAAACTCAGTTGTCGTGTTTCTCCCACATTAATCAGCTCTTAGATAAACTCATTTGTCGTGTTTCCTCCCACATTAATACTCTCTCTCTCTGTTAAACAAACCCATTTGTCGTGTTTTCTCCCACATTAATACTCTCTCTCTCTGTTAGATAAACCCATTTGTCGTGTTTCCTCCCACATTAATACTCTCTCTCTCTCTGTTAAACAAACCCATTTGTCGTGTTTTCTCCCACATTAATACTCTCTCTCTCTCTGTTAGATAAACCCATTTGTCGTGTTTCCTCCCACATTAATACTCTCTCTCTGTTAAACATACCCATTTGTCGTGTTTCCTCCCACATTAATACTATCTCTCTCTGTTAGATAAACCCATTTGTCGTGTTTCCTCCCACATTAATACTCTCTCTCTCTCTCTGTTAAACAAACCCATTTGTCGTGTTTCCTCCCACATTAATACTCTCTCTCTCTGTTAGATAAACCCATTTGTCGTGTTTCCTCCCACATTAATACTCTCTCTCTCTCTCTCTCTCTGTTAGTTAAACCCATTTGTCGTGTTTCCTCCCACATTAATACTATCTCTCTCTGTTAGATAAACCCATTTGTCGTGTTTCCTCCCACATTAATACTATTTCTCTCTGTTAGATAAACCCATTTGTCGTGTTTCCTCCCACATTAATACTATCTCTCTCTCTGTTAGATAAACCCAATTGTCGTGTTTCCTCCCACATTAATACTCTCTCTCTCTCTCTCTCTCTGTTTGATAAACCCTTTTGTCGTGTTTCCTACCACATTAATACTATCTCTCTGTTAGATAAACCCATTTGTCGTGTTTCCTACCACATTAATACTATCTCTCTGTTAGATAAACCCATTTGTCGTGTTTCCTACCACATTAATACTATCTCTCTGTTAGATAACCCATTTGTCGTGTTTCCTCCCACATTAATACTATCTCTCTCTCTGTTAGATAAACCCATTTGTCGTGTTTCCTCCCACATTAATACTCTCTCTCTCTCTGTTAGATAAACCCATTTGTCGTGTTTCCTCCCACATTAATACACACACTCTCTCTCTGCTAGATAAACCCATTAGTCGTGTTTCCTCCCACATTAATACTCTCTCTCTTTCTCTCTCTGTTAGATAAACCCATTTGTCGTGTTTCCTCCCACATTAATACTCTCTCTCTCTCTCTCTCTCTGTTAGATAAACCCATTTGTCGTGTTTCCTCCCACATTAATACACACACACACTCTCTCTCTCTCTCTCTCTCTCTTAGATAAATCCATTAGTCGTATTTCCTCCCACTTTAATACTCTCTCTCTCTCTGTTAGATATACCCATTTGTCGTGTTTCCTCCCACATTAATACTCTCTCTCTCTCTCTCTGTTAGATAAACCCATTAGTTGTGTTTCCTCCCACATTAATACTCACACACTCTCTCTCTCTCTGTTAGATAAACCCATTTGTCGTGTTTCCTCCCACATTAATACTCTCTCTCTCTCTCTGTTAGATAAACCCATTAGTCGTGTTTCCTCCCACATTAATACTCTCTCTCTCTCTCTGTTAGATAGACCCATTAGTTGTGTTTCCTCCCACATTAATACTCTCTCTCTCTGTTAGATAAACCCATTAGTTGTGTTTCCTCCCACATTAATACTCTCTCTCTCTCTCTCTCTGTTAGATAAACCCATTAGTTGTGTTTCCTCCCACATTAATACACACACACTCTCTCTCTCTCTGTTAGATAAACCCATTTGTCGTGTTTCCTCCCACATTAATACTCTCTCTCTCTCTGTTAGATAAACCCATTAGTCGTGTTTCCTCCCACATTAATACTCTCTCTCTCTCTCTGTTAGATAGACCCATTAGTTGTGTTTCCTCCCACATTAATACTCTCTCTCTCTGTTAGATAAACCCATTAGTTGTGTTTCCTCCCACATTAATACTCTCTCTCTCTCTCTCTCTGTTAGATAGACCCATTAGTTGTGTTTCCTCCCACATTAATACTCTCTCTCTCTGTTAGATAGACCCATTAGTTGTGTTTCCTCCCACATTAATACTCTCTCTCTCTCTGTTAGATAAACCCATTAGTCGTGTTTCCTCCTCAGTTTATCTCCATTTTATCGGGCCGGGGAGGATAACAAATCCTGACCATGACAGGTGTAGCGGAGACGGCCTGCTGCTGGTAGGTCTCCCGCGCAGGGCATAGTGTGAGGGCATAGTGTGATGGCATAGTGTGAGAGCGTAGTGTGAGGGTGTAGTGTGAGGGTGTAGTGTGAAGGCATAGTGTGAGAGCATAGTGTGAGGGCATATTGTGAGGGCATATTGTGAAGGCATAGTGTGAGGGTATAGTGTGAGGGTATAGTGTGAAGGTATGGTGTGAAGGTATAGTGTGAAGGTATAGTATGTAGAGGGAGAGGTTCGACTGAGACACG